>CM032479.1:12974974-13494973 GCA_019059595.1 Marasmia exigua
ATCAAAACATTTAGCATGTGCAATTTTGTTATCTAAGAAGGCCAACTTGTGTACATACACAATGAGCTTGTATATGTATTTGACAACAAATTTCAAATATGAATTGGCTAATGACGAATTTTGTTTTATAAAGACTGTTCTAAACAAAAACATGGTATTTCCTTATTTTAGAAAGTTGTGGCAGTTGGATGACAGGTTTTTAAGAACTGCACTTATTTTAGTTGCTCATGTGACTTTTATGAAGAACACAAGATCCCCTCGTCGCACTAACAAACCCTCATATGTGGCGTGACTGTCATAACCTTTTTATCGGAATACCGGAGAAGACCACAGAAGACCGGCGTGAAGCAGCGCCTGCGCTGTGTTTCGCCGTGTGAGTGAGGTTACCGGAGGCCCAATGGGGGGAAGGGGAAAAGGTTGGCAGCGCACTTGTGACTCCACTGATGTTGCGGGTGTCCATGGGCGGCGGAATTGCTTACCATCAGGTGATCCGTCTGCTCGTCTGCCACCTCTCATATTAAAAAAAATAAAAATAAATGAAAGACCACGAATAACCTGAAACTGGCGTTTGACATTTTGTTGTTTACAATAATGGTGACGTAGAACCATGGCGGACGGTATTTTCAATCAATAGAAAAAAAAAGTAAAAATATAATGCCTTTAAGTTGAATTCTTAGATTATTGAAGTTTATTTGTTTCGGACCCTTGTACGGAATAATATTTGAATTAAAAGTTATTTTTATAAATGGTGACAAGAGGCAATTTGCCTATTGGCATGAAATAAAAGTCTGAATTTGGCAGTGCATACTGTCGTAATTAAGATTACACCGTAGTTATCCAAAAACATAACTGACAAGACTACTCACATTATGGTCTGCTCATACAAATGACTTCTTCCTAGTACCATTTATATTGTTAAGACTAATGACATGGCTCACGCGAGACCACTTGCCACGAGACTTACTCGTAAGTGAAGAGGCCTCATACATTACATGAGAAGTATGTCGGCAAAAAGTCGTTCCGGGTTCAGAAAACTTGCGTGTTACCTAATTTAAGACTATTAATTCATTATTGTCATTACCAGATTCTACTGGACAGACTTTTATAAGAATGTACAACACTAAACTCTGGAAAAATAGCTTGATTGGATTAACCTTTATTTAAATGCAGTTCAGGTATATCATCTAACTAAGTTCCTAGATTTGGATTACTAAAGACCTAAAGATCATTTTCTGTGTACATAATAGTGTACATAATAATACATACACGCCTAAAGTGCTTTTCAAACGCAATGAATAATATAGATCTTCCAACAAGAAAGTTTTAACGAAAAACGAAGTATTCATTAACATCCTCTAGCACTGCGGCGGGATATAGCCTCCCTCAGCATTCTATACCGCATCTATCATGGGGAGTGCTCTGAGGAACTGTTTGATCTACTCCCTGCAGCTGAATTCTTTCATCGAACCACACGCAAGCGATTGTCATTCCATCCTCATCATCTCGATGGATGGCGGTCTAATACTGTGCGTTTTTCGCGGAACTTTCTACCACGTACCTCAGTTCTGTAGAACAGTTTACCTATGGGAGTATTTCCCGACGGCTACGACTTAGGGACCTTCAAGAGAAGAGCGTACTCCTTTTTAAAAAGGCCGGCAACGCATTAGCGATCTCTCTGATTACGCGGATGTTAATGGGCGGCGATGATTGCTTTTCATCAGGTGACTCGCTTGGTCATTTATCGCCTCTAGCATAAAAAAAAATAATTAATAAATATAATTTAGAACTGACTTCAACAGCTCTTAGTTTCGTTACATTAAATAACATGAATATAATTTGACTCTTTTGGTTTGCGTTCTCTTTCGGCACCATGAGCGTGTATACCTATATCACAGAATAATATCCTTTCATTACATGTTGGGTTGTGTGTCGTATTCCAAAAACTCAGTGAGAAATGTAATTAATTTGATGTGACTTACCATAACTAAGCAGCGTTTGATGTAACTGCGTGGCGAACGAGGTGAAGAGGCAGGCCAGCGGCAGCAGGAGTCCGCCCAGCAGAGCCACCAGCCGGGGAGACTTCTTGCGGCCGGCCACCAGCGCGCCGGCGGCTCGGGACACCCCCACGCATATTGCGCCCGCCCACACTGCGCAAACATTTCACACGATTCATATTTGTAACGTACATATATTTTTTTGAAACAATGGTTTCGGTGGCAAACATGCGTGCGGTTCGTCTGATGGTAAGCGAATATCGCAGCCCTTGGAGGCCAGCAACTGCAAAGGACTTGAATACGTGTTAAAACATGAGAAAACCTGCACGTTTCGGATATGCGTCTTCAATGCGTATGTGTTGCCAGTACTGACCCAGTTACGGAACCGAAACGTGGCCGCTTACAATGTGCCGATTAAGGAGGCTCAAAGTCACCTAGAGAATATTGGTTAGGTTAGAACTGTATCCAGCAAAAAAATCCTAAAATTCTGGGACGAGTTTTAATAGGGCGAGTTTCCTCCTAACCCGAGAGTAAGGAGAGGGCTCGGAATCTCCTTGCGTGATCGTATCAGAAATGATGAGATCCGCAAGAGAACTAAGGTCACAGACATAGCCCAAAGGATTGTATGCCTCAAGTAGCAATAGGCAGGGCACATAGCGAGGAGAACAGACGGCCGTTGGTGCGGAAGGATCCTCGAGTTAGGCCACGTACAGGTAGTCGCAGCCGTAGCAGACCCCCCATAAGGTGAACCGACGATCTGGTGAAGGTCACGGGAATCCATTGGATGCGGGCGATACAGGATCGATCTATGTATGTGGAGAACATTAGGGAAGGTCTATGTCCAGCAGTAAGCGTCTATTGGCTGAAATGATTTAGTTTCTATGTTTAAGGGTTGCGAAGGTCAGATGGTAGTCGCTTCATGATCATCATTACCAGACTGACCACATGCTGGTACATAGCCTAAGGGTTCCATAACGATAGTCTCCATGTTCTGTGAGGCCGTGGTATCACTCTGGTTGAACCAGCCCATTTATACCGAACTGGGCTCTCACACGGTTGTGTATAAGTTAGCCCAACTCTTCAACCTTCAACCTTCAACCTCGCGCATAGGTATTGCGCTCGCCCACACTGCACAAACATTTTACACGTTTCAAATTGCCGAAACGTTTTCGTACATACATATGTATGTAGAGGCACACTCGAGAGTAAAAACACACCCTTTTTTACGCTTGAAATAACCGTGTCGGTTGTTAAAGCTTTTTACAGCTTTCGATTGATGGTATATTCCGAAGTTATAAAAGTTATGTACCGCAATGTAAGTTATTCGTTACTAAAAAATACAAAAAAGAAAGAACAGTTTGTTCCAGAAAGCAGCGAAAGCAATAAGACTTTCAAATCCGTAATTAAATGTTCCCGTTTATCCAGGATGTATTTCCCAGCTGTTGTCCCCGCCCTAACCGTTTCCCTCGAATAATAACATTACAGGAAATAACGAGGAACTAGAGCACCTATCTACGACTCCAGCAAATGCGACCGATTTAATAACACTTTACGTTTATTCTTTGGCGCAGCGAGGCGCCCGTTAATTGGCTGGAACTCAGCGAGTGAGATATCTCGCAACACATTAGAGTGAATGTGAGACAACGGTAATTTGGGGAATATAGCCAACCGCTCCAGGGTTTCACTTAACACAATTACCCACGTTGAGAACTCATTGTGCATTATGAATATTGTCGAGCAAGTCTCGTTTGTTTGTGTCGGGATATCGAAGTGTAGTCATTTGTTTCTCGCAAATGGTACTAAGCGAATTTGTTAGGTACGGCGAACTGTTGACCTCAAGCGAACGCGTCGTCGTCGGTGTCCTCTTACCGAGCTGACTCACCAAGTGTAACTTAACTCGTTAACGTCACTGCTAAATTCCAATTTCTCAGCCGACGCGAACCTGACAGAGTTATGCTCCCGACCCGCCTATACCACTGACAACAAAGACCGCTCTCATAACCGAAATTACTTCTGCCTCTTAATATTCAGCCCAGGTCGTGAATCTTGGAAAATTAATTCAATAAATCAGGCTAGCCCGCAAATACCGGTGACTGAGAAAGTTCATTTGCCTAATATCCAATCTTAAATTTTACTTGTCAAAACGTGGTTTGATAACACAAATTACTTTGTTAACTCGAATTATATTTAACAACATGATTTACACGGTTCGAAAGAACCTTCGGCAAATTGGATAGGAGGGGTTTAACGAGGTAGCTTCAGGGAAACGATAAAATTTGAATTTGTTGAAACGAATCGTTTTAAATAAAGCCATTAAGATTCAATTTGGCATTGTGGAAAAAACTTGTTTCGTTTGTTTATTTAAGTGTTTCCGGAGGGCTGGTGTTGATGGATTACTTTCTGAGCCGCTGGCCGCCGCCTCGGTTCTAAAATGGTTTTCCTTCCCATTCTCACGTTTCGTTATCACTCGTCACAAAGAAGCTGTCGCCATTTCCTCCACTTTGTCAAATAAAAACATCTTTTTATTTCTTCAGATTTTCGCGTTGCATTATAACTACGATTAACAAGAACGGGAATTAACGTGACGTAATCAACGTTGACAGTTGTTATAATGAAGCCGAAACTTCACGCAGTTGAAGTGAGGAGAGTCGGAACAAAAACAGATAAATCACAATTGTGTTTTTTGTGGAAAAATGTAAAAATATGGCCAACTTCATGGTTTTTAAAATTTAGAGTTAAACGAAATTTATCAAATTGTAGATGTCGGCATCACTCTTTGGAAAACTAAATTCTGCATTCGTGGCTATGGTACATAGTTGAGTTATAAAAAAAAGAAAATGAACATATCGGTTATTGACCAAACCAATTGGATTTATCGGTTTTTGATAAAACACAGTACGATAAATCGGTATTTGATAAACAATTATATCCTAAAAATTATTTATAGTTTTGTCATGAGAAACTCTAAATTAGAAATATCGGTTTTTGACAGAATCAAAATAGTCGACATTGAAAAATGTAAAGGATTTATCGGTATATGTTCCAATCGCCATCGTTGTTTAGTGCGATTGATGCAATTATCGATTTTTGTTCAAGTTCAGGGTATTTTGAGGCCAGTTTTAGAGCGGATTTATCAGTTTTTGACCAGGTTCTTTTAACTATTCAGAAAGATATGTACGAAAACAACCAAATTGCCATATTTTTTTTTCAAAATGTGATATATCGGTTTTAGTTCCAACGCTCCTCAGTTATAATAATAATGGAGGCGATTCTGTAGGTAGGAGTCAAACACTCCACGTGGCCTGATGCAATTCAAAGGTTTTAAATTAGTATCTAGTGGTTTTTATTGAACAAATTTGGTGTTTATTTGTGCAGTGAATTGACGCCAAGTGATCCTAATAATAATAATCGTTAAATTGTATCTTTATTAACACTGCTATTGTATGTCGAGTGAGTTGTCACGGCTAGCTTGCTTGGACCTAATAGAGAGACCACAAATATTGTAAAATAAACACATTGGAAAAAAATGAAGAATTAAGAAAATTAACTTGTTTTTTTATTTAATTTAACTTGGTTACCAGCATGGTCTCCAGCGGGCCCAAGATGCCTGAGCGCGTACACATGCAGCGCCCCGTACGCTAGCTGCAACCCGGTGGACAGCAGGTGCGCCAGGAACGCTGCTCCGCACACGATCCATCTGGGGACAATCACAAGGTGTAAGTGGCATGCTCACACGACTCTGTAACTGGATGTAACCAGTTTCACGGCTAGAGACGGTACGAGGTGACTTGACGGACTTGACTGCGTACGGTGGTCTTCAAAACAGGAGGGACCGTTGCTCGCGGCCCACCTTTACCCAAGACCTGGGAGGGCCAGGAACAATAGCCCAGCCCGAGAAACGTATTCTCGTCTTAGGGCGTGAAGGATCCAAACAACGACGAAGTTAAGTACACTACTCATAAGGCATTATTTATACAAAGTAATATAGTTTATATAAATAAAGTTATATATTGTTCTTATATATTATATATGTATACTTAATAATAAGATAAGAATATAATGTCAGTAAATTTTATTACTTTGTTCTATATACTAAGTATTTTATAAGCTAATTTTAGTAATAAAATAGTGTGATTCATACATACTTATAGTTAAAATAAGTAGTGCCTTGCTACACCCTTACAGGGTGCATGTTACCGACCTATAACGTGCTAGTCATGAAAAGTTTAATGTACTGCGCTAGTTTTAAGACTGCAATTGTAACATGTATGCAATTCAATAAAAAATAAATAAAGTGGCTGCTGTCACGTACCTGTTTGTTATAGTTGAGTACAATGTTAAAATCTATGATACTACCGATATTTCGGTTAGGCCGATATAGGTAGCGGCCAACGATTAACTCAAAGATCCACCAAAACGCAAGTTATATTTGCACAAGTATACAACGTGTAAAAGAAATGAGCAATAATACTTAAAGGTGTGAACATATACCGTGTAAAGACTTCACTGCCAAAATATGAGCATCTGAGCAAAAAAAAAATCTGCTGTTCCATACTAAATAGAATATCCGCGCGTCAATAATGTATGGAACAGATGATTTTATTTTTTGCTCAGATGATGTTCATATATTGGCAGTGAAGTCTTTACACGGCATATGTTCTTACCCTTAAGTATTATTGGTATTTTTTTTACACGTTGTATGTGCAGACACAAATGTACTCTCTGTTCACTTACCCTTACATTTCTATGGAGCAGTTACAGGGTGACATAGTCATGTCACACTGGTAAGTGCTCCATAGAGATGTAAGGGAAGAGGGATCGGGGCAGGATTTGTACCCATAAGAGTAGGGAGACCTACAAGACCGCCAGCGTTTAAAAAACAGGGGGTTAAGAAAAAAAATCTGGTTTAATTTAGGCCCGAACTACCTAGAGTCGAACTCGGCCAGCGCAGCCGTCATTTTAAAGGCTGCCATGGTCACGAAATTGTCACCTCACGTGTTATCTGTGACCTGTGAAAAGTGATTCAAAACGCCTTTTTTCATTGCCGTAAACGTATAGCATTATCTATGTACAAATTGTGTTACTAATAGAGCAATGAACTACAAATTGCGTGTAAAAACTCGTAAAGCTTACAATATAGGATCGCGCACGCTCTCTATCGTTAATGCAATCAGCCCCTAAGACCAGAATAATGCAATAGCCATTAGGTGAGTTCGCAATCGCTTTTCCATATATCAGGCAGCTATTATGTAAATCTAGTGCAAAATTAACAGTCGAAAATCAGCTGAATTTTGTTCGTTCCCGAAGCTAAAATTTGCGAATTTCGTCTTAGTATTGACCATACTGTATTGATTTAGGTTCAACAGCTTTTTTATACTACGTCGATGGCAAACACGCGACTCGACTGAATGGTAAGCGAATACCGTCTATGAACGTATGTAAGGACCTGCATACGTGCTGCCGACCCTTTAAAAACCTTAACACTCCTTTTTTGAGTTACGAAAACTTTCCTCCACATTTCAAACCAATTGCTTCATTCGCAAGGAAATACAAGAGGGTTAAAACTTGTCGTAAAACTAAAAGATGAAAAGGGTGAAAGTAGCGCCCACGTAATAATAATGTCCTCCAAACCGATATTTCGGTCATGGCGGCCAATCTCAGCGATCAGCCATCGACGCACGACATATTATAGTGCACAAGTATTTGCGCAGATACAAGTGCACTCACTATTCCCGTACCCTCTTATTTCGATGGGACACTAGTGTGAGACGGCCGAAGAGGGCTTAGGCGCAGGACCAACGGCTTAACGTGCTTTACGAGGCACGGGGGTACAAGACTCCGGGCTAACACTGAGAATTTCTTAACAGAAAAAGTCGTACAAATTTTGATCGATCGAACCCGGGACCCCAGGCGCAACCGTCGCTTTAAAGTGCGACCCACTAACCATTGCGCCACCGAGGCAGTCACCCACGTAAAATTGTGTATCAACTCAATACCCGCAGTAGAAATTCGGTTACCGTTTAGAAGATACGATCTTGCGGCATCAGATTCCCAATTCCCCAGGCAGCGGTACATTTTGAGGGCCAAAGTCATTTTTATGAGACGAATACTTGTTATTAAGGGTATTTGCATAGAGTAACATATACACTGTGCATTATCAACCATCTCACTTAGGTAGGTACTTATTGAGGGCATTATACTGATGAAAACAAAAATTTTTCCCAGAGCAATTTTCCCAAAAAATAGTCACTCTCAAAAAAAAGTTCGGCATCGAAAAAATGGCTTCCTCCAGTAAAGTACGAAGAGATTTTTTTTTGTAATTGAAGCCTACCTTTTCAATGCTTTCTAGATAGAAGCTTAGGAATGCCATAATAATAGTCATATGCCCATCGGTGGGCGTAAGAATGTTGATGAAGAAGAAGAAGATCCATCCATACTGAACGTGGCAGAGCCACGAATGGGCCAGCTCGATCGGAGTGATACTATGGCCTGACAGAAAACCGGCGTGAAGCAGCAATGTGCTGTGTTTCGCTACGTGAGTTGAAGTACCGAAGGCCCAATCAGGGGAAAAGGGGGGTTTAAAGGTTGGCAGCGGACTTGTGACTCCACTGGTGTCGCGGTTGTCTATGGGCAGTGGCAATCGCTTACCATGAGGCGATCCGTCTACTCGACTGCCACCTGTCATATAAAAAAATACTGGTTAAATATATTTCCCTGTCATAATACAAAATATCATGTATATAGGAGTACTTTGGTGCCCATGAACAACATCAAAGTAAAAGCTTGTAGCTCATGAGACAAGATCACGCAATATCAGATTCCCAAATTCTCTGACAGCGGTTTATTTCCAGGATCTCCTTGTAACAAGAAGTTATGTTACGTCTTGATGACGATATTATATCTTCATCACGCGTCACGTGCACCGCGGGGAAATACGAGACACTTCGAGATAGTGATGTACAACATTCGATAATACTCTCTCGAGTTTTTTGACAGAGAGCTTGGAGTATTTTTCCGCCCCTGAGTTTTTCTACCCATAAGTCTTTTTACGCGTTCGAGTGTTCTTTCGCGCTCCCTACTATCGATGAGTGCAAAGTCTATGATCCAGGGTTTGATGAGACTGGTAATTACAATGAAGCGTAATGACAGACCGACGTTTGGCCTTCTCAACCCCTAAAGAGGGGAACCAAAATAATTGAATGATGGTTACACGTTTCAGAAACTATCCGAAACGTGTAAGGTGTTTTCTGACCGCTAAACTACTGCTAGAAATAGACGTAAGACAAAAAGTAATGAGCTGATTTCATCACCTTGGGCCAGTCCCGCATCAAGCTTCATTAAGGCTCGAGCTCTTTTTGAAGAGGGGTTGGTAAGAGAGCTTTTACCGATACTTCGGACTGGTGACTACTGAAATGTAGGTAAATCAGGACTCAAATTCAAGTGTTCTTCTTCTTTATTTTAGCATTTAATTCCCGGTTGCTATCCAAAGCAGTCGTTTGAAGCCCAGGGTACGCTTTGACGATGGTTCAGGATTTGGGGAGTCTGGTATTCACAATGAAGCTGACTGCCATCTGACCTCCGCAAGCCTGTAACAGGGGAACCAGACCAACTGAATCATGGTTACAAAATTCAGAAATTATCTGAAACGTGTAGGGTTCCCAATGCTGTTTTCTCTCATCTCAGAGCCAATGGTAGAAATACTCACATAGATTTGAAAAATTAGGAGCCCAATTCTCGGGATTTTTGGTAAAAACTATGGCTGTCGCATAGAAACCATAAAAAAAACTACGTTTTAGTGTTTTTTTTTATGTGATAGGTGGCAGAAGAGCAGACGGATCACCTGATGATAAGCAGTTGCCGCCGCCCATGGACACTCGCGACACCATATACATATCGTATGATGACAAAGTATCACGTCCCGAGAATTAGACCCCTGAAATGCATGCACGGATTCCAACCATGACAACGCACCTTCCATACGGGGGATATGGAAGGTGAAAGTAATTCACCGAGCTACCATCGCAAGTGTTCTACGTACATCACTAAATTCGAGACATTTCGAGATGCGTGCTCACTCGCCTTGCCAGAACATTTATCTGTCATCGCAGATAGATTACTTACAGCGTGCCGTGTTACATCATATGCGGATAACCTTTGGATGTACCGGAACGTGTGAACTACAACGTGCTATTTGTAAGAATGGAAATTCATTTTCTTCGTCGTTCGTGCCACAATATCTAAGTGTGATATTATAGTAAAAGTAGGTAGACGGTGATAAAAGTAGTAATGTTTAGTTAACGTAAAGCGATGGGTAACGTAACGATGGGTCGATGACATCATTAAAATCGTGGGGACTACATGAATCCGAGCGGCTCAAGACCGGGTACATTGGCGTATACTCAGCAGTGGGTACTACCGGGCTGATGATGATGATGATGAAAGCAAATACTATGAGAACGTATTAAGTTTTCATGTCATCAAATAATTTTGACCGTGGGAGTGGGGTGGGAATGGGCCGGCTAAAAAAAGTAAAGTATCAGCCTATAAATTGTCCCACTGCAGGGCAAAGGACTCCATCATAGAAGTCAAGTTATCGCTACTATGCTGGGATTAGACTTAATCACCACGCTTGCCAAATGCGGATTGGTGATCACAAACCCGAGCTATGTTCGAAAATATCGAAACATAGTTTTCGCTCGACCTGGGAATCGAACTCAGAACTCCGATATCACGGCCTGGTACTTAAACCACTAGACCAACAGGGCGTTCGGCGAGTGAGGGTACCGGAGGCCTAATCCGAGGGAAAGGGGAGTTTAAAGGTTGACAGCGCCCTTGTGACTCTACTGGCGTTGCAGGTGCCATCAGGTGATCCGTCTGCTCGTCTGCCACCTATCACATAAAAAAATTAAGGGTGGTTTAAATAGTTAAAACACCCTAAATTTTTTGAATAAATGATCAATTATATCTGAGAAACAAAGGGTGAAATACTAAACAAAAATTTCGTCTTCTCATATAAAAGTATTCAGATGTGTTTAACGTAAGTCAATTAAACACAATTGTAATGCCTTAGGAATAAGAATACTTATTCCACTGATTATCTTAGGCACTAACTAGTTAGAACTAGTAGGCAAAACTGCAGTGTTAGTTAAAACGGTATATTCATTAAAACCTCAACCTGATTAAAGCCCGGGTGGTGTGCTCCGTTTGCTCTAATACTAAATGCTCAAAGCGTGTCGACGTCTGCTTCGCCACCTAAAAGCATTTGGCATTTACCAAACTTTTAATTAAAATAAAGTTGAGCATTTTTACCGTGGGAAAACTATGGAATAAACTATCGCCTGCAGTGCTTCCGAGCCGATACGAACCGCAAAACTTCAAGAAAAGAGCATATTTTTAAAAGATCGGCAGCGCACTTCTTGATTCCTCTGGTGTTGCAGGTGTCCATGGGCGGCAGTGATCAATTACCATCAGGTGATCTGTCTGCCCGCTATTTCATATAAAAAAGAGGCATACGAATCGGGTCAGCATGAATCGGGTTCAACCAAAGTGATACCGTCCTGCGCGAAGAAGCGCTTGCGCTGAGGTCTCCGATTGAGTGAGGGTATTAAAAGCCCAGTTTGGGTAGAAGGGGAAAAGATTGGCAGATCACTGTTGTTGCAATGTTCATGGGCGGCGGCAATCAGAAGGTGATCCGTATGCTCGTCTGTCATCTAAGTATCACATTAAATAAAACATGTGTGATGATAAACGAGTGTTTTTCAGTGTCTGTCTGTTATATTATCTATTTATATAAAAATATAGTTTTAAGGCATACCCATACATCACTAAGAAATTGTATGCTTTATTATGTCAATAAATTCATTCATTCATTCATTCATTCATTCATATACATTACTTACTGTAGGTAGGTATGCGATGTTATTTTTACTTCGAAATAAGGTAAATAAATAGCACCGTTGTCAAAAAATATATGGAAAACGTAACAATCTCTAGACCCCATGATATATTTTTATTATGCTAGATAAAGTAATGTGGCCTATTACTTAGTAAATGTAATGTATCGTCGACGAACGACCGAGACATATGGAAGAAGGAAAGCTATTTCGCCAACCCTAGATGACCTGGAAATGGGGCGGAGGGTGATGATAACAGATTATTTATTATATTCCGGAAAAACAGGAATATCAATTTCAAGAACAATAAACTGTTTATTTTTATGTTTGCAACTCTATAAAAGACCAGTTCACTAGCGCCGTCATGTTCAAATACTGATAAAAGGAAGTCATTCTAATATTTTTAAGAACAATTTTATGTTAGTCTTAGAGCAGCTATACTCAACCTCCGGCCCGCGGGCCGCATGTGACCCGCCGATAATTGTTAAATATTTTGATTTCTTTTTATAGAAATACAGAACTAAATCCGAATTTAGTAATGAGCGTCCTCTCCCTCCCGGGTCTATAGTGATACCTACATTTGTTATGAACCAATTAATTATGTGAAATATAGATGCAATAAAGATAGTGAGTATTGAACAATCAGCAACAAAATTTCTCCACTATGTTAAAGACAGCAGAAGATCTTACCAATATTTCTGGGAAAAGTGTGTTATAAATTTGGATTATATGTATTACTGCACTGATAAACGAGTTTCAAAAAAGGTTTCAGGATCTAAGAAAAATAAGAAAATGTTTGTTAATGGTAGAAAATCCATGGTATCTAGAAACAACAACTATTGGTGAAACACAGCGCAGTGCTGCTTACCGTCGGTTTTCTGTGAGGCCGTGGTATCACTCCGGTCGGGCGGGCCCATTCATGCTGGAGCGTGGCTTTCCCACGATAATTTTTGCTTGCGGCCCGCGAAACCATGGCTAAAACGTTGTGGCCCGTATATAAGAAATATTGAGTACCAATGTGTTAGAGGATTTAATACTCGTAGCATACTTAACCCTTTTACGGTCCAGTGGCACAATCAATAAAAATCTGGACGTCGTAAAAGGGTGCTTAGTAAAATATGAGTTGAGAACGCCCTGTTGGTCTAGTGATTTAAGTACCGGGCCGTGATCTCGGGGTCCTGGGTTCGATTCCCGGGTCGAGCAAAAGGTATGTTTCGAATTTTTCAAACATAGCTTAGGTTTGTGATCACCAATTCGCATTTGGCAAGCGTGGTGATTATGCCAATTCCCATCACAGTAGCGATGACTTGATTTCAATGATGGGGGCTTTTGCCATGCAGAGGGAAAGTATATAGGCCGATACTTTACTTTAATTTTACTCTGATAATTCATTTACATGTGTTTTAATTCGGACCCGGTAGAAGATACATATCAATGCAGAGTTACTTGTTTTTATTTTTTTTATTGAAAAGAGAATTGCCTAACTCTATGTGTAGTCAAATAACTACTTAGCTTTTCATTTTGTACAGTAAACATTATAATAAACATAACCGTTCACTGTAATATACAGAAAGTACATGCAAACGTCTCTGGAGAGATTCGCTTTTTGTTCAGGAGGTTACATAAATGTAAGCTGGAGAGCACTTAGTAGAATATCAGACAAAACCGATAGTTGGCTCGCTTGGGAAAACATAACGAAATTAAAATTAGTAAGCCAATATCTTTGTTAAGGAAACAATAGAAAAAATGCAGCTTTAAATTTTAAGATAATGAGCTTAGGTGAGTTAACGTAAAAGCGTTTTAATGTTCGAATAAAAGGTATTAAATCTGATACAAAACCAAAAAAGGGGTGTTATTATTATTTTGTGGTTGTGTAGATTTAACGTAGGTACTTCAAGGTAACCGTTAAATCTACAACTAAGTAAAATCAACACTTTTGTGTGTACTCCGTGTGTAAAACTTAATGTTTTAAAACTTTATTGACATTTGATACTTCATACTCACTCCCCATCCTGGATTTTTCGAATCAATGTGATGGGATGAAGGGAAAACATCGTGAGGAAACCTGCATGTTTCGGATAGTTTCTGGAACGTGTAATCTTTTTGTTCTCGTTTTTCGTTTTCTTTATCTCGTTTTTTTTTATTGCCTTTATCTCTTTTACTGTACATAATTTTATAGATGTAATAATGTTTTGTAATTTTGTTACTTTATTTGTGTCACTAAATAAATATTATTTCTTTCTTTCTTTCTAATCATGATTTAGTTCTTCTGGTTCCCTCCCTCCCTCATCCCTCTCCAGTCGTGTCACACTGGTCTCCCATCGGATAATGAGGGCAAGGGAATAGAGAGTGCACTCGTGTTTACGCACATACTTGAGCACTATAATATATCCTAATCCTTGAGATTGGCCGCCTTAGCCATATTGGTTGGATGATATTATTATTATTATGTTTGTCAGTTGTTCCATAACAACGGGCAATTATGTCCCGGACTTTTGGAAGGCGTGCGTGGGGCCGAAGCCAACACGTAGAGGCCCGTTCAATTGACAGTTTTACTATAATGTGATGTGACACCAGCCGGCGACTATCCCTGTATACACTACAGAAGTGTAGCCAAGGACAGTCCCCGGTTGGCATAAGACTATTGAAAATAATGGAAAACAAAATGAACTGGGCTATTGGGTTGAGGTGTTAGTGGACCGGTTAACTGGTACTATGGAGAGACTATGGCACCTGCCCGATCAATGATAAAAATCACGAAAAAATGGGCAGGTGGTGACTCGCCACTCACTAGATGGGCCCCCTATAATAAGCTACCAGGAAGCCAAGCAAAAGCTAGCTACCAGATATAGCAAGGCGGGCAACATTGGTGTGAGCAGCTCAGGGTGCCGAGAGGTGTACACCGCTTTCTACCCAGTGTATGTGGTGACAGACACTGTGCCAACTCGCGACTTATGCATCTTTCACTTCCACCCTGCGAGCATATAGCTCTGACATCCCACTCTGGCCGGCTGGTGAAGGCAAGCCAGAGGTGAAAGTCCTGCAGCCCCTGCTGGGGTCCACCCCAGCCGGCCAATAAAGGCAAGCCGGGGAGAGGGGCCTGATCGACTTTCGGGGATATGGGACCCAAGGGACGTCACTTCCCATTCAGCGCGCCACAACGCTGCCCTGGGGAGACTAACTGCACTGATGAGAGTTGTTGCTCTTAAGCAAGAGCACCAACTCTCGCCAGCGGGCGATGGGGTCGTCACTTCCCTACGCACTTATTATTATTATTATTATTATTATTATTACTCACCCCCATCCACCCTCAGGGTAGAAATGGTGTTTGATGGCACGAGTGTCGAGCTCGCGTCGGCGCAGGGCCGGCACGGTGCGGTGCAGTGAGCGCAGCTCGCGTTCACGCAGCGCTCCTCCAGACGACTCCTCTTCGCCGTCGGGCCAGCCATCTGTGTTGATAAACATACATGTTATTGTTACGCAAAGATTTTAAAGAGCCACTTAAGCAGATGCAAGTACAATAGTGAAAAGTACCGTAAACCTAGATGCGAGTCTCATCATCATCATTTCAGCCAATAGACGTCCACTGTTGGACATAGGCCTCCCCCAATGTTCTCCACACAGATCGGTCCTGCGCATCCAATGGATTCCCGCGATCTTCACAAGATCGTCGGTCCATCTTGTGGTGGGCCTGCCACAGCTGACTTCCTGTACGTGGCCTCCACTCGAGGACCTTTCCGCCCCATCTGTTCTCCTCGCTATGTGTTGCGAGTCTAGTTCTTGCAATATCTATCTTTATATATAAAAGGAGAACCTGAGTGACTAGGAATGGACACACAGCCCGAACTCTTGACCCTAGAAACTTGTAATTTGAGACAAAAACAATTCATTGTAACATTTTTGTGAATTCAATCCTTAAGGGTGTGAAAAAAGGGATTTGAGTTTTTATGATAGTCCGTCGTCTTTAATGTTAGGAATGTAAAAAATGTACTTATACGTATAAATTGAAATAAACAGAAATTCACTTCAACGTTTTTGGAAAATCATCCTTTGAAGGGGTGAAATAGGGGGTGAAATGCAGTGTGGCGATTTGCTAATTAGTAAAGTAAGAAACTTAAAATTCATATTTGGGCACGGGTTTTGAATAAAAAGTGACTTTTGAACTTTCAACCCCTAAAGGGTAGTTGCTTGGGTTTGAAGCTCGAATGAAGACTAAAACTGCGTGAGTAACGCCGCGGGCGTAATCTAGTGATATCATAATTGAGATAAAAAACCGTAGCATTTTTTGGATCAAAATACGATTGCTTTAAGCAGTACGTAGCCTAATAGACTGAGGTAAAGCTCGTGCAAAGACCGAAACTGCAAAAGCACCCACGGTTTTTGGGTCAAAAAGAGCAAATACAAGTATGTATATTATTGTCAATATGCTCTTTTGTGGCAAGTATGTTAAAACTCAAATCTCGACTTGGCGAAGGTCCAAAATGTAACCCACCCACAGTCAACAAAAATAATAAGAACAATTTTCAGATATGACTTTGCTAAGAGAGTGTCACACTAACTGAAATATATGCATGCTCTTTAAAAATAAGGGAATAGTTAAATTTAACTTTTATTATTCCAAAACGGAAAACACTTGGCTGACCTGACTGTACTCATAAATAGTTCGCTATTGCTATAAAGTGGGCAACGAAGACAACAGACGAAAACATGTGCTATTGCGCTAGGTCTGAGAACAAAAATAGGGAGTATTTTGAACGGTTACATGCTTTATAAATCTACTCACAATTAATTTTAATATTCTCCGAATTGTTGAGTGCAAGTGTCTCAATAATTCGTAGAATATTTAGGAAGACCACGCTTCGGCACGAATAGGCCGGCTCGACCGAAGTGATACCACGGCCTCGCAGAAAACCAGCGTGAACAAGCACTGTGCTGTGTTTAGCTGTGTGAGTGAGGGTACCGGAGGTCCAATCCGGGGGAAAGGGGGGTTTAAAGGTTGGCAGCGCATTTGTGATTCCATTGATGTTGCGGGCACATAAATAATAATTGCTGGTGTCCATGGGCGGCGGCCATTACTTACCATCAGGTGATCCAGTCGGATCACGAGCAGTCGCTCGTCTGCCAGTTATCACATAAAAAAAAACTACCACCAAAGGCTTCAATAAAAACTGGCTATTCATACCAAAATTTAAGAAAAATTTCATTACCACAGCTGCAAAGATTTCTTTCAATGAGGTAAGGCATTTGACCTGTTTCTTTTAATCAGTGTAATCCCAACCTTTTTGGATTGGATTTCAATTTATTTAATTATATACTAAATTGAGCCACTTCTTTGAGTTGAATGCTTGTGAAGGACTAGAGAAAGCTTTTATTTTCAATTCGTTGCCATTTATCAATGGTTTTGGTAGGTTCTGTAGGGTTAAATTTTTTTAGGTAGATACTAATGAGAAATCTTCGAAACCATAGTGAAATTCTACCTAACACTATTATGCTTAAGTATGCGTAGGTACAGATAGCTTTTCTCATGCATTTGATATTAGGGAGATAATTTGACGTAAAAAGACAGAGTCGTGTTGTGTGGTTATTTGTATCTGCAAAATTTCCACTTAGGTAAGTCCAAAGAGAATTTGAACATGCACTCTAAATAACAGACTTATAGATACCATCCTTTTAATTCGTGACTTCGCAACATCATCTATCTGTGCAATAAATCTTGTCGGGAAACAAGGGAAGATTTCAATGCAAGGGTTGGAGGAATTTGCTGGCAGGGCGTAAGTGATCATCCTACGTTATTTGTATGGGAAGGAGGGAAAGCTAGCGAGGTCACCTGTTAAATAAACGTTGCATAGGCTAAGATCTGTAAAAATTGTGCAATAAAGTGTATCTATCTATCGACGCCTATAAAATTACGCGACACTAAAAAGATTAACATTGCGTTGCCAGCCTTGTATTAAGGATTATAATTACAATACAATTACAACTTTAGTGAACCACTTCGTTTTGTTCTTTTATATCAGATGCAAATATGGGCAATATATCATTTCAGCTGGTACTAAAGCATCATTACCGTCCATGGACGGTCAACCGAATGTCATACATTGTAGATCAGTTGACTGTCATCTGATTGAAGGTTGTCTGGTAGAGATCGCTCCCAGCGATAAGACCGCCTAAATTGTACATTGTATCTCTGTATACCTAGCTTTTAAGTTTTGTATGTTGTGCAATAAAGAGTATCTATCTATCTATCTGATTCGGCGGTTAGTTGACTGTTATCTGATCAGCTCTATTCCATCCATATCACACAGTGATCAAGGATTTCATAGATAAATATCAAAACATATAAATGGTTTTTTTTTATCTATTACTAGAAACTACAATTACAGCTGAAAAAGCAAGACTGAATAAGAAAAAAATACAGAACGAACTCGTTAAAATAACTAAAGATATCCAATCGCTACTCTTTACTTTGTAATCAAAATCTATACATATAATTGAGCGGAACAAAATACGCCGGGGGCCTTTAGTAAGGAATAAAATAAATTTGTGTTAAACGAAAATGTTCCTATTTGCTTTCGACGTTAGATTTCGTACAGCTTGTCTAACCAGCTCAACATTTTGGCACGGATTTAATCTGACGAAAAAGAATAAAGTGGATTGCACGTCCCGTTTATCTTTCAGCCGTCCAAAATACAGCTGACGGGTGAAAATAACAATACGAATCGTTTTGGGTTAAAGGGAAGAAACAAATACAAAACCATGTTGAATAATTTGCAGTAATAAGGGAACTAACTTGATTAATTTGAACTTGCGCCAAGTCGGTTCACTGCGTTATCGAACAATCAGACAAGGTGTAATGGAACAGGCTGCTGTTTATTAAAATGCCACTTGTGGATTTTCTTTACATAACTTTAATATCTTAAACTATATACATAGTAGTAGTAGCCATCAGCCTATATACATAAATATTTACAAAAAATATATATCCCTCAAATCGCTGCCAACAGCCATCGTGCCCAGGAGACTTAGCGTATTGCCTTTCTGAATGGCCAAACTTATACGTTGGCCCAGGAATACGCTAGCTTTCCTGTCACCTTAAGCGTCAACCAGCCTCTGGGCTAGTTCACGGTACAGGTACAGGGCTTCCGGTCCCCACGGTCAGAGGGTCTCAACTCCAAATGGCTCAAATAGGCAGGTGTTGCTTAAACCTGCGTATTTCTGCCGTTTGAGCAATTCCGCTGATGCAGCAGCGGCCCCAGCCTCTAATGCCGCTACTTTAATTGTATATACGATAAACCAGTACATAACCTCTGCGTTGACCCTTCAAAGTGAGTAGGTCTGTTTACCAACTAATTACACCTAATTCCCAAATAATATTCCCAATAAAATCTTTGGGAACTTTTTAAGGTAACCTTAATTACAGTGACAACAATATGAGTATGCAGAATAAAGAAGCGTGTAAGTATTCGGGTGTAGAGTTGTACCATTATTCTTAGTACTCACCATAACGCGGTAGGTGGTTGTAGCTTGTAGAGCGTGGAACTGGCAGAGGCAGCGTGAAATGAAATGCTTACACTTACAGTCTGTTCCAATTATGAAGTCCATTTTGACATTTCGAAGAACGTAACTCTGCACGTTTCATAAAAATCCAATTGAATATCTCTTTTTGTATTTGGTTTTAAGTCGTCATTTGAAATATATAAAATTATACAAAATCACCCTACAATTAATTCACAAGCAAAATTAACATATTGTTTTTGAATATAATGCTCAAAATAATCTAAACTTCAAATAAATTATTTTTTTGCGCGATTGCGGTTACGTACTATGGTTTATGTTTTACTTTTAAACATAGTGACGTGCCTGAAGTATTCAGTTACTTAACCGATCATTCGCGAATGAAAATGAATCTGGCGGCAATAGGGCTGCTTATACCTGAATCGACTTTGATGCATTTTACAATAAAACGTAATAAAAAGTACAGTCATTTGCAGGTAATATTTAAACTGTTTAAATAACAAAATAAATTAATTTGATCTGAACATTGAACGTGACGAATGGCTTAAAAGGGCATGTGCCAGAAATATAAAAATCCGTGTTCATCAATCATCATCTGCCATTTTATTTGTCCCTTCAGTCAGTACGAGACGAGTGCAGAAAAGCCTACGACGACTATAAGACGTACGCGTTTTTCTTGAGTTTGTTGTTGAAAGTTGATTCGATTAAAATTAGTTACAATCGAGAATCGATTTCTAAGGGTACTTCCCTAGTTCTGAACTATTAACATCTGTCAAAAAGGTCTTCATAATTGGAAAAGACTATAACTAAAGTCTTATTACTTATGCTATTACTTCTTAAGATAGTTCAGTAAGTAATATTAGAATAGTTTGTTTCTGGATTCCTACTAATGTACTCACAGTGACCAATGCGCTTTTGACAGCGCCGAAATATCGGAAACTCACAAACTATTCTAATCCTTGTAACTACAAAAGTTTGAAACAATACAGCAGGTAGTTAATAGTCGCTTTTATACAGAAGTAGTGTCGGCAGTAACAAACAATGTACTGGATATTATTAACCTTATTGTAGCAGGAAGTTTCAGCATGTGGAATGTGAAGTTATGGTGGTGGAGTTTTACGCGTGAATAAATTATGGATGCATTCGCCGCTGGCTGGAGGCACGTTGTTGTAGTGTCAGATGTGGCAACGAAAAATGATGTTGCGACGTATGTAGTGTTTATTTAGAGTATTTAGTGTTCATTTGACGACCCGTTTGGAACAGTGGTAGTGAACGCTGCCTTTGTGGTCCAAGGGTTGCGGGTTCGATCCCCGCACAGTACAAACATTTGTGTGCATGAAGATGTCTGTTTGTATTGGTCTAGGGTGTTTGTATGTATTATAAGTATGTATTTAGAAAAGAAAAGTATTATATGTATATATTTGTAATTCCGCTGTTGATTCTGATATCCGTAACACAGGTGCTTGAGCTACCTATCTCGGAGTCAGATCAATGTATGTGATGTTGTGAAATATTTATTTATTTATTATTATTATTTATTTAGAGTGAATTCGGGGACAGAGAAGTGAGAACAGGCGCATGGGTCAATGGCGTCTTTATTTTTATGATACCAAAGCGGCTGCTGCAGGGCGTTCAGTCCCATCCCCTTTCTGGCCTGACTCTGAATAAACATAATCCACCTAATTACAAAACACGATCTAAGGTCCGTAATAAAACTCATGTCATCCTGTCCTAACAGGCAGTGTTAAAAGGGGCAAAGGGGAACGATTTATGTTCCGGAACTATTCTTAGATCGTGTTTTGTAGTAAGATAGGGGGAACAAGTATAAGTAATAAGTAGGTATATAGTAGTTTAACTACGACCACTCAATGAGTTTTTGCCTACTCTTGCGTTTAGTAGGGAGTGCAAGGCGAGATACCGCGAGTTTATGAACAACGAAACTGCGAGATCTCGCCAATTTCGAGATGTCGCGAGATTGGCAGTTTTATGTGTATGTTTTTTAAATAATCTTAATATTTAAACTAATTATGAAAAAATATACAGATATAATTATGTAAGTATTATAATAAACATTTATTTTCACGATTTTTATTAGACTTTGCATCAAACCGTCAGTTTTTTGCAAGCAGCCGCGCAGCATCAAGGTGAAGGGTATACCTACCCCACGATTGTGCATTACTTTTTCATCTGTTTTTGCAATGGAAATTTAGATTAACGCCATAAGTGGCCGTTTTGACGGTAATTCAAATTTCGAGTACAAAAGCAGACCCAAAAGTTAAGTATAAGTATTAAATAGATAGTATAAGCGTTACTTAGTTTTTTAGATTTTCGCGTTGCATTATTAGTTATAGGAGAGATTGCAGCTTCGTAATTGTCAAAAAAATCCGGATTAGTTGCTTACAATTTAAATCGATTGGCGTTGCTAGTGTGCCCTACCCGTCACCTTAACTCCGCGGATGCACAACGTTTCCGCCACAAAAAAACAATGGCGTCCCCGCTTCTCTCGCTGCGCACTCTCGGCGAGCTCGCGTTGCCGCTCTTTGAAAACGCTTGCAAATTGCCAGGGTGTCATCTTTTTTATTGCTCACCATAGTGCGGCAGGTAGTTGTAGCTTGTCGAGAGCGGGTGTCGGCAGCGGCAGCGCGGCGGCGGGGCGCGGGGCGGCGGCGGCGGCGAGGCCGACGGCGAGGGCGACCACCAGCCCGGCTCCATCAGCCGAGCATGGCTGCACCCGCACCCGCACCCGCACCCGCGCCCGCGCTACCTGCGGAAACAACACAAAATGCTGAGAAAAACCATCTCCATCTCATCTTAGGTTGCGTCCAAAGACGGATTTGGAGAGTCTGGTTATTACAATGAAGCGACTGCCGTCTGAACTTCGCCTGTTTTTGTTATGTGCGGTTGACACACAACAAGAATAGGGTAAACCAGACCAACTGAATTATGATTATACGATTCAGAAATATCCGAAATGTGCAGGTTTCCTCATTCGTTCAACTGTTTGATCTACTCCCTGCAGCTGAATTCTTACATCGAACCAGTCGGCAAGCGATTGTCATTTCATCCCCATCATCTCGATGGATGGCGTAATACTGTGCGTTTCTCGCGGAACTTTCTACCACTTTGATTTTACCTACCATGTTGATTACTTTCCATCAGGTGACTTCGCTTTCTCGTTTGTCCGCCTCTAGCAAAAAAAAAATGCTCAGGAAACCCAATCGACTGACTGGATGACGCAATTGGTAGTAGACCCTGCCTCTTACGCCAAAGGTCGAGGGTTCGATCCCCACCCCGGACAAACATTCGTGCGATGAACACTTGTGTTTGTTCAGTGTCTGGGTGTAATATATGTATTTAAGTATATATTTGTGTTCCTCTGTTGTCTGATATCTGTAACACAAGTGCTTAAGCTACTTAGTACGGAATCAGGTCAACGAATGAGATGTTGTGAGAATTATTATTATTATTAAACTCGACACAATTCAGTACTGACCCAGAACTTAGTACTGACACAAGAGTGACGTACTTACTTCAAATCAAATTACAGTAGGTAAGTTACCGGGTCAGCACTGACTAGTATCAAGTTTGGAGTCAGTTACTTGCTCTATGTATATGTAAAACAACCATAACCAATAAAATCTATACCAAATTTTAAGAAATCAATAAAATCTGTACCAAATTTTATAAAAAGGCCGGCAGAGTAGAATAGGCCACCCTCACTCTTACCGAGGTGTCGTAAAAGGCGACTAAGGTAAAGCTGCTGGCATGATCATCAGCACCCTCGATCACCATCGAATCAAAACCCTCGCCAACCCGCCTGCCAAGCGTGGTGAGTATGGCAATTACCCCTCATGTGATTGAGGGAGGCCCGTGCCCCAGCAGTGGGGACTTAAATGGGCTGATGATGATGAGGCTTTTACGTAATCCGGAAGTAGGAATCGCTTACGCGATATAATGGACAACATTTCATATTTTTAACATGTCCATATTGTTTTTTTATATGAAAGTAGACATAAAATGAACAGACCCATATTTTTTCTTTCTTCAAAATTTGTCCATTTTCATGCATAAAATAATTATTGAAATTCTTTTTATTCTAAAAAGACGTAAGCGCCAAATGACGTCATCGGACGGCTGAATACAGCGGTATTCCTTTGCTTATCATTGTTTTAATAATTAAAAGGTACTACTGTCAAAGGTAAATAATACTAGTGTCAACATTGTCAACGTCATTCATACATTCAACGTTGACAAGTTGTTTTTTTTTTTGACAGTTCTTTTTTTTTTTTTTTAACATAATGCTGTGCGTTTTTATTGCTTCCTAACATGTCATGAGTTTGGCATTACGTAAATTTAAAACTATAATGTGATAAGCAAAGAAATATTTTACATTCTGCCGTCCGATGACGTCATCTTACGTTTTTTAGTTTTTAATTTTTTTCTCAGTAAATAAGCAATATAAAAAATTAATAAATATATATTCGAGCAGCGGAAAAGTAAACAAAGAATTGGTATTTTTTGTTTCAGAGCTTAGCAATTTTGAAATGTTGTCCATTGAACGTTAACGCCAACTATTTGTGAAGTTTGAAACTGATAGAAATCCCGAAACTAAGTAGGGCGAGCATGAATACGAGTATTTGGATTTATTTCTTATTAATGGTAAATAAATTAATTCCACATCTTATACATTTACCTTATTAGTATACTAATTAGCTTGAGCACTTCCTTTGGCGTATGATGAGATCACTACCAAATGTGCCATCGGGCCAGTCAAATATAGGTACCTACTTAGTGAAATGATTGAGTCCATAATTAAATTTTTTATTCTATTCCTATTAATATAAACATATATTACCCAAACACAAAGTACATTGACCTCTGCGTTTATCTTTCTCAAACGTTATCAATAAAAAATGTGGTGAAAAGAAACACTCCTTTGCTACAAAATATAAATGAGAAGCTTAATGGTATACAAAATAAAGGACTCTAAGGAACTCGGTGCAATCCGTTCAGCCAAGAACCCTGATCATATCTATTTAATGGACTCGCTGGCTGTAGCGTAGAATTTTTCGCCTTTCCCTGTACTTAGACAAAGAAAGATTAATAGCCTACCTTGCAGCCTGAAATACGACCTTCCAAAATGCCCTAGCACAGGGGTTCTTAAACTTTTTCTGGTCACGGTGTAAGGGGGCTCTCTTCTTCTTATTCGGTACACTCTTGGCAGAGTGGTCTGATCGTCATGTACTTATAGTGTGGGTAGGGGCAGATGTGATGCGCTTCACCAGGCATCGCCACCGCTGCCTGCTCGAGGTCATCCTGCTGCACTCGTTGACTGAGTCACTGATGGCAGACTTGATGTGGTCAGTCCAACGAGTGCGTCCAACGTGTGCGGCGTGCTGTTTCATTTCATCTCCACCGAGCAGCGCTGCGTGAAGCGGGTCTCCCGTCGCACGCGGCGCGGAAGCACGCCCTGTGGCTCGGGCGACTGGCGGCACTGCGTTATAGGGAGGTCGTTGCGGATAGCTGCGATGAGCTGTTTGTCCGCAACGGAGCACGGCGCCGATATCCGCAACGGATGCCTGCGACGTGCACCCGCTTGACGCAGCGTACGGCGTAAGGGGGCTATTGCGTGTGAAAAATCCGCTAGATAGCGTCATGTAGGTATGATGTCCAATTTTAACGTCATTGGT
Source organism: Marasmia exigua (assembly GCA_019059595.1). Taxonomy (NCBI): domain Eukaryota; kingdom Metazoa; phylum Arthropoda; class Insecta; order Lepidoptera; family Crambidae; genus Marasmia; species Marasmia exigua. The sequence continues at coordinate 13,000,067 of CM032479.1, forward strand.
TGTTTTATACGTGACATTGTCATGTCGCAAAAGAAAATAACTAGGAATAACTATGGATCTCACTCTACAATAGCGCCCACTGCTACTCAATAATGCAGTTTGTACTCATAAAAACCCTAGCCCATTCAATCACCGGACAACAAGGCGCGGGAAGGGGTTTCATCCATACGTTAATGGCTTACCCCTTATCCGCACGAAGCCATTTGCTTCTACGTTCATAATGCGGACAGCTAAGGAATGGAACTCCTTGCAAGGTCTGTTTTTCCGGACTACTACAATCTGGACATTTTTAAGGCAAGAGTGAACAGGAATCTTATAGGCGAACGCGTTGCAACCTAGACCTCATCGTCACTTTCCATCAGGTGAGATTGTGGTCAAGCGTTAGTATATAGTTCTTAAATAATGCCTCATTTAGTACGTTTTATTGGCGACGTCAGTTTATAAGTAAATAAGATGCAAGCTAACCCTGGATTCTCATGATCTCTTTTAACATGGTGACGAAGGTCTGCCGCGTAGAGCTCTATGCCCAGACGTATAGGCCTGCATAAACACACATGTATATTTATAGCATGTTCTTGCTTTTGCCTCTTGAGAGGGTTTACCACGAAGCCTCTCCTCTCTCCCCGGGTCCTCCGGTTTATGTTTTCAGATACCATGAAGGGTTAGCAATGTTTAAATGTTAGTTAATATATTATAGAATATGATTATTTTTTTATTTCAGCATCGAGCGATAGGTGACGAGTCAAGGCATAGAGTGATCTCACATGACCGACTTAATCGGTGACCGATTTTTTGTAGGAGTTGATTTTTTTATGTAAGTAATAGGTGGCAGACGAGCCGACGGATCACTTGCGACACCGGTGGAGTCACAAGTGCGCTGCCAACCTTTAAGCCCCCCTTTGCCGCGGATTGGGCCTCCGGTACCCTCACGCACGCAGCGAAACACAGCACAATGCTGCTTCACGACTGATTCTGCGCCTGAAGCAGTGACTAAATGTTCTGAAATCAATAGCGCAACGCACACGACGTACAAAAATCAGTGGGATATAGTAAGAAAGTATAGCCGTGTGGTCGCCGGCAGAGTAGAATAGGCCACGCTCACTCTTACCGAGGTGTCGTAAAAGGCGACTAAGGTAAAGCTGCTGGCATGATCATCAGCACCCAGAGAAGGAAAACTCTGCATTTATATCAAAACCCTCGCCAGCACTGTCAATCACATTATAATAATAAATAAAAATAAATAAATATTTCACAACATCACATACATTGATCTGACTCCGAGATAGGTAGCTCAAGCACCTGTGTTACGGATATCAGAATCAACAGTGGGATTACAAATATATACATATAATACTTTTCTTTTGTAAATACATACCTATAATACATAGCAAACACCCAGACCAATACAAACAAACGTGTTCATGCACACAAATGTTTGTACTGTGCGGGGATCGAACTCGCAACCCTTGTATCAGAGGCAGCGTTCACTACCACTGTTCCAGTCAGGTCGTCAACCCGTCTGTTAAGCGTGGTGAGTATGGCAATTACCCCTCATGTGATTGAAGGAGGCCCGTGCCCCAGAAGTGGGGACTTAAATGGGCTGACGATGACGAGTAAGAAAGTTGGTCGACTTTTTGTAAGAACGATAATCGGTCCGACAGAAAGTCGGTCATGAGGGATCACCCTTAACCTCTGCCAAAGGTGCCTCGGCGTACAGTTTGGGAACTCTTGCCCTAGTGAAAAGGGAATGTTGGTGTTGATTTAGGGGATTACGAAATTGGAGATCCTATTCAGTGGCGCCCCCATCTACTTTTCGGTTTGAGGTTTCCGTAGGAAATGAAATCTTCCGGATGTAAATAAAGATTCAAATACTTTTATTTATTTGCAATATACTAACGCACTCAACACAAACCTTTTTCATACACAAATGCAGATGAAACAACACCGGGTCTCCCAATAAAAAACAAGTTTGTTCTCGATATTACTTATTGCACTTTGTTATGAACTGTGTTTGATTTGGGCTATGGAACGAGCAATGCTCGGCGTCTCTCTCCGAGATCGGATCCGAAATGAGGTGATCCGGCAGAGAACCAAAGTTATCGACATTGCTCACCGGATTAGCAAGCTTAAGTGGCAGTGGAGGTTTGAAAAGAGTTCTTCTCTCACGGTAGGCAGCGGCATGACTGTGATCCGGCATTGTTGATGTCTATGAGCGGCGGTTACCGTTTACCATCAGATGGGCCGCAAGCTCGTCCACCTACTATAAGCAATAAAAAAAAAAAAGTGGGCTGGCCATATTAGCCGCAGAACCGACAACCGATGGGGTAAACGGGTTCTGGAGTGGAGACCGCGTCTTGGCAAACGTAATGTAGGGCGCCCTCTGGCTAGGTGGGGGGACGATCTGCGCAGGATGGCTGGCAAGAGCTGGATGCGAGAAGCCATGGATAGATCACAGTGGCGAACAATTGGAGAGGCCTACGTCCAGCGGTGGACTGCGATAGGCTGATGATGATGATGATGATGATGTGTTTGATTTTATCTACCTAACTCTGCTAAAACGTTTATTAATGAACTAAATCATTTATTATTCCATTGTTTTCACCAACTTTTCAAGATAATACGCTCATATTTTGCAGTATACCGTTTCTACAGCAACATCCTAATGAAATTTATCATAACACGGCTCAGACAATGTTCCTTTTAAATTGAATTTATTTACAGAAGATGTAAACATTTTAGTACATAGTCCATAATAATTAGCATAGCTATCTTACAATAGTATTATTGTAGCGAGGTAATAAAGTGTATATATCTTTTTACAGACGACTGTACCAAATTTTTAACTCATCGTTAAATTCTGCCGCGATAGAAACGAGGTGAATTCATTTCATTCAGGAGGAGTCCTCCGTGCCTTGCGGAAAATCATACTTCCATATTAAAGGCATTGCTGCATTTATATCCGGAGGCAACGTTCTATACGTTACGTTCTCACTTCCTATCTCTATAAATAGGTACACTGTTTTTTCCTTGTCTCTTCTTCCTTTTTTGTGTGGTCTGCTATAAGAAATATTTTTATTGAATTTTTGTTATAAATTATCTATGTATATATTATTGGGTATGTATGTATTGTTTATTATTATTTATGTAATGTAATAATAGTAATATATAAAATAATGTATATTTCTGCCATTCTCAATTTCATTTGTTAAACTACTTTGCACTGCCTTCCCTTATTACGAATACGATATTTCTTTCCTCTACCAAAAGGTTGTCTGGAAGATATCGCTACAAGCGATAAGACCGCCTTATTGTACTGTCTGTTGCTGTTTATGCTTGTATTTTATTTTTGTGCAATAAATAATATCTATCTATCTATCTGTACGTGTCGCGGCGCGGCGCTGCACGGTGCTTCACGTGGGCCAACTCAGCTGTGCCGCACTGCGCCGCTCTACTTGACTACTACTACACTACACTACACTACACTACGCTACGTACGCACAACCCTAGTAACGTCACTCACTTAAGCTGTCAGGCATCCATAAGATTCGCGCGTAATGTAATTGTTAATTAATTACTTCAAGTAAAACTGTAATCCAACTGAAAATGCGTTTTATTGTTAATAGTACCTACTTACCACCTAATTCCATAGAAATCATATTTTGACGCTGAGTGACTATAGCCCGGCTTTACCTTAAATGGAGACTCCAGGTTGCCATAACAGTGAGTTTAGTGCATATTGGCATTTGCGCTGTGACAGCCTTCCTGAGGGCAAAATCACATCACATCGCCTCAGAGCGCTTTTTCAAGGCCGTAAAGATATTATATTTTATTAACAGACGCCTTTTTGGTCCAATGGTTTAAGTACCGGGCCATAATCTCGGGGTCCTGGGTTGATTCCTGGGTCAAGCAAAAAGTTTGTTTCGAGTTCTTCGAACATAGCCTCAGGTTTGTGATCACCAATCCGCATTAGGCAAGCGTGGGCATTAAGCCTAATCCTATTAAAGGTAACCATGACTTGAAAATCTATGATGGAGGCCTTTGCCCTGCAGTGGGACAATTTATAGACTGATACTTTTTTTGAACAGTTGCTATAGTAAATTGTAATAAAATTCCTTCCCACATGTTTTGGAAATCTACCAGAGTAGGATGCACAGTCAACTCCAAAAATATGTATACACTTTAGGACGTTGTCACTATATATAATATAAGAAAGTAAACCTCTACTTTCTTATAGGTAAGTATTGTGACAAGGTCCTAAAGTGTATACATATTTTTGGAGTTGACTGTACCTACTCTGGTAGATTTCCAACTTATGTGAGTTGAGTCACTCAGCGTGTGATCCCCGGTCCAAAAGTAGCTTCGGAGCCCGAGTAGACCATACAAGTTTTGGTAAGTCTGGTAATTACGAATAGAATGAAGCATCTAACGTAACTTTTAGGGCCGATTTGTTGATCCATAGTTACCTTTTGGTTCAATTAACTATAGTTGTCTATCGAACCAATGGACAAAGTGACGGCCTATTTATTGTAATACAACTAGTTAGATATTTATCAAAAAAACACATTATAGCGATATTTGACATTTGGTTACTTTTTTAAACCATTGGTTCAGTATTGGTAACTACGGAATGCGATGGTAGCTGAGTGGTTCAGTACCTAGTAGTAGTATCTCTGGAATTTTTAAAATCTATATGCGCATTTCTACCATTAGCTCGTCGGTGAGGGAAAACATCGTGAGAAAACCGGCACATTTCGGATAGTTTCTGAAACGTGTAACCATGATTCGGCGGGTCTGGTACCCCTGTTACAGGGTTGCGAAGGTCACGCGGCAGTTGCTTCATTGTTATTACTAGACTTCCCAAATCAAGAATCATGGTCCAAGCGTACCCCGGGCTCAGGAGCGACACCTTAGGACACAACTGGGAATGAGGGAGGAAGTTCAGTTTAACTATGGATCCTAAAAATGATCGGACGGTTAAATCATCATCATCATCATCAGCCCATTAAAGTCCCCACTGCTGGGGCACGGGCCTCCCTCAATCACATGAGGGGTAATTACCATACTCACCTCGCTTGGTAGACGGGTTGGCGAGGGTTTTGATATAAATACAGAGTTTTCCTTCTCTGGGTGCTGATGATCATGCCAGCAGCTTTACCTTAGTCGCCTTTTACGACACCTCGGTAAGAGTGAGGGTGGCCTATTCTACTCTGCCGGGGACCACACGGCACGGACGGTTAAATGTTCGGAACCAAATAATAATTGTGGGTCTAGGACGCTATCCGAACCTTGCAGGTCCACCTTCTCCAAAGGTCCAAATCTCCCATTTAAAAGACTTACGTTTTTATCCACTGAACCACTCGCTCTACTGGGTATATCATTACATTCTCCAAGATTTAACGTCGTCACATTTTATCCCTTGCGGCGCAATTTGCCGTTGCAAGGGCGCCATTGAAAACTCTCTCCTGTTTTAATGAATTCCTAATCGAAACGAGCTTCAGTGTGAACCAGTGGTAATTATACAACACGTTTAGACCGGATAATTAGAGCTTCGCAGCAATATAAAGCACTCTGCTTTGCAGCGAATAGGTAATTAAACTGTGAAGTGAATAGAATAGAATAGAATACTTTATTTGCATAAAACATGGTAATATACAGTTCTTCTTAATGATAGTAAGTCCACATGTTTTGCAATATTTATATTGCATGCAAACATATTGAAGTGATAATGGTTATAAATTGGAATGATACGAGCTAAGTGAATGCTTGCTATTATCTAGAGACGGACGTAGTTGGATAGTTTGTAAACATTAGCAACGTATAGCTCTGACAAGAGTTCATAACTTTCTCATGCGTTGGTAGGTATCCACTTTTTCTATAAGTTTTAATAAGTTAGACTGTGCCTCCGACAAGTAGCGCTAAAGCTTTTTTTTATATGAGAGATCACCTGATGGTAAGCAATTCCGCCGCCCATGGACACCCGCAACACCACTGGACTAACAAGTGCGCTGCCAACCTTTTCCCCTTCCCCCCCATTGGGCCTCCTGTAACCTCACTCACACGGCGAAACACAGCGCAGGCGATGCTTCGCGCCTGTCTTCTGTGAAGCAGTGGTATCACTCCGGTCGAGCCAATGGGCCGGCTCGGCTTAGGCAAAGCCTAAGCGTGGCTCTCCCACATTTAAAGGATACAGTAAAGTTAAATGTCTTGGCATTTTTAATGGGACAAATTGACTGGCTGGATGGTGCATTTCTCAGTGTCTCAGCCTCATAAGTCAAAAATCGTGAGTTCGATGCCACCCCACCATGCTGTAATGGATGAAAGCGCTGATAGCGTGACACGTGACTGCTGGTCTCTAAAATTTCAATAGCTTCTGCCGGGATGAATACGTTCTCTATTAGAGAGTAAGTTAGCGGGCTTAGAGCGACAAAAGGTACTGGACCATTGCCCCGACTCGCAGCTGACGAAGCTCGCTGGCGGTTTAAGGTGCGTCCTCATCTGACGAACGCGCCGCGAATGCACACGGACCGCTCGCGGGCCGCACGGCGCGTAGCTTGGGCACGAACTCCGCGCGAGCGGCGCTGCTATGGGACACGTTCCGCGCATCTCGCGAACAGCTTGTAAGCGGATCGCGAGCGGTTGCTTTCGCGGCGAGTTCGTCAGATGTGGATGATCCTTAGCGTTCGCGCCACCAAAGAAGTCCTGGTATTGGCGCCACTTTTGTCACATCAACATTCAAATTTGATCTTTGTTGATATAGACACAAGGAATCTCAAATTTTAGTTCCGTGTTTTGTCGCGGGACTTCTTACGTGGCGCGGACTCTACGCCTAACCCAGCGTTTGTATTTTTTTTTTCAATTAAACACGCTTTGGTTTCGAGTTGAGAATTTGCTGAGTTGGGCATAAGCCTCGCCGATGATCACCGACGGTCGGCAACCGATGTACACCCGGGAATCTACCGCATAGCCACTTTCAAACGAAAATTGCTCTTTAGGTGGTTATGCGGCAGATTCCCCGACCGTACTTATATGTAAAACCTCACAGGAAACGGTGAAGCAGCGTGTCTGCTGTATTTCACTACGTAAGTGAGGGTACCGGAGGCTCTATCAGCGGGAAAGGGGGCTTAAATTTGGCAGCGCACTTGTGACTCCACTGGTATTGCGGGTGGTGTACACCCGTCCGTTTGCGGACCCAATCGCTTACTATCCGTCTGCTCGTCTATCAACAATCAAATAAAAAGACATACCTAGCGCAAGCGCACCGCTCCACGCCCTCGCTCACGCTGTACACGCTGGCGCGCCGCATCCGCTCGCTGCTGCGCGCTGTCACACCGGCCTCATACTCCAAACCTCCTCCTCGAAGACCCTACGCACCGCTCACCATCCCCGCTCATTCGTTCACTCCACACTAACGCCCACCATCCTTCACTACCCCACTACGCGTCCCGCCTTCGCATCTATCCCTTTCACCACATATTCAAATGTCCGTTAGGTATCGTCAATTTTGTTTCCATATTTCCCATTTTAGTTCTCAATTCCACGACACTCAAAAACTTTCACTTTAAGATCACCAACATAAATAGTTCCCGTCATCACTGACCCGACCTGGAAAGAAGGAAACTGAATGTTAAAATCATACACTACTAAAATCTTTCTTACAGAACTAAATAAATAAATAAATTGAGACGACATCACATACATTGTCCTCTTGTACTATGGAAAACTAAGGTTTTCTCTTGTACTATGGAAACCAGAAACAACGACGATACCACAAACAACCAGATCCAACAAAAATATTTGTTTCATCAAAAAATATTTGTGTTGGTGCGGGAATCGAACCCGCGACCCTTGCGTCTTAACCGGCGCACAAACCACTGCGCTAAACGGGTCGTCATTTCCAATCAACTTTACAAATTTAATGATTAACGATTCGTCTAATCGCTTCTGTTAGTCCTAAGTAGTTTGTTTATATAATGGAAAATCTCTAAGGAAGCCTATACTAAGGATAGGAGTTCAAAAATGTTCAAATTAAGAGCAAACAGAAATCCGGGGCGGCGGCCTGTTTGAGCGCGCTTCGGCGATTCGGTAAATACGAAGGAAGAACGAACTATCAACAAAGGTTTTCCTTTATCGCTCTTGGATCCCGGGAACCTTGTTTTATCCCCGACTTTCTCAGGGCAGGGTGAATACCGCCGACCCGGGTTGGCGGGAATTATAAAGGCCTGAATTATATGTGTGTGCGTATGTTCGGGTTTAGAGGCTAAAATATAAAATAAGATTACCCAAAATGGAACTAAGCGTCACCACAGATGCGGGTTTTGCAAGACGCCTTTCATGCGTGACTGAAGCTTGGTTTATTTATTTGTTTATTAGTTGGTGAAACGTAGTCTGATAATACAGTGGCCAATTTCTAGACCTTTCAAAAATATCAGGATCTTGACTAACTTCGATGGGACTACCCACTTTTTAAATTATTTTACATTACACTGGCGAAGTTATTTTCTAGAGGGTATAACCATCTTAAAAAACCGTGACCATGGGAGAGCCACGCTTTGGCATGAATGGGCCGGCTCGAGCGGAGAAAACGGCGTGAAGCAGCACTGTGCTGTGTTTCGCTGCGTGAGTGAGGGTACCGGAGGCCCAATCCGGTGGAAAAGGGGGTTTTAAGATTGGCAGCGCACTTGTTACTCCACTGGTGTCGCGGGTGTCAATGGGCGGCGGCAATCGCTTGCCATCAGGTGATCCATCTGCTCGTCTGAAACCAATCATAAAAAAGTGTCGACACTGTTTTTCCTTTCTGTGTGCCAAATTGTTATGTAACGTTAAACAACAATGGTTTTTGCCAAAATAAATGAAAAAATATTTTGTTGATTTCGATACTCTTTTAGTGATTATCCAAGTACATTGTGTATTTAGTAACCTTTAATTATAACTGGTTTACTTAAACCTACCAGCTACGAGTATATATAAAGCAATATCATCGACCAGAATAAATAGAGAAAAACCTAGGTACATCTAAAATTTCACCAAATCCAGAAGAATTAAAATATATTACAAAAGAATAATTACCGCGAATCCAAAATTATGGACCATTAAAAGTTTACCGCCTGAAGAATCAGAGTTCGATATAAAAACAAGAGAAGGAAGATGACCATCCGTTTTTTAAGGATTTAAATTGAAAAAAAAAATGGACAAGAATTATTCGTCTTAATTTTACCCTGAGATTTCACCCTTGTAAACTTTTTAACCGCCTTTAAAAACGAAGGAGATTCCCAATTCGTAGGCATAACTTTTGAAGAAATTTAAATCATCTCTAGTATGATTTGATTGATTGCAACCATGCATGATGTGTGCAAAATAAATTAAAAAAAATTACAAATCCTTTTTAATTAAAAATGTGTTGAACAATTTTAATTTAGTGTCTTAAATGTACTAGAATTAATTAAAATGATAAATAAATACAAACGGCGGCGCCTCTAGACTGTAAAAGCGCTCTTAAAAGAAAGAGAAACAATGGGTAGAACGAAATTAAAACAAAACACTGACCAAAGTTATCAATATTTCAAACCCTATTCCTCTGCATTCATCGCGAAAGAATAAAAACGAATAGACAAAAATGAAATTTACAATGACCAGTGTTTTCATGGATTTTAGATCCAGAACACGTTTGTGTTCTAACCTAGCATATCCTTGTTTCTTTATTAAGAAAAAATGTTTTTTTACACGATTATCTCCGAAAAATCTTTCTTCTCTTTGCTTTTCATTTGTTTGTAATGAGTTTAGAAACTAGGGGAATAATGCTTCGTATATTCAAACGCCACTAACCAAATAAAATTAATATTTGGAACGTGCGGATTTGACCAAGCGTGGCGTAACCATTCCGGATGATTTTGTTTGAATTGAATTAACATTTATGGTCCTCAATATGTGACGCGTGTCCGTATGAAGAGATGGTTGTTTGAATTATACTCGTAACATAATTTGCATTCAATGCGGTAGAGGATATTAGATAACTGGCTTGGAGGATGATAGTCTATTATAATATTGTAGTAGATGTAGATATTTTACCTCGAAATCCCTTTTACCACCCTGGGCAAATATTCGCGCGATGAAAATTGATGTTTGTTCAGTGACTGGATGTATTTATAATTCCTCTGTTGTCTGATATCCAGAACACAATTGCTTAAGCTAAGTACTTAGTACGGAATCAGGTTAATTTATGAGATGATTTTTTGTTAATATTTTTTGGCACGCCCTAGCCTGATAGTAAGCAAAAAGCCCATACGTTGAAGTACAATATACGCGATGGCATGGCATCACTTCCGTAAGCACTGCCATACTGGCCCGCGAGATGCTTCTTAAGGCTTCGTTTGTAGGAATCTATAGGTGTTGTGGGATGTAGTATTGTAGTTTTACCTATGTGCGTGTTAAGGATCGAAACTGTCGGGTTCAAATATGCTTTTTTTTAAATATATACGGTAAATTCTTATAGGTGACGACAATTTTCATGAAACATAGACAAAGGAAGTGTCCAAATATTTAGTTGTATACCGGATAGGATTAACGCATGTCGTTTTTTTGTCTAGTAAAAGCTAACTTACATTGTTTGACGAAAAATGTATTTTTTATTCTGGTCCCTTTCGGTTTCGCATGTGAATGACACACGTCTACCAGAGAACTGAAAATCTGAAGCCCAATTTGCCGATCCGCTGTAAAATGGAAACTGACAATTTTCCTCTAAAATATTTTAACGTAAAATTAGGTCAAAATATTATTAGCACGAGTATTGTTTTTGTTTTAGACATTTATGTACATGTAAAATTAGTAAACCGTAGGTATTCATTTGGTTTTCTATGGATGAATATTAAATAGAATATAAAGTTTTTAATTGTTTCCTTGATTTTTTATGATTATTTTTAAATTATTTAAATATAATTTTTAGTTGATTCAACATTGGTCAAATAAAGTATTAGTATATATATATATATATATATATATATATATATATATATATATATATGTATATACTAATACTTTATTTGACCAATATAAATATATATATATATATACAAATCCCACACACATACGCATGTTGTATAGCATTAAGTCCGCCAATTGTACTTTATTTTCTTGTGCAATAAAGAATAAATAAATAAATACGTAGATTTGATGCCCTAGCACTTAGGTACCTTTATGTCATGGATATCACAATCAACAAAAGCTACACAGAAATACTTAAATAGATATTAAACCACCCAGACATTGAACAAAACCAAGTTATTTGGGTGAAAATCGAACCCACGACCCCAGGAAGCGCGTATATATATATATATATAATATATATATATATATATATATATATATATATATATATATATATATATATATATATATATATATATATATATATATATATATATATATATATATATATATATATATTATACTTTATTGCACAAAATAAGAAATTTTGTGTACAATTTCGGTGGTCTTATCGCTGAAAGCGATTTCTACCAGACAACCTTCGGGTAAAGGACATTTAATAGTAGAGAAGGGGTAGGTATTTACAAAAGAAAAGTATTATATGTGTCTTGGAGTCAAATCAATGTATATGATGTTGTGAAAGATTTATTTTATTTCCTCTCTAGTCGGTCCCTCATTACTGAGAATCGTTGTCACTGGAACTCTTCAACTAAGCAAACTTTCTCCATTGATTCCGATCGGAAGTAGCCTTCACCACGTCGTAGAACTTTAGAAGGGATGTTGCTCCGTTTATTTGGTCAGACCATCGTGTTGGTGATCGGCCTCGTAATCTTTTGCCTTCAGTGTTGCCAACAATCACCAGTTTTTTCAAGGCTATCATCCCCTCTTCGCATTCTGTGGCCGAAATACGAGAGTATGCATTGTAGCGCGTGAGACAGGATGTACTGAATTTAGTGAGGATTTTTGAAAATCTCTATTGTAACCTAATAGACAGATAGATATTCTTTATTGCACAAAAACAAAATACAAGTATGATGTGTGATACAACAATAAGCAACGGGTACAATAAGGCTAAATGTAAGTATTGATCGCTACTTAACAGAATATGATCGTACTGTATGCGTAAAATGAAATTCAATCATAACAACATCAAATCACGTTCTTCCCGATTTGGCTGCAATTTCAGAAATACTTGCTTATAAAATGGCCTAAAGAAATATTAGTAAACAAACAAACAAACATACATTTATTTGCTAGAAATACATGATACATAAGGTCTTAAGTAGAATTTAAGTATCTAGTGTTTGTATTTCGCTTGCAAGCAAGCGTGCAAATATTATAGTGTATACCTACAAGTATACCATATTAAAAAGTAAGTACTCTTTGAAGTAAATATAATGAGCTAGGTTAAATTTATAGTTAAAGTCATAGAGTAAGGCAAAGACTACTATTGTAAAGGTAATGTTAAAACAATATTTTACAGATTGTTAAAAAGTAGTAAAATCAAGAATGGGTAAGGAGACACTAGCGGGTTAAGAACGCTGAATTAAATTACTTAATTCTTTGCCTATCTTATATATTGCCTAAAGCTTACTGTCCTTTATTTTAGAAGCTAAAAGTCAGGAATATTAAAACCGTGGTTGCCTCTAGACACTTGTTTGTCACTGGCTGGGCGCTAAAATTATGGACAAAGCGGCGATATTAAAATTTAGAAGTGCTCTACAGTACCTATCAGCAAGGATCGTCATACTATTTGAATGACCTAAATGTGCATTTTTTTTCAAATATGCCTGAGGGCTGTTTAGTTATTTGACATTGAAAAAAAAACTGGGTTTGGAAACATCCTGGGTTCGATTCCCACCCCAGGGTGGTCCAGACAAACATTCGTGTGATGAACACTTGTATTTGTCCAGTGTCTGTGTGACGTACCCTATGTTTTACTCTATGATTTGTTTATGCTTTTTTACGTCCAACTCAAATAAACGTCTTTACTGAAAATTATAAATATCCTGTTTTCCTTCCGATTCTTCACAGTCTGTGTGTAAATATATGTATTTAAGTATTATATTTGTATTAAACACAAGTGCAACACGGCGGTGGCATACAAGCGTGCGGCTCGCCTGCTGGTAAGTGATTACCGCAGCCTATGGATGTTTGCAACTTCAGTGGACCTGCATACGCGCTGCGCACCCCTTAAAACTTAGCACTCCTTTTTTGAAGAACCAACACTAAGAACAAAATCAGATCAATGAGATGTTGTAATTCATTTATATCAAATAATTAATCATTTTAGGATGAGTTGTCACGCGTATTGAAGCTTAATGCAAGAAAATGTTGTACATTGTAGCGCAGAATGGCATAAAGCAGGAAAACAAAGACTAGGACCCGAGTTCTGATGTGCTTTAAACAAAAAAACCTGGAATGCTTTTACCCTCGAAAATTGCAGTCCCGGGTAACGATAAAGGACTTTTGAGACAAACCTAATTTCATTGAGTATGTTTAAAGGGAAATAAAAGAAAAAGGGTACGAGTAAAAGGTCTCATTTGGTTCAAAACGAGACCTTATCAGGATTGTGCACACGCAACTTGATAAGTACTGACAGCCACACATGAACGTTTAGAACTCTGTCAAACTTATCCAATCGATTTTCGTCTTAATATCAAACACATTTGGATCAATATCAACTGCTGAGATTGTAGCAACCAGCTAAGTGGTTGTCTATACACGGAATGTGTACCTAGTTTTTTTTTGAGATAGGTGGCAGACAAGCATACGGATCACCTGATGGTAAGCGATTGTCGCCGCGCAGGGACACCCTTTAAACCCCCTTTCCGCGGAATTGGGCCTCCGGTACCCTCACTTACGCAGCGAAACACAGCAAGCGCAATGCTGCTTGACGCCGGTTTTCTGTGAGGCCGTGGTATCACTGCGGTCGAGCCGGCCCATTTATGCCGAAGCGTGGCTCTCCCACAGTCAATATAGTAGTAGTAGTTGCGTGAGTACAATACGATATGTATAAAAGTTCTTTGATTTGATCGATTTCTATGCGCCAATTTAAATTCATGGCCATAAGCTGTTTGCGTAACCTCATACTATATTGTTAACGTTAAGGACTTTTACACAATGGTGACATTAGATATTCACCGGACAAAAGGCAGACAGAAGAGCTCGGGATACTAATGGAAAGAAATTTTATTTCGCTGCTTGCTACTCCTTCATCATGCAAAGTATATTTTAATAGCCTTTTTTGCTGGGGTAGAATGCCTTTTATAGCAAAACTAGCCATCAAAGTGCCCGTTTAAATTTCTGGTTAGCAGAGGAATTACTAAGAGAAATATACAATCTTAAAAATATTTCCAAAGAACATTTTCTAACAATACTGACATTTATATTCAAAATAATGAGGTCGAAGCTGTTATAAATTTATGAAAACATTTCTTACGTCTCTATAGGCCTCTTCATAACAGAGCAGTTTAGGGCCCAAAACCTTTTCTCCGGAAAACCGGGATAAAGTAAAGAGAAATGAGACTCTACGATATGGTCACATAAAGTATATTGTACCTTTTCGTCAGAGGTAAACACGCTGAAAAATACGCATTTCTTCTATAAATATAAAAAACGAAAGTAGGTAAGTAACTTAAATTAAATTATGACGTTTGGACCTAAATAAAATAATATTTTTTTGTAACTGCTTAGGTAGCGTAGAGCGTTCCCTTGAAGCACCTGGAGGTTGTGGGTTCAAATCTCACGATGACCATACCAAGTAATACGTAAGTGGTCTCAGTGTGATTTGGATATGACATGAACAATGAGTACATTTTAAATCGATTTACTTTCTAATTGATAGCGCAAGAAATGCAAACTTAAAGCTGTGGATCACTCCACGGCAAAAATTCAAGCGAAGAATATTAATTTTCCACCACTATTTTTTACATTTTTTAAAAGATTCCCTTCACTCGTTAATAACAGAAAGTAAGTCTTTCAGCGCGTTGAATCCCTAGAAATAAGTCGGAAGGCTATGGCTAGATGGTGGCTTATTAAGAACTTCGGGCCCAGGGCTCCCCGCTTAGAGCCAACTTGATTAAGAAGGAAGAGCAATAAGTTTCTGCAACATTTCCTTTTGTAACGATGTAAAATAATTAGTTTTGAGGCACGAGTTAAAAGATGTTATACTTAATTTAAAAAATCCTCTATTAAAAAGCCGAATGGCAAAAACGGGGCCCTTGTACCCACGATCGTGACATCTGTCTATCTGGAATGTCTTGGAAAGACATTCCATATGATGACATTCCAGACATTCCAGATTTCGAAACTATGATTATTAAGGACCACATTTATACAAGACAAGGAGAATATTATGACGGCAAAAAATAAAAAAAATAAAAAGTGAGTGGTTACGGCTACGTCATTATTTGTGTGTTTCTAAAAGATTCGAAACGATCAACACATTGTCACATTCATGATTTGTATCAAAACTAAAAATATCTACTACCTACCTCATCTAATGGGTTTTAGGATCACCAATCCGCATTTAGCCTCCATAGAAATCAATTCATCGCTACAATAGCGATGACTTGACTTCTATGGAGGCCTTTGCCCTGCAGTGGGACAGTATGTTGGCTGATACTTTATTAGGTTTGTTCTCCGTGCACCTAAAATAAATCCCTTCAAAGACAGTGCTGAGATCCTTCTCGTTGTTATGCGGTAATCGTAAAAGTTTATCTGTGAAAACGTTTTTATTACGACGAGAAAACGATTGTTATTTTACCAAGATATGCTTTTTGTTTTAATGTACGCGTAACGTTACTCTGACGTGCTACGACGAAACTAAATGCACATTCGAATCTTTATGCGTGCGTGATCTTTTTAACAGGTCTTATGCGTCTTAATTGTCTGAATGCGACAGGTATATTATTGGACTCGGATCTTTGAAGGGCACGTCAAGCAGTAAAAGCATTTATATTACATCCCGTATTAAAGTTGACACAGTCGTGTAAGCAAATCAGAACACATGTTCCATTAAATGTGACATCTGATAATATACATCTTACGTTCAAGAAATAATACGTTCACAAATAAAATCGATGTCAACACATCCGACGTTAGGTAAATTAGTCTGAGCGCATAAATCACGGGATGTCACATATTTTTGGACTACTTTATAGCGCTAAGAATAAAGGTTGAAATAAATTGGGAGAAATCTAGACCGTACTCAAACGTTTCCCAAACCCCTGTTTCGTTTGTGAGTGAGGATACTGGAGGCCCAATTCGGGGAGAAGGGGGGGAAGGTTTATAAGTTTTCAACGCACTAGTGACTCCACTGAGCTATGTCCGAAAAATTCGAAACATACTTTTCACTCGACCCGGGAATCGAACCCAGGACCCCTAGATCACGGCCTGGTACTTAACCAACCGAGCGTTCTTATCTGCCTGCTTATTGATTGCCAAAAAAGTTAAATAATGGAAAATGCATACCCATCCATACATATCCACATCAATTGATGAGCACAATCTTCAGTCATGAGGGAACGACCGCAGAGAGAGCGAGAGAGAAAATAGCAAATGCTATCCTGAATTGTAGTTCCACTACTATTGGAAAAAAAGGAAAACAAGAGGCCAAACCGCGATTCGTTTTTTATTGTGTCCCGAACTAGGGGTTGAGAAACGCTGTTCTAGGGGGAATTAATTTGTCGCTGCGCCTTCAGGTCTCGGCTCAAGACATCTGGACACTCGGTTAATTTATAGAGACTATTACTCAGTACTGGCGCCAGCTGGTGACGTCACGCTCCAACGGCGGCTGCAGCTTTTTCCGTAACTACCGTCTAAAATGATTATTGTGATTCATTCGATACTCAACTCGTTAACCTTAATGGTCGAGTGATTTGTGATCCGCATTTCGCCAAGCTATTATTTATGTTAGGAGGAGGCGAGTGTTATATGGAACGAGCGAAATATCTCATTTGTCATAATAATTTTTGCGAGTCATATCCGAAAGTATTAATATCAACTATCACTAAATAATATCAACACAGAATGACTGTTCTTAAATAATAGAGAATAAAAGTAAAGTCTTACCAAATGGTTCGGCGTTATTTTTGATACAGGAACTCCGAACACTTTTAAAACTTTCACAGACTAAAGCACATAATATGTCTCATATAAATTATATAGGCCGTGTGGTCCCCGGCAGAGTAGAATAGGCCACCCTCACTCTTACCGAGGTGTCGTAAAAGGCGACTAAGGTAAAGCTGCTGGCATGATCATCAGCACCCAGAGAAGGAAAACTCTGCATTTATATCAAAACCCTCGCCAACCCGTCTGCCAGGCGTGGTGAGTATGGCAATTACCCCTCATGTGATTGAGGGAGGCCCGTGCCCCAGCAGTGGGGACTTAAATGGGCTGATGATGATGATGATGATGAAATTATATATTAATAAGTGCTTTTCATCATCCTTCATGATGCATACTACCGAGGAGTGGAACGCCCTGCCTGAATCTGTTTACCGGAAGGACAATAACCTTAAATATTTTGAAACTGGAATAAATAGGCTGCTTCTTCTCAACTCTAGGGTTTAATGTGAAGTCAAGAGCAAGCCCATCATCAAAGACATCCATAGAATAAAAAAATAGGGCTTATGTGCTTTAGTCTATTGAATCTTTAATTTCAACTGGCATTTATCCATTTAACAGTTAAAACTATTCGAAAATATGTGTCTAGGTATCGACTTACTTCTTTTATTTTGCTTTTTTCACTAGAACCTACTTTTTCTGAATCCAATAGAGTGACAAAATAAGAAAGCGCTGTGAGGCGAAAATGTGCATTTATATTTTAAAATGCATTTCCAACGATGAAATACGGAGTAGCATAAAAATTATTATACACCTCAGGGTGTCATAGACGGGCTGAACTAGTTTTTCATTATTTTTATACGGGAATGGAAGTATAATACCAATTTTTACAATGATATGTATTTATTATTATTTGTAAAGAGTAGTGATTTGCGTACGACCGATGCGACATATCTGTGTCTAATGTTGAAAGAGTGGCGTTGTACTGCATGTTTTTTCTAAAATAATTACAAACACACCGGAACTTTTCCTAAAAATAGTCATTCTTAGGAAGTTTAGATGACCTACATTAGCAACATTTCTATAGATAGATAGATAGATAGATAGAAACATTTTATTGACCATCACCATCTTTTCTATGATTCTAATATGGAAAATATTTTACATACATAATAACCATAACATTTTAAATACCCGAGAAACTTCTCAAGGACATTATACTATGGAAACAAACATTTTTCCCCATGGAACAACTGATCTTCAAAAAAAGTTGCTAATTTTAAATTTGCTTTCCCATAAAAACTGCATCAATAAGCTGATCACTTTTGTATCTGAATCTTTTTTTTTTGGAGATTAGTTCCTAGAGGAACATCTTTATTTTCATTAGTATGACCTAGAGAAGTTTCTCGAGTATACAAACTGTCACAATGTATTATGTATGTACGTATAGGGTCCCTAAATGTTTTTTTATTAACATCAATTTGTTAAGTTAGTTTTACAAGCTATAAAAAGTTACTACCCCATATTTCCTAAACTCAATAAAAACATTTCCACACTAAGCTTGTCGTAAAATTTACACTGCCCTTCACTGCTGGTCTTCATAAAACTTTGGAATCATTCTTTTGGGAGTAATTTGAATAAATTCAAAACGTCACCCGCTGTGACGAAGATTTTCCTATTTTTATGTGTAATCAACGCCAAGGATTTTATTCTTTTTTGTTTCTAAATTCCTCCCCGAGGCGCGAAATTGAGATTCTACGCGAAACTTTTCTTTCACCTAAAAGGTTGTAATTTGTGAGAGTTCTAAAAAGTTATTTGAAAACTTGGACAGGTTTATCCGGCATCCTATATCTATGGGTTTATCCCATGCGAGCTATAATCATTTGAGCAGCGACCATAGAATTAAGACGGCATCTTACCTAAGTCCATGGCAGTGACTGTGCGATAGTGACGTGAGTTGCACACCACGTCGCGTTGTTATGTTCTGTACGTATCTTCATTTTGATAACTAGTTTATTTTGAGGCGACAGCTTTAGACGCTACTGGGAATGAGAGGGAATTTCAACGATTCGACATGCAAATTAACATACATGCACGAATCTGGGACATACAAAGGCTTTGTAGGGAGTGAATACGCGCCGGAAAAAGAGCCCGGTGGGCTATGTCGATTTCGTAGAAAGTACCATGGGCTGGCAGCGGGATTTCCCTGAATCAGCATGCTGAAGTAGCAGAGGCCACGGTATGCCATAGAACCGCGTTGGAGCAGTATCGTTGAGTGGATGGTGCAGTTAGGCATAGCGTATTATAGGACATCCGACCACAAGTCGAGGACTTCTAGTAGTGGTAGAGTGAGAAAAGGGTAATGTAGACAACATCGATGCTACATGAAGGAAGGCTTACGAAATTATACATAGGCTCTTGATAGTCTACGTATAAAATTGCGTCAGCTATGAGAGCGAAACATAGTTCAAAAACGTTTGGGATAGCACTTCGTAAAGAGAAACTATATAAGTGATAACAAAAAAATTATAACGATAACCTGAAATTATAAGAAATTAGAAATAAACTCAATTAACGACATTTTCTTAAAGTTTTTTTTAATGCCTTTGAGAACCTAATTGTATTCAGCGTGAGTCTTCCACTAACGAATTTGATGGCGCGAATCTCAGGGTACAACTTTATGGGCGTTTTATCGCTTAGTTAATGATTCTGTAAAAGATCTTCCTCATCGCTGCTACAGAGTAAATAGCTGATAGTCATTACGAATTCCTAAAGATGTAGTTAAATACATTATTTAAAATGGTCAGTAAGTATTCACCATTTGCGGTCACGTACGCCCTAATGGGCTCGTTGAATGAACATATATACGTAAATAGAGGAAAAACATTATCACGAACTCACGAAGATAATGAACACATGAAACACTCTAATATCTAATATGCCGTGTTATGATCCAGATTCACGTTTATTAAAGATAACATTCAGAAGGATTCAGGAGAAAAGGATCTAATGGGTGATAATTCCTAGTTATTAAGTATTAATCAAGCTCTTTCTTCCGTGACGTAGCAAAGCGTCTAGTCAAAGTCACGGGAGAACCAAAGGCTGGCAGCTACCTCGCCCAGCGAATTTCCATCGGGCCAACCGGATCCAACGGGGTAATTCTGCCAGTATTTTGGGGACACTGCCACGGGGACCTACTTTGTTTTAACTTTCCTTTTTATTTACTTTTAGGTTATTTTTATTTCTCAGTTATTTTCTTCATTTTCTTGTGCTTTTGTTTTTTTTGTTCAATAAAAGAAACAGCTATTATATCGCTGATCATTACTTTCATAGTCATACTTGATTCATCGATAGTGAACCACACAAAGTACCGCATAATATCATTTTCGCTTAATTACAGTTCTAACAATGACATTGTATGAGGCAGTAGTAAGCAATAGTCAAGTGATGATTGAGTGGGAGGAAGAAAGACTGTTTAGAATAAATTCTCCATCCAGTTCTTAGGTGAGATATGAAATTGTCCCAATAAAACTATTCATAATCCGCTTTTGAATAGGGGGCGTGACGACTCCGCCTCCGATAGGAACAATGTGGTTTTGGACTGACTCCTACGCATCTCTGTCTGATACACACTTTTTATTTTTGTAACTGTTCATAGTGCATTAACCATTATCTACATACATATTCGTATCACTACACAGTATAAAACAAAGTTTCTTTTGCTGTGTATCTGTCCCTAAAACCTACGCAACGGATTTTGATGCGGTTTTTTTTAATACAAAAAGTAATTCAAGAGGTAGGTTTACGTGTATAACACTTAATATTACAGATGCATAATATTACACACAAAGCTGGGACAGGTCGCTGGTTAGAAATAAAGTACAATTGTATTTTTGGATGTTCGTAACGAATGAACTTGTAGACTACTGGCTGAATAAAACAAACACCAAAAGAAGAAATGAGAGAAAAAAGAGAGACCCAGTAACATAGGCTTGATGGTAATAGTGAAATAATGACACAGTATAAGAAAAGCTACTCGTTATACTGTGCTAATGCTATCTTCTTTACAGGAGAGTTTACGCATGACGAACCGAGCACGAGCAGAGCACAAGCCGAGCCAAAATTCATGTAACGTGGATCTACTTACGAGGTTCGAACAAGCACGTTTAGTGGGTCGTACAATATTTTAGACGAACACGATGGGATCGCGAAAGAGTGATTAATGTAAGCTCGTTGTTCGTCCAGTTTGTCATCCGAGCAGAGCGGCTCGTCGTGCGCTTAACACGCTTTTGGCTCGTCTTGCATAAATCCACCATTTACAAGAAGCCCCACGAGTGGCTTTGTTTTTGACATTTCTCTTCTACTGTGTATCTTCTAGCTTAAATTTCTATTAGTTCGCTCGCAATCACCATGAAATATTTGACGCTTTAATCTTAAAAAATAGGACATTATGATGCTCAGCAGTAGTCGTAGTCCCATTTAATGTGGAAAGTACTATTACTCGCATCTCTACATTAAGCCGATTTCACTTACTTCTGCGTTCCTAGCCAGCATTTTATCTTCAACGATGGCCGGAGATCCGCCGAGTGGAATCGATAATTCAAAGTTTATGAAATTCAATTTGCGGGGGCGAGTTAACGCTTCGTTATTAAACTCGGCGGTAATGCAGTGTAAAACTTTATTAGCCCGGTATTTCTGCAGCTTCACTAGGGGATGAAAAGTCGCTTTGTGCCATTCTCTTAACCGTAATGTATTTTATGGAAGTGGGAAATGAGGTTGGCTTGTTCTTTGTTGTTGAGAAAATAACGAAGTTCGAATATAATGATTCAAATAGTTCTGTGTATATTTGTTGTAATAATGTATTCGAGCTGTATGTGAGTAGACAAAAATCGATCGAAGTGGCGAACAACATTTGGAGTGGCCTATGCCCAGCAGTGAACTGCAACAGGCTAATGATAAGGATAAGTTAGTTTTTAAGGTAGAATTTAAACTTCTTAAAGTTATGGTTGATACTCAACTTTGTCAAGTAAGCATGTTATCTAGAGCTAGAAATCATGACGAATTTTCAATTGTGGCAGAGACACGCTGCGGCATGAATGGGCCGGCTCGACCGGAATGATGCCACGGCCCCACAGAAAACACTGTGCTGTTTCGCTGCGTGAGTGCCCTCACTCCGTACCGGAGGCCCAATCCGGGGGAAAAGGGGGTTTAAAAGCTGGCAGTGCACTTGTGACTCTACTGGTCTCGCAGGTGTCTATTGGCGGCGGCAATCAATTAACATCAGGCGATCCATCTACTCGTCTGCCACCTGTAAAAAAAGATCTATGTAATCAATATACTATTACAAAAATAAGTAGAGTGCGTTTATTTCGTCACCTTGATTTTAGGATGAAAATTCTAGTCACAAGTCACTGTGTACTCATTACTGAGTCCCAACGGACAACAAAATATTATTAGCTCTCTTGAAATACGAACTTTTCTAATTTGGTGTGGTTCACGTAAGAATGGCGCGAGAAAGTTACATTAGCTGCTTAATACACCTTAATACCACCACCTTAATGCAAAAAGTAACTTTTGCGCTCCACGAATCTCCTTTAATTAACAAAGGTTTAACAGGTAGGTCATAATAGCGCACATAAATAAAGCATTATCTTGCTTGCTTTTGGTAAGTTAGTCACAACGAGATTTAATTTTACTTGGCCGACTTCTAAGAGGAAAGTTTTTATAAATAAACAAAATTAAATAAATATTTCACAACATCACATACATTGACCTGACTCCGAGATAGGTAGCTCAAGCACCTGTGTTACGGATATCAGAATCAAAGTGGGATTACAAATAGATACATATAATACTTTTCCTTTTGTAAATACTTATAATTACATAGGAAACACCCAGACCAATACAAACAGACATGTTCATGCGCACACAATGTTTGTACTGTGCGGGGATCGAACCCGTTTCAGACGGGTCGTCATTTTATTTTAGTGTCTGGTTTTTAGTGTACAAATTTGGTGTTTATTTGTGCAGTGAAGTGCCGCAAAGTGATCCTAATAATAAGAATCGTTGGACTGTATCGTTTTTAACACTGCTATTGTGTATCGAGTGAGTTGTCTCGTGACAACTTGCTTATAAAGTCTTAAAACCTGCGATTGCTTTTAGAGCGATATCCGCTGAATCCGTAGGTCGATAAAACGTAAAGCACCGTCGTTTCATTGAGTGACTGTGATTTTGACTGACTTCGACTGTTGACTACCTACTTATTCTCAATAAGTTACTTGACATTGGCGAATTATCTTCGGGTAGAGCCATTATAAAATATAAAAAAAAATCCGACTATAGTTACGTCGATGCGTAAACTTAACACTTTATTTTTAATTTTGTATCCGGCTGGATCACCATCTCGAAATAGCTGGATAATTGTAAGTTGGCCTGGATAAATATCGAATACTGGAGATCCGTTTCATTACTAACTTTTAGTTATTTTCCTGCCACCGTGGGTCTCGTGTGCGTCTGACAATTACGGCGGAACATGAGATGTGACGTGCAATTACTTAATGGGATACCATGCCGGGATTAATTGGGTTAAGCCACGTCCTGAATATCATCATATCGCGTTAACTTTCGCCCTTAAATTAATAAACATATGCAACACTATATTTTGTAGATATTTTCGATGTCAACTTTAATAATTATTAAATTAATAAATATATTGAACTGTGTCACTGAAATGCAAACAACCTACAATGAAATTTTATTTACATTAAATTAGTTTTGGTAACCTTCCAAAAAAAATGTATTAAATAAATTTAAATCTCAATAACAAGGGTCAGTTTATGACGACAATTCTTTACTTATAGGTAAAGAATTGAAATTATACTAGGTTAACATTTTCATAACTTCTGTTGAAGTACTTACAAGTATAAATGCAACGTACAAAATGTACCTAACACTAGAAGCATGTTGATCTCTGGAAAAGTAAACTGTATTTTCCCCTCAAATTCATCTCAGGTTACTAATAACCGAGATGAATTTGAGGAGAATGCACTGAGTGCGTTTGCATTATGTGGGAGATAAAGAATAATTTTCCTGGCAGAGTAGAATTAATGAGGTCCCATGGCGCGGTATGGCAACACGGCTACAAACATTATGCCTTATGAGTAGGGATGGGACATTCTTGCATGAGAATCGAAGTCAAATTTTAAATTCGCTAAAAAAAATGTTTTTTTTTTGAAGAATAGATATTCTTCTTTTGCTTTGTTATGAACTGAAAATTATATCTATACCTGGTGTGTTGTAAAGCATGCGAAAGGAAGTTTATAATAAATGAAAGGTCAAAACGAAAACCTAAATGGCAGTGGGTTTCATGCATTGTACAATGTAAAATTTATAAAAATAGTTGTAGTTTATGTCCCTACAGAACATCTAGGTTTATGATGTGAGATATGAAATATTTAATCTACCTGTTCCTGATTGAATATATTAAGGTGAAGGGTATACGCCACAATTTCGGGGTTACAACCTCTCGGCTATATATATATTATACACCGATTACTTTGCAATTTATGAACCGATTTCGATAATATTTTTTAGTTGGAAAGTAGATAGTCCCGGATTGGTACCATGATAAGGATATCAGGATCTGATTTATCTATTTATTAAATCACCAACAAAATTTACATCAGTACATTATAAAAAAACAGAAAAGATAAAAGTACAGAAAAATTATAAATCAATCTAAACGAAATATTATTTAAAGGTGACAACGGCATGCAATATTGACAACAGTAACAGTAGGTAGTGTTGAAGAATGAATTGAATATTACTAAAATCTATTTTACTACAAAGAGAGGTGTTTGATGATGGGATCCTGGAAAAATTGAGGGGAACCCTCCAATTTTAAAGGCACACGTAATGTTCTTGTATCTTTTTTCAAAACTGCACTAGTGTTTACGATGCATTGTATTAATTTTGTGACTCTGCTGATGATGGAAGGTCAACTCCTCAACGGTAAGGAGTCAAAGGATAACTCTAGTATGTTAGTTATTTGGCGGGAGTGGAAAGGGGAAAGGAAGTGGGGGGGGGGGGAGGGGTGAAACATTAAAAAGCTTGAAAAATAATTTTTCTATGAGCATCCTTGTCTGTTGTCTATTGCCTTCAAAAAGATGTTTTTTCCATATCTTTGTATTATCTACTATGAAGACCTTAGAATGTTTCATTCCTTGTTTTTCCTTCCCATCCTTAGTTTGCTCTTCGTTTACATATTTCCGAAAGGCCATATTGATGGTGCAGCTCGGCAGTCCAACAAAATGCGTCACCTTAATTCATTCACATCCCTAATTCAGACAAATGATTTCCCACTAGGGACTAATTAGAAAGAGCAGTTCTTGTTTGCCGTGAGTTATTATCACAAATACTTGGCTCAGTGTATGAGGTGCGAATATTTCATTTTAGACAGGAGTGCAATATGTTAAACTGACGACGTGTTGCTTTGAGAAATTATTTTGCTCTGGGTCTCTGTTTTCTTTAGCAAGCAGATAACCTATGTTATGTACCTACATTATTGTGATGGAGATACGAGGGCGAAAAGGATTTGCGTGGACTTCTGGCGGATGACTGGCAGGAGGTGGCGCAGGACCGACCTAGATGGAGACTCTTATTATCGGAGGCCAAGGCTCACTTTGGGTCGCTGCGCCAACCTAGTTAGTTAGTATACTATTGTGAACTCAGAGTATTTCAAAAGGAGGGTTTCTTTGTACAATATTTAATGTGTAATGTTGTGCCCCTATGTTGT
This sequence comes from Marasmia exigua, assembly GCA_019059595.1. Lineage (NCBI taxonomy): Eukaryota > Metazoa > Arthropoda > Insecta > Lepidoptera > Crambidae > Marasmia > Marasmia exigua. Next base: position 13,025,910 of record CM032479.1, read on the forward strand.
GTCGACTATAAAATATAGGAGTGGAATTGAGAACCTCCTCCTGTTTTTAAAGTCGTTTAAAACAACCCATACCTACATCAATAGGTACGCAATAAATTCGATATTAAAATAAATAAATAAATATTTCACAACATCACATACATTGATCTGACTCCGAGACAGGTAGCTCAAGCACCTGTATTACGGATATCAGAATCAACAGTGGGATTACAAATATATACATATAATTCTTTTCTTTTGTAAATACATACTTATAATATATAGCAAACACCCCAGACCAATACAAACAAACATGTTCATGTACACTAATGTTTATACTGTGCGGGGATCGAACCCGCAACCCTTGTATCAGAGGCAGCGTTCACTACCACTGTTCCAATCGGGTAGTCGGGACGTCGATATTGTGATTTAATTACCTCCTACTCCTCATCTTAGCGTCAGATTCCTGGTTGCGCCCAAAGCTGTCGCTCTGGAGCCCGGGGTACGGACCATTCACGATTTGGTGAGCATGGTAATTACAATGAAGCGAGTGTCTTTGACCTTCGCAACCCTTACAGGATAACCAGGATCTAAACTGAATGGTTACACGACCCCCCGCATGGAAGGCGCGTGCCAAACCACTGTGCTATCATCGCTCTGTTGATTCGCATTGCTCAATTATGATTCAATTACATACAAAAGAAAAATACATGGAAGTGACTATTATTTTATTTGCCAACAATCTACAGAGCGGTGGACACCGGTGTCCATGTCTGTCGTAACATTGACGAACGCCCGCCGCGTCGTATGTGGGACACGTCGCGATCTGTCACTGGGGGACCTGTTCCGAGGCCCGTCACACCCGTCCCACACGTCCCGAAATTCGACTATTAGGGATCATTTTACAAACAATATGTTGCGAACAGGGAACTGTTTTGGCTTTCAGTTACATTTGTCGTTATATAGACATTCTTAATTACTTTTATACCTAAAGGGCATCTATTTTTATAACTGAATAGTTAGTAGCTATTATTTAAATAAATAAATAAATGTGCCAGACAATTCACACTGACGATCATCTAGTCCCAAACTAGGGAATTCCACAAGGAATGATTTGAGACTTGGAGTAGGTACTAGATGACAAAGTCAGGCGGGTTCTCCGGTTACCTATCATAAATTCGAATGTTTTAGTACTAATTTCATTATAGCGAAAACGCTTAGCCACATTTTTGTTTTCCACATTTTCATTTGACCGAAAAAACAATTGACATATAGCTGATAATTCGATTTTCAAATAATATATTTTTTAAATCTATACGTTTTTCTATGCGACTGGAGGCCACGTACAGGAAGTCGCAGCCGTGGCAGGCCCCCCACAAGGTGGACCGACGATCTGGTGAAGATCGCGGGAATCCATTGGATGCGGGCGGCACAGGACCGATCTGTGTGGAGAACATTGGGGGAGGCCTATGTCCAGCAGTGGACGTCTATTGGCAGAAATGATGATACGTTTTTAAATATCACTCAACCTTTGATAGATAAACAGATTTTAGACGAATCAGTTTCCAGAAAATCGTGTCTCTATGTTATTTAAAGACAAATAAGTTTATATAACAATTACTTATTTGCATGCATTGAGCATTCAAGCAGGCAGTGCAAGCAGGGCATGCATTGTTTCTGTCACGGCTCTGGCTGCTGCAAGGCTTCGGCGGTCTCACGCGAGCTTATCGTCGCAGATGATTATCTCTTGACACCGCAGCCTCGGCTTCCAGCCTCAGCTGCGGTGGCGAGCAAAAACCACCTGCTCTTGAGCTCGCGGGCCGCATCGCCCTTCCGCACCTACGCTATTTGAATTACACTCTAGGGGTAAGGCAGACAAGACTACGTGAAGTCGGTTTTGCAGCGATTCGCTTCTGTCAATACATTTTGTAGCGCAAAATTAAGCACTTAATAAACAAATTTCTTATACCCCTAATTAATAGATATCTTTTTTTACACTTGTTTTTTATTTCAATGAATAATGTTTACAGATAAATAAGTTCGTCAGCAATAATAGGAGAAAGGTTACTTCGATAGTTAATATGTCTGGAATAAAAAAAATGTGTAAATAATATAACTGTAAAATGAAAAATGAGGTTTTGAATATCGGCTATTAGTTTTTCTGGAAAATGAAACATATGTAAAATAAATTAATTGCATACAATGTTATGTCAAAAAATACATCTTCGATTCAAAACTTCGATATACTGTTTTCGAAATTTTGAAATTCGAATATTAAAGTTTCGAAAGTAAGATAGGTTACCGTGTCTCCCAGCATAAGACAGACCCGAGACAATTTAGATCGAAACCCTGTAACGTCCGTGCTTAGTGGTCAAACTTTAGCCACTGCGCCATCAAGGTGAGCCTTCTGGCATATGCCTTGATTAATAGAAGATAAACCTACAAAATTAAATTTGTTTGCCATCAAACATAACAAGCGATGGCCACCAGTGTCCAGTCTGTCGTAAGATTGACGCATCATATTTGAGACACGTTGGGATTTGTCACTAGGAGGTCGTGCCCCATGCCCCGGAGCACGTCACATGCCTAATTAAAGCCCGTACATTGATTATCAAGAATGAATAAACATTTTTATAATCATTCTTAAGAATCTCCTCTCTTTCTCCTTTTGACAACGGGGTGTGTAAATGGAAGGTAATTAATTGAGGGAAATAATTAACATTTAAATTAATTGGGTGAAAGCGACAGCTTTTCCAAATAAGAAAACAGTGAATTTAGACCACGATCCTTTATTAGATTGAGATGTATATTCACGCAATATTTTTAAAAACACCAATTTATTTTCATTTCTCCGTTACGCAATAGGTCTGGTTAAGATGTAAGCCGTAGTCAGGTAAAAAGTAACGATGGTGCTTCCAAATCAAAATAAAAATAGCAAATTTTGAAAAACACAGTTCTTAAATGTATCCACAAATCGTAGGCAATAGACAGGACAGAGCTTCCCCTGCCTTTGTAATATTGGTGTGACTGTCTCGGTGGCGCAATGGTTAGTGGGTCGCACCTTAAAGCGACGGTTGCGCCTGGGCTCGATCCCCGAGTCGGGCCAAAATTTGTACCATGAGCTTTTTCTGTTAAGCAATTCTCAGTGTTAGCCCGGAGTCTGGAAGTTGGCGGTATTGTACCCCCGTGCCTCGGAAAGCACATTAAGCCGTTGGTCCTGCGCCTCATCCCTCTTCGGTCGTGTCACAGTGGTGTCCCATCAAAATATGAGGGTAAGGGAATAGAGAGTGCACTTGTGTCTGCGCAAACATTTGTGCACTATAATATGTCCAGCGTTGATGGCCGATCTCTGAGATTGGACGCCATGACCGAAATATCGGTTGGAGGACATTATTATTATAATACTGGTGTACGCGTTGAGGGCTAATTAACAAATAGTTAAAAATTCAAAGTCAAAAGTGTAAATTAGTTTCAAGTCCAATTTACATTTTAAAACTAAACTTTCTGAAAGTTAAGATAAGAAAGTGCCTACCTGCCCTTATCTTAAAAGCATCTCTAAAATACAAAAATCTGCGACTATCACAGTGGACACACTTTTCCTGTCAATGTGGCATTGATATACGCCGGCATTGTGGGCGCAGTTCGTCACACGATTCACGAACTGATAAAACCCAACCCAACCTTCAAGTAAAGATAGTGGATCTACTCGAATCGCACAAAAGCAACAACTCTTCCTAAGTATTATTCACTCGAACCTATTACCATCAATCGTAGGCAGTGGACACAGCTTTCCTGCCAGCGATGGTGACTTTGATGTACGCGGGGCGCGCGTCTGTCACGGCGCCGTCTAATTCCCGTCTTTCCGCCCCAGCGTGGGCTTACCGACATTGGCTGTCCTATTAGACGGACTTGACAAGGAAAAATAGCTTAGATTTTTTGCACATTCGGGCTTTATCATAACAGTTTTTACGCACGGAAATTGCAACAGTACAGATAAACATTTCAAACATTGAATTTAATTTGTAGCGTCGACTCTATTCTGTGGTAGCATTGATTTTATACTCGTACCTAAACAAGGCGCTACTTAATGATTTGTACCTAATTTATGGTATGAGTTTCTTAAATTAGGTAAAGCTGAAAAAGAATTCACAAGTTTCAAGAAAATGCACAGTGGTACTTACCATTTTTACTTAAGTTGGGAAAAGACAAAGGTTTCAATTTATACAGAGAAGTGCTTCCCCTTGTACGCTCTCACTGCGTCGGATTATAAATTACCATAAAATCAACAATGTGTTGGTCATAGAATATGGAGCTGGCAGGAAACACCGGAAAGGGTTTTAACCGCTATTTGGCACTGCGAGTGTCACGTTCTGCATGGTGATTGGAAAAACCGAGTTGTTGAAATAAAACTGGCTGGGAAATCGGTTTTATCTTTTTATCTTCGTGTTCAAGCTGTTTTTGACTACTTATCATCATACTTGGTCATGTTAATTGATTAATCTTTTGAGTTGTTATTCATAGTAGTCTATTAACCTTCATAATTGTATTTTTTTTCTCTTCTCAATTGAAACTCTGTAACATCATCAACATTTGAAAAGAGTAACTACTGAGTTTCTTGCTGGTGTCTTCTCAGTAGAAATCGACATTCCGAACCAGCGGTAGATATTATGTACCTATTTTGACATTCACAAGTGTTCTGTGTGGACCTAAATCGAATAAAGAATTTTTTATCTTTATCTTTTATACCAAGTCTGCTCAAGCCTACAGGCCGTGAAAAATAAGTTTACGGGTGACCTTGAGTAAGCAAAAATCAATTTAAATATAAACTAACAATTACGTGCCGCAGCCTGTACCTATATTTTGATCGTAAAATTGATTTACGTAGATACTAATAAGGTACCTCAAAATATTTTGTCATTCTTATTGCGCCTAAATTGAATACACTCTTCTCTCTACCAGTACCTAGCTGCTCTTCGCATGTGGCACCGCGATACATGCGCAACATTTTGTGAGTAGTGAGCGGTTCGCCGAGTACGACATTTGCGGTGCTCGATGTCTGCGGAGTGCGGATTAAATACACATTCGCCTTAAAGGTTCGCATTTGAACGAGTTAACACTTTGTAGCTTCTATTCATATATATGTTTAGCATACTATATTTAGTAGATAGTTTCGTTATAACAACGTTATTAAGATTATTGGATAAGGCAAGGAAAATGTTTATTATAATCAGGCTATTTATCTAACGATTTTTTTTACCTATTTCATTTTTAAGCTTAGGAAAGATATAAAGATATGAACAGAGGACAAAAGACTACATTATTAATATTTCCCTATCACACCATTCTAATAATGTCCTCCAAACCGATATTTCAGTCATGGCGGCCAATCTCATAGATCGGACATCGACGCGGGACATATTATAGTGCACAAGTGATTGCGCAGATACAAGTGTGCACTCTCTATTCCCTTACCCTCATATTTCCATGGGAAGGGGAATCAGGCGCAGGACCAACGGCTTAACGTGCTTTCCGAGGCACGGGGTACATGACCTCCGACTTCCAGACTCCGGGTTGACACTGAGAATTTCTTAACAGAAACACTCTGGTAAAATATTCGCAGCCGAAGCCCAAGCGCAGTCGTCGCTTTAAAGTGCGACCCACTAACTAAACGTGCCACCGAGGCAGTCACACCATTCTAAAGAACAAGATACATCATCAACGGAAGATATTAGTTTATATATTTATTACCTAGTTTGGTCGCCTGCAGCTTCGTTTACGTAGAATTCGGTTCGTGAAAACGTGGTCTGACATTAAAGAATTTTAATTTTCTCAAGTTACCTATGTATGTAGCAATGAGGAGAACAAATATAGAAACTATCTATAAGAAATATTTTTATTGATTTTTTGTTATAAATTATATATATATATATATATATATATATATATATATATATATATATATATATTATTGGGTATGTATGTATGGTTTATTATTATAATTATCACACTAGAATCACTTCTTAATCATGCTTCTTGTTTTAAGTTACTCGATTAAGATACTACTCTTCTATAGTAGTTAATATAAATTAAAATAATATTTATGTTTTAAACCTCGCCAAGCAGAATTAAAAAAAATCCTTCGTTTCGTTTGCCTTGACACAATGTTTGGGACGCCGCAAAACATCGCAAAGAGATTTAATAGGGGCTTTAAATCCTGAAAGCGGGTGAAATTAAAACAAGACGTCTTTTTATACCGGCAGACTTAAATTCCTAAAAGGATTCCTTTAATTAAAACGTTTGTCATAGATTACTTAAGTTTACTTAGGTTAAGAAACTAAGTAATATTTACAAAGTTAGGCATTACAAGTAAGGTTTTTGTGTCTTTTACAAACATTTAATCTCATATTTTCGAACGTATTTAGTTTTAGGTGCTATTAAATAAATAAAAATAAATAAAATGTAATTTATTTTTTGCAATTACACCCATTGTTACATTCATCATGAAGAAATACCGAATGACATTGCGTTTACATTTTACACTCTTAGAAGTACATACATCTATAATAAAATAAAATATAATTATTTTAATTAATTTGTTAATCTACATATATTATAAAATTAATTAAAATAATTATATTATATTTTATATAGAAGTATGTACTCTAAGAGTGTAAAAATGAACGCAATGTATCGGTATTTCTTCCATGATGAATGAATAATTTGGGTGTAGTGTGCTTTCCCCATAAAATAATGAAATTTTTTTATTTAATATAGAGCACCTAAACGAAATACGTTCGAAAATATGCGATAAATGTTTGTAAAAGACACAAAAACCTTACTTGTAATGCATAACTTTGAAATAGTTAATAGTTCTTAAACCTAAGTAAACTAAGTAATCTATGACAACGTTTTAATTAAAGGAATCCTTTAGGATTCAAGTCTGCCGGTATAAAAGACGTCTTGGTAATTTCACCGCTTCAGGAATTTAAAGCCCCTATTAAATCTCTTTGCGATGTTTTGCGGCGTCGCAAACATTGTGTCAAGGCAAACGAAACGAAGGATTTTTTTTCATTTTGCTTGGTGAGGTTTAAAACATAAATATTATTTTAATTTATATTAACTACTATAGAAGAGTAGTATCTTAATCGAGTAACTTAAAACAAGAAGCATGATTAAAAAATGATTCTAGTGTGATAAGTATATCTTGACGATGATCACTAATAATAAAGGAGACCAAACTATATTTGTTCTCCTCTTTGCTACATACATAGGTAACTTGAGAAAATTAAAATTCTTCCATGTCAGACCACGTTTTCACGAACCGAATTCTACGTAAACGAAGTTGAGGCGACCCGTGCGGATAAATAATAGGATCAGAAATGGCGGCGCATCTATTCACTTCTCGCTCGCACACTAATTGCGTCTATACTCGCACCCCACGAGTGCGATATGTATAAGTCTGTATAAACTAATATCTTCGTCATAAGAGTGTATAAACTAATATCTTCCGTTGATGATGTATCTTGTTCTTTGTAGAATGGTGTGACTGCCTCGGTGGCGCAGTGGTTAGTGGGTCGCACTTTAAAGCGACGGCTGCGCTTGGGGGGTCCCGGGTTCAATCCCCGGGTCGGACTAATATTTTTACCAGAGTGTTTCTGTTAAGAAATTCTCAGTGTCAGCCCGGAGTCTGGAAGTCGGCGGTCATGTACCCCCGTGCCTCGGAAAGCACGTTAAGCCGTTGGTCCTGCGCCTGATTCCCCTTTCCATGGAAATATGAGAGTGCACACTTGTATCTGCGCAATCACTTGTGCACTATAATATGTCCTACGTCGATGGCCGATCTATGAGCTTGGCCGCCATGACCGAAATATCGGTTTGGAGGACATTATTAGAATGGTGTGATAGGGAAATATTAATAATGTAGTCTTTTGTCCTCTGTTCATATCTTTATATCTTTTCTAAGCTTAAAAATGAAATAGGTAAAAAAAAATCGTTGGATAAATAGCCTGATTATAATACATAGTAACTGTGCAGTCATGGTAGACTGTAAATCCAAACCTATGTGTAAACAGCATGTCAATAACTAGTTATAACAAGCAACATTAAATTATAAATCACTACTTTATTATATTATTAAATAACACATCAAACCAAAAAAAGGAAAAATACAACACAATATATGTACACATATATATGTACGTGCATTAACATATACATACACATATATACATATATACACACACACACACATGTACATATACATATGTTTTAATTAAATTAATATATTTCAATTACTTTAAATATGATAAAATAATTTAATTTGATTTAATTTATTAATGAATAAAAATAGAATAGGTACAATAGAATTAGAATTAAGTGATATTAAATGTCTATGATTCAAATAAATTCAAGATTAAATTTTACTGCATTTAAATAGTGCCAGCTTCCATTTACCGACTGATGATCCATAGATGTCAGGCGCGTCCCTCAATTGAGAAACTAAGGCATTGTATTCACGGCACATTCTTAGGACTGGATTATGGAATGAAACGTTGTTATTGCAGAGAGGGATTGAAAAAACACAACCACGTCTAGAGGACCTATTTGGCACTCTGAGTCCTATTTCTGAAAGAATCTGTGAAGCTTTAGATCCACTGATGATTTTGTGGAGATAAACAACAGTATATATTACATTTCGAAAAATCTAAATCTAAATATTATATTAATAAAATCAATTAATCAAAGAGATGTAACTCAAATCAAGAGTCAATTTCAGCAATAACAGTTCGTGTCTCTTTAATCACCTGCCATTGGCAGAATTAACATCACGCAGCTTGTAGCGTGATGATAAACAAAAAAAAAGAATGCTGTCACTCCGCAAAGCCCGTGAAAGTTCCCTGGAAGGTTACGCGCTTCTGGGCAGAGTTAGGCTGGCTAGAAAAGCCAGCACCCAATACGCACAATGGACTAATGCGGAAACAGGAGTATCTTCACTTGACATTACAATATAGGTATGACTAAGTTACTTAATGCTTGAAACCGTTTGCCATAGCCGAAATACAGTCGGTTATTAATTTGAAACCGCATCTTCCACTAATTAATGGCTCTCCTAGCGTGTGTAGTGTTGACCGTTGCAAGAGCACCGACAATGACAAGTGCTCTAAACTGCGCTAACAATTTAGGCCGCCTGAGTTTATTTTGTGTCCATCGGGCAACGGTCCAATAACTGAAGATATAGTCGCAATTTTATCGCATCTCTCAACGATGGCACTATAAAGTAGTCTCGTCCCTAGGTGAGGCAGTCCTATTTATTCGTGCAAATTAGTGTTGTAATACCTACAATCTATCGATGTAATATATTTTAGTCAGGATTTGCCTTAACTAAGTTTGCCTAATATAAAATGATGTTATAGCACACGAAAATGTAGGTATTCACAACTTTCGTTGATTCCCGCAGAAATTGTACAAAAATATTGTATTCTTTTTAAAATAAGATCAGTCTAAAATTATATTTCGAATGTACATTTTTGGTATCACGACACATTTACGACCGGCCAGTATTAAGAAGACTTAAATCCTTTTTTGTGCCATATTGTTTTCAGGAAAGGAAAAATTCAAAACCGCCCGTATTTTTTTTGCAAAAGAGTGTATTTTACACACTTATTGCTTACATAGTCTATTCGCCGAATATTTGTGTATCAAAAAAACATTTCTCTCTATCATAACATTGACGTTGAAAGCGATAGCACGATGTTTGAGAAGCTCCTAAAGTTACGCGACTAAAACTGATTGACGTGTCCAATGCACATTTTCTTATTATAGCGAGCAAATGAATAGATGACAGGCACACTTGACGGTGATGTGATCACCTCCAACCGTAGTATCTGAAACACCCAAGGCATATCAGATGTGTTGTCGGCTCTTAAGGAAAGAATAAGCTCTTTTCTTGAAGATCACGAGGTCGTTTCCGTAACTTACTATTCGTTTGTTGATTTATCGACATTATTTATTTAGGCGGCACTACATAGCAGTACATCTCATTTTGTCCGTCGCCCCCGCGGTCTGTGTATCTGGACCGGTAATCCCATTTTCCTCGCAAGAAAAGATTTGTGGTCGACAGCCGAATTATGGTTCCTATCAAATTACGTAGCGAATTTTCATTCATTGTGTTATTATTACAATCTGTGCAAGGGAATGACATGTGTACCCCAGTATATCACATTCGTACGAGTATGTCGAAGGATATGAAGTGAATATCGTCTCTGGAATATTTTATGTTGAAGATCTTGGGAATAGTACGGGCAAAGTAAGCGCATTATCCCGGATCTTACCATTGGTATCGTAAAAGGCGACGAAGGGAAAGGTACTGAATATCTAGTAAGTCACCAATATCCATTTGGCTCTTGATGAATACCCCTTTTCCTTTTAGTAAGGTAAGGGAATGTTTGGATCCCAAAGTTTGTCAATTTAAATGACATATTCATACGCGCTCTGTTATATGAAACGTGAAAGAAAATTTTAGGAATTTTCTGGTAGATTAGAACTTCTGAAATCTGCACTTGCTAACATTACGTAGCCTTTATATGTTTGAAACGAGTAAATTTGTTAAGAACAATATTGGACTCTTCAATGAAGCTAGTGACATTAATCCTCGCAATACAAGGAACCCTAATAAACTTGTTTTAAAATATGCTCCAAGAACTACTAGAATTGTTTAAATATGAGTTTGAAAATTTATAACAAAATACCCGAGTTTGAAAATTCATTCCCCCTCCATTATTTGATAAGAAAATGTATGCATAGCTAAAAGATAAAAGTTTTTATATTAGTATTATGTTCCTATTTTGACATTCATAAGTTTTCTGTGTGGACCTAAATTGAATAAAGTTTTTTTTTTCTTTTTCTCTTTATCTTATCTTATAATACCTATCAATGATTTAATTGTGTAATTGTTTAAGCATTTTACAAAATATTTACATGCCAGCACATTTGGCAAAACATGTGAAACTATTTTTTAATGCAAACACCATTTTTTTTCGAGCGAATAAATTGAATTGAATGGTCCTCTTAGCCATCTTCTTCTTTCTATACGAGTTGAAGCCTGGAGTATGATCCAGGATTTGGCAAGTCTAATCAGTCTTACATTGAACATAGTTGCCGCCATAGCTTCGTCCTTCGCACGTCCAGAATCTCACGAATAAGAATCTTCGTCAGAATTTGACGAGCCAATTGGAACAGTGGTAGTGAACGCCGCCTCTGATACAAGGGTTGCGGGTTCGATTCACGCACAAACATTTGTGTGCATGAACATGTTTGTTTGTATTGGTCTGGGTGTTCACTATGTATTATAAGTATGTATTTACAAAAGAAAAGTATCATATGTATATATTTGTAATCCCACTGTTGATTCTGATATCCGTAACACAGGTGCTTAAGCTACCTATCTCGGAGTCAGATCAATGTATGTGATGTTGTGAAATATTTATTTATTTATATTTGGAATCATATCAACAAATAAATTTGGGTACCAACGTTTCAGACAACTTGAGAAACTATTTGAAATGTGCAGGTTTTCTCACTATGTTTTCCGTGAGCGCAAAGCTGGTATGAAATATACATGGTTATCGTCAGCCCATTTAAGTCCCCACTGCAGGGGCACGGGCCTCCCTCAATCACATGAGGGGTAGTTGCCATACTCACCACGCTTGGCAGACGGGTTGGAGATGGTTTTGATATAGAGTTTTCCTTCTCTGGGTGCTGATGATCATGCCAGCAGCTTTACCTTAGTCGCCTTTTACGACACCTCGGTAAGAGTGAGGGTGGCTATTCTACTCTGCCGGGGACCACACGGCATTATGTATATGAAATATACATGTGCGTAAATTACGTAGATTTAACCAAGGGCAACTATCCTTTTAAAAGAAACATGTTCTGTCTACTAAGCTACCACTTCTTCTTCAAAATAACATCATACTTATTTATTTGTGTGAAATTTTCTGATTTTTAAAAGTAAAATGTCGCACGAGTGTGTTTTTACGAGACAATTCTTTGGCTAGGTTATTTAGTTACATTCTACGTACTAGGATCATTTACATACTTTTTTATATGACAGGTGGCAGAAGAGTAGATGGGTCGCCTGATGGTAAGCGATTGCCGCTGCCCATAGACACCCGCGACACTAGTGGAGTGACAAGTTACCAAGTACGATGCCAACATTTAAGCCCCAATTTCCCCCGGATTGATAGATGATAGATTGATCAATTATTTATTTGTAACAACATAGACACACATACAATGGCTTAAAAATAAACAAATTTATAAAATTAAAGGAAAAAAAACACATTTGTTAAAACAGTCATAAACAACAGAGTGCTGGTATCACTCCGGTTGAGCTGGCCCATTCATGCCGAAGGGTAGCTCTTCCAAGGTCTACTACGAGTTAATTTACTAAGATACTACTAGTTAAATTCCAATGTAGACTGGATTTAATAAAAGAAGGGTGATCTATCTGGCCTACCCACTAAAAGAACAAAATAGAAATGTACAGTTTACTTTGTAGCTGCTCTATTCATGTTCGCTTCGCAGATCGTACATTTTGGTGTGAATGTTCGAACATTGCTCTGCAAGGCGGAACCTACGGAATTCCGTCCAATGGTACCGACAAATCGCGCCATCGAACTCTGCTTCCACGCAGTAAACCCCAAATGAACCGTGCAAAATGCTTATTACAAGCGGGTAATTGCCATCTCTGTGAACGAAATCCGAACTGATAGCTGAGTCGTGGTCGGTTTCGGAGGATTTCTATCAAAAACTAATCAAGAAGATTTTTTAAGAAAATAATCGCATCTATCAACCAGTTTAGTTTGAATTCTGTGAAAGGAGCAGCTATTTTTCTAAAGGCTAAGCGTGAGTTTCGCTTCGGTGCTTCATTGTAATTACCAGACTTCTCAAATCCTGAATCATGGTCCAAGCGTACCCCAGTGTTAGGAGCGACACCTTTGCACACAACCGGGAATAGCACGCTAAGATGAGGTGTGCGGTGAAGCGTGTGCTTCCTTAAGGAAGTTGAGAACAGTTGCAATGCAAAAGCGTACCCCGCTTCTGGTCTATTTTTTGTTTCTTCAGTTTTTTATCGAATTTCTCTGTGAATTTAACCAATGCTTAATATATACACGTACGTGTACATTTACACCATATTCTAGTTAAGTCGCCATTAAAATTATTTCTGTACCTGAGTGTTAGACTCATTATTTATAACTCAGAAACTTCAGGTTCCAAATTTGTTCATGATCATTACCAACAAAAACACGGCCATACAAATCGGAGCCACCCAAAAATGCGTATCAATACATATTTCTATTATTATCAACTGCCTGCCTCGGTGGCGGAGTGGTTAGTGGGTCGCATCTTAAAGCGACGGTTGCGCAAGAGGTCCCGGGTTCAATCCACGGGTCGGGACAATAACTTGTACCTAAGTTTTCGGTAAGAAATTCTTAGTGGCAGCCCGGAGTCTGGAAGTTGGCGGTCTTGTACCCCCGTGCCTCGGGAAGCACGTTAAGCTGTTGGTCCTGCGCCCGATCCCTCTCCGGTCGTGTCACAGTAGTGTCCCATCGGAATATGAGGGTAAGGGAATAGAGACTGCACTTGTGTTTGTGTACACAATTGAGCACTATAATATATCCTGCGTACGTGGCTGATCGGTTGGGATATTATTATGATTCACCTGTTCATTGTATAGTCTTGACACAGTAATAAAATTTGAGTTGAGTTCCACTCATGGAACTAGAAAGCAGCGGAATGTGTCATTTTTGGAAAATAGTTTTGGGTGCATGTCTATGGTTCCATCTCAGAATAAGTATCTTATTAAATGCAGAACAAACATATTGGCCACTTACAAAATGCGAATTCATTTTTAGGGGTGCAACAAAAGGTGGAATATGATTTAGATCTACGGCAACGATTTTCGATCATATTTAACTACAACAAACGAAATGTGCAGAATTTTTAAACGTTTTCGAAGCACGCTAGTAATTGATCCCAGAAAGCATTGTAGTCCGTGTTCCTTTTCGTTCCTATTTAAGTAAAAAATGTGCACATTTATTAAACCTCATCGGTGCATGCTGGTACTTGATCCCATAAGCCATTGTAGCCCGTGTTCCTTTTCGTTCTTATTTCTTTTTCCTATGCTGGCTGGCCTATCAAAGAGATTAATTATACTTTCACAGACTGGATGTAGGTACTCTTACGTGTAGCAATAAAAGTCGACCTTTTGAGCTCTGCCTCGTGATATTGTTAGAGAGAATACTGTTCAACACTTTTGTCAGTTAAATTGCTTCCGAGTAAGTTTTGCGCATTGGACTCGAGTCTTTGTGGAGAGTGGGTTGATTTATATTTTTGCTGTCAAAAGGATAAGAGTAAATTTATATAACTGGAGAGGATATAACTTATTATAGAAGAACTCGTACGTTTTTGGTTGGTGTAATTAGCAAAGTTTAAAAAAGCTTTTTTTGGGTATACCTAACACTATACTTATAAACACTTAATCCAGGATACTCAATACTCAATATTTTATTTGCATTTCACAGTGTACATTATAAGATCTTAAAGATAGGTATACACAATAGATCACTGTGAACCCTGTCGGGCACAACAAAAATGGAGAGGAGGAACACCATTGATCAAAAAGAAAAGATTATTAATTAAGTATTGATTAATTATTATGTATTAAATTGTTTTTTAATATTATTCAGTTAGATAAATGACATAATTGGCTTTTTTACCTGGTTCTAGGTAATATTAAATATTAATTAGAGTAAAATAATAAGTGATAGTTAATGGTTATCTCAGATGAAAGGGGGTCCTGACACTTCCCTAATTGCTCAAGAAAAAAACAGATGGTGGTTTTTGCGCACATAAAGGGCAATGATTAATGACCCTCAAATAAGTACCCAAGACACGTCAACAACCGACTTAGCGAGATCTATCTTCACAATCTCATCCAAACACTGAGTGCTTTCAAATCCAATAACTGGAGTAATTCAAAATCCAATAACTGGAGTAATTCGAAAAGAAAACATGCCATTGTTTTTCGGGCGTAGTAATAATTCGGTTGAAAAAATAACGGTAAAGGAGCAGTCATACATTTATCCTTGAATACATTCGCTCGCGTGAGCTAAAGTTGTTATGTATTTATTCTTTACCAGTTCGTGATTTCCCAAGAGTGGCTCGTCGCCTGGAAGTGACATAGGCCGTTGTAGGCCGAGTGCCCTCGACGGCTACGGAGAGGCCTAGGCCACTGAGCGCTCGAGCGTGGCCAAGGCCGTTAACACAAAAGCTTTCTCCTTCTCCTCAGTAGAGTAGAGGACCACTTATCTCGCAAATTACTTGCTTAGACGACAGTATACAAGATATTGTTTCATGTATGGATAAGCCATTAGGAATTGAAATATGAGGTAGAAATTTAACAAGTGTATTTGTTAGTGATTTTCCTATTCTTGAGTGAAGTGCTTGCTTCGTTTTCGATTTTTTTGCGAGTACTTCAATTCACGTATGACAAATGTTTTAACATATTGATTGAATTTAGGCATGGAATATTTATTTATTTATCACTGTATTTCTGATCAACAATCTATATCATTATGTACCTCATACATTACAACTTCTGATAATTGTTAAAGCTAGCTAGAAAGTGATAAAAATGTGTTTCACCCAGACGTTTGAAAGTCGTGTGTGAATTCACGTAAATGTGTGTACATAATCTAATCTACGCGTTATATTTTTTTTTATGATATAGGTGGCAGACGAGCAGACGGATCACCAGATGGTAAGCTATTACCGCCGCCCATGGACGCCTGCAACACCAGTGGTGTCACAAGTGCGCTGCTTACCTTTTAACCCCCCTTCCCCTGGATTGGGCCTCCGGTACCCTCACTGACGCAGCGAAACACTGTGTTTTCTGTGAGGTATTACTCCGGTCGAGCCGGCCCATTCATGCCGAATTGCCGAACGTATTACATACAAAGCTCGGTATATATACTATATGTATGTATAGTATAACGTATACGTATAGTATAATTATATGTATAGTATAAAGCATAAGTATATATTACAGGTTATGCACATAACGTTTTATGAACGATGAAGTAGTAAAATTATCAGCCTATATACTGTCCCACTGCAGGTCAAAGGTCCCCATCATAGAAATCAAGTTATCGCTAGTATGATGGAATTAGGTTTAATCACCACGCTTGCTAAATACGGATTGGTGATAAAAATTCGAAACATATTTTTTGCTTGACCCGGGAATCGAACCCAGGACCAACAGGGCGTTAGTAGTAGTATTTTTCGGTAACATAAAAGTCATTTAAATCATTACGAGATCTATCGCTCAATTAACGTAACGCAAATAGTTGAGTCAAGAATGTCGTTCCAGGAAAGTTAACTTTCCATGTTGAAAGCACATGCACAGCTTAGTAAGGGTGGGCTCACTTCTGACCTTTATTTTATTTATAGAAAATAGTGAGCAAAAAAAAGATTCGATTGTTTTTTCCGTCACTCCAAAAGTTTGGTGTATAAAACATCGAAAGGGTTGGATACTCTTTAGCATTTGTAACACAAGGGAGATTCTTGTGTTACAAACGCCTATAAACAATATTAATGTGCAGTACTCTCAACTGCTAATGCGAACTATCTTAAGCAAGCGTCAATGGATAAATAGTCGTTCGTTACGATTAAGGCTACCTCAAATCTTTTGTAACCAAAGTAAAATATTACAACGATTTTCCCACAGAACCTCCACATTAAATCCCGATTGAGTACACCAAAAATATGAGCCTAATAAAATATCTGATAGCATAATAAATTCCGATACCACTGCCAAAAAGTTCACATACGAGGGTTGAAATTGGTTGGAGAGCGAGACAACGTGTATGATTGATTGTGACGTCGCAAAGTACATATTTCAAATAACTACCAACTCTTCCACACCGGTCGTTACAAGCTCCTGCCACTTAACCTTAGACATTATGCCCGTGGATATAGATCTTAAATTCAACAATGACTGTTTCGCCAGGGTAATATGTCCAAGTGAGCATTTTATCTCTTACATTCACGTAAGGTTCTATTAGACAGGTAATTTGTCCGAAGGACCTCCTTCTTTGTTAATCTACTATTTCGAAATTTAGGCTTTCCTTTGCTAGAGGTTGGGTTCGTGATCTATTAACTACAGGGGCCAATTAACCATTTTACCTTTTAATAACACCTATAAACGTTTTTTCAATCTAGAAATGCTGACACGTAAGTACCTACATAAGCCCATGTTAATGGATTGTACTCGTATACAAACATAGTTAGAAACTCAACTACTAATTAATAATAAATTGCAAAAACTGCTAATACCAAAAATAAAATAAACAATGTTTCACAGTATCACCAAAACATTTATTAAAGATAAGATAAAGATAAAAAAATATTTATTCAATTTTGGTCCACACAGAACACTTATGAATGTCAAAATAGGTAATATCTATCGCTGGTTCGGAAAGTCAATTTCTACTGAGAAGACACTAGCAAGAAACTCAGTAGTTACTCTTTTCAAATATTGATGATGTTACAGAGTTTCAATTGAGAAGAGAAAAAAATACAATTATGAAAGTTAATAGACTACTATGAATAACATCTCAAAAGATTAATCAATTACCATGACCAAGAATCCTTATCATTTGAATAGTCTTGTACACTATTGTAACCTTTCTTCATCAGGCAGGTTTTAATATGAGACTTAAACTTATCCAGTGATAGGTTAATGACATTTTGTGGTAGCTTATTAGATATCTTAATACTTAAGCCAACAAATGAATTATCGATTTTATGAAGTCTGAGGACCGGGACGGCAAGCCTATGTTTATTTCTGGTGTTAAGACTATGACTATCGGACTTTTTCGTTTCTATACATTAATGTGATGTGATTCATAAAACTTATCAAATAAATTCTTTGGATTATTTCGATTGCCTTGACCATACACATTTAACAAGATATGATATGTTGCTAAACATAACGTAATTTATATTCAGACGATAGCATAAAGAGTATTGTAATTTTATTGCCATTTAGAAACATAGAAATACAGAGGTAATCAGATAATTCTTTATTCAATACTTTATTTGGTCATTTATCGTTGTAATAGTTGACAAATAGTATATTTATTCCAATAAAAGACGTAATGGTATACGAGTATACCTTTTGCCACATAAATAGTCTGTAGAGACTCCATGATTGATCAAAATTGATAATAAAATGGGATCGATGCTGAAATAATGTAATAAAACCTGCCAAGTGCGAGTCGGACTCGCCCATGAGGTGTTCCGTAGCAGCAAGTAAGATACCTATATGGAAGGTAAATTGCGGTTTACGGTTTATACCGTATTAAAAAAGTACTACTTACTAGATCTAGTCCAAACCAATTTTCGTTGTTAGTTTTTATGGTAATGTATATCATATATATTTTTTAGTTTTATAATTCATTTATTATAAAACTTAGAAGGGAGGGAGGGGGGGGGGGGGGCACACAATTTACCACTTTAGGAGCGTCTCTTGCGCTACGATTATGATGTTAAAAACCTATCCATAGATTCCCTACACGTATAGGTTTGATGAAAAAAGAAATTTCAGTTTTAAGTATGGAGACCCCCCCAGTTTTTGTGTAAAAACCGTAATGCGGTTAACAAAATACATATATTTACCAAGTTCAGTTCTTATAGTTTCGGAGAAAAGTGGCTGTGACATACGCACGGACGGACAGACGGACAGACATGACGAATCTATAAGGGTTCCGTTTTTGCCATTTGGCTACGGAACCCTAATAATAAAGAGCACTTGTGCCTCCTCCGGTGTCGCGGGTGTCCATGGGCGGCGGCAATCGTTGTACCATCAGGTGATACGTCTGTTCATCTGCCACCTATGACATAAAAATATAGTTGATTTGTGACTAAATTAGTGAAACACTATTCTTTGAAACAACATTTCATCAAAATCGAAACATATATGAATGTTTCGAGGGCGAGGGCTTGTTTTTGCGCAATGTTTGTACGAAATTTCAATAAATCAACATCTTGCATACACCTCCATCTTACTTCTATGCATTGTTTCTCACGAAAGTCAATATGATGCACCTACCTATACCTACGAGTAGGTGCAGTAGGTAAGCGTATCATATCGAAGACTACTTTAGGGCTCCTACATATAAAAGAGAAAAATAACTTAAAAAGCAATTTGCATAGCAAAAGTAAGAAAATAAAGGAAGAATAAGCTTCGATCCGCCGACGGGGAAGATATCTTTCTCCGAGGGCTCTTCAATGGCTCTTAGGTTCGTGATTTATTTGCCATATTTTCCTGCTTATTGCAACTATCTCTTCGAAATCTATTGCGGCCGAATTTATTACTATCGGAGATAATATTTAATATAACAATTTAT
Organism: Marasmia exigua; assembly: GCA_019059595.1. Lineage (NCBI taxonomy): Eukaryota > Metazoa > Arthropoda > Insecta > Lepidoptera > Crambidae > Marasmia > Marasmia exigua. The sequence continues at coordinate 13,045,361 of CM032479.1, forward strand.
CTATTGATACTCATGCTAGAGATTCGAATGTAGCATGTTGTTGTAGGTATAGTTATTACCCATACCTGGACCAAACAAGCAGCCCTAGTGTCGTCTCCTTCCGGATGGCGCAGGTAATGACCGGGCGTGGTTGCTTCAGTTATTACCTGCATAAGATCCATCTGCTGTGTGGCGCTGTGTGGTCCCCGGCAGAGTAGAATATGCCACCCTCACTCTTACCGAGGTGTCGTAAAAGGCGACTAAGGCAAAGCTGCTGGCATGATCATCAGCACCCAGAGAAGGAAAACTCTGCATTTATATCAAAACCCTCGCCAACCCGTCTGCCAAGCGTGGTGAGTATGGCGATTACCCCTCATGTGATTGAGGGAGGCCCGTGCCCCAGCAGTGGGGACTTAAATGGGCTGACGATGACGATGAAGATCCATCGGGAGGAGACACCTTCGTGCCACGCGTGCAGCGATGCGGTGGACACGGCGCAACATACCCTAGCGGTATGTGCGCCGTGGGCACCGTTTTCACTCGGTGGTATAGCTCTCGCTATACTAGCGAGTGAAGAGGCCTGGAAGGCTTTCGCTGCCTTTTGCGAGCATGTGATGACAGCGAAGGAGGCGGCGGAGCGCGAGCGAGAGGCAGACCCTCTCGCCCCCGCGCTCCGCAAGGCACGGAGGGGGAGGAGATGACGCCAATATGTGCGGCTCCTTCCTCATCGAGGAGGTGGTCCGCTGGTGCGTGGGGCTGTAACCCTACCACCGGCATTGCACGGACGTCCTCCTACGCCTGGTGGGGACGGCTCTACTCTCCTGGCTGTCCCCTTTCCCTCCCCCGACCGCGGGGGAGGAAGCGCCGAGCCCGTCTTGTAGGCGGGCTTCCGTCCGGCAGAAAATCGTGGTGGCAGGTTTCGTACCTTGGCCCACGACTTTCTCCCACTATGGACGATGAGGGAGAGTCCCAGGAGTTTTAGTCGGTATGCCTCTGGCCGGCTTCTTGCTAGGACATAACTCATCCGTTTACAGACGGATGGGTATGCGTAACGCATTTCTCCTGGGTAACCAAAAAAAAAAACAAGCAGCCCTAACTCAGTGTCTCAAAAAGTACTTTAAGCCCATTTTGCTCCGGTTGTGTAATACATACTAATGACCTATCGAAGAATAAATATATCAAAGGAGAGGCCGTTTTAATAAAAAGTATGCATTTCTTTTGCACACTCTTGTGCATTATAATATGCCTGTTGTCTAACTGTAAATATTGGTCACCGTAGCCAAAATTAGCCAGAGGAGACTTAAAGGTAGCTTGAGTCAATCTAAACTTTTTTTATTTTTTTTTTATGATATAGGTGGCAGAGTTGACGGATTACCTGATTGTTAGCGATTACCGACACCCGTGGACACCTGCAACACCAGTGGTGTCACAAGCGCGCTGCTTACCTTTTAACCCCCCTTACCCTGGATTGGGCCTTCGGTACCCTCACTCACGCAGCGAAACACAGAGCGTGCACTGCTTCACGCCGGTTTTCTGTGAGGACGTGGTAATACTCCGGTCGAGCCGGCTCATTCATGGCGAAGCGTGGCTCTCTGCTGTTAAAGTAAAATCTAAACTATGTATAACCCAACGCCCTTAAGGTGACGGGTAGGGCACACTAGCCAGCTACTAAACTCTATTTTAAACAATTTCAGGGTTACAATCTCTCGGCAAACACTTATACTATTTATTAAATAGCCATGCACAAATGTTAGGTCCGATTTTGTACGCGAAATTGGTTCGGGCCAAAAACAGCCAGTTTGGCCTTTGTAGCTAAAAATTAAAATCGATTGTCGTCGCTAGTGTGCCCCATCCGTTACCTTAAGTGTATGACTTACACCTCCGCCACAGAATAACAAAAACTTTCCTTTCTTGTTATACTTACTGTTCCCGCGGAGCGCTGAAACGCTAGGCAGACAAAATTTACCACATTACTGTCTATTTAATTTCGCTAACAGCGGAGGTGTATACAGCATTATAGCCTAATTCATTCAACACCGTCGAATATAATTCCCGATTCCAAATTCATTGGAAACACACTGGAAATTCATTGTGAAATCACGGGCTAATCAGCCACTATTTGCAGTTAGTGTGCACCGGCTTGAAAAGCCTATAGAATTAGCCCGGAAATGCTGGTGATGGCAAATGTAAGGCCGGGAATGTAAAATGGATATTTTCAGTCAAATTATTTGGGAAAGTTTTCGGCTGTCTACATTAGGTCGTAAAAGATGGAAAATTTATCAAACTCCAAGTATCTTTACCATATCTAAATGCCTACTATTTGATACAAATCCAAAGAGTACATAACTGATTGTGAATATTACAGTTCATAGTAACGGTAATGAAATACTTCAGACATTAATGCTTCCTAACAAAATAATAATTTTAGGAATGAAAAGGTGACCAAGTATTGCGTGGGCACGCTACGAATCTTTGTGCCTTGAAAAGCACATTAAGCTGTTGGTCCTGCGCCCGATCCCTCTTTGGTCGTGTCACAGTAGTGTCCCATCGTAATATTAGGGTAAGGGAATAGAGAGTGCATTTGTGTTTGCGCACACACTTGAATACTATTATATATCCTGTGTACGTGGCTGAACGTTTAGATTGGCCTCCGCAGCCGTAATCGGTTGGAGGATATTATTGGTGCTAGCCTAGCACCTCGGCTCAGATGTTTCGAGATATACCGTGTGCCCACAATCGAGCCATCAAAATGTTCTCTCACTGTTTTGGTAACCTTAAGCTTCCGTTTATGATACCACTGTGCACTGTCTACAAACCGTCCTACATCTTGCTACGTGCTAAATAGTTAAAAAACAAGTTATAGATAGAAAAAAATACTTAATTGCATCAAATACACAACTTCATAAACTAGGCATTACAGAAACTTAAATCTAAAATTTCGGCGGTGTTATTGCTGGTACAATGTTTTGTAAAATAAAAACAAAAATCATTGAAAAATCTTTAGATCATAAAACACTCATAATCTATTAAAACTAAGGGAACAGTTTAAGTTAACTGCCTTAACTAGGAATTTCCTGTATCTTAGGCAGAAACGAGTAATGCGTAGGTATATGCATACTTTGTTAGTTTGTAATGTGCATGCCATTCGCTATTCGGTGTAAAACTTGTGGCTGATTTAGCCACAAAGTTATTATTATTATTATTTATTTATTTTTATATGAAAGGTGGCAGACGAGCAGACGGATCACCTGATGGTAAGCAATTCCGCCGCCCATGGACACCCGCCAACCCATTGGAGTCACGAGTGCGCTGCAAACCTTTTCCCCTTCCCCCCCATCGGGCCTCCGTATTTCTTATCTATAACCTTCTAGGATTTAGCATTACAGTCGCCCTACGGTTATTTGGCACGTGGTGAAAGTCGGAACTAACGCTATATCCTTTACAAGTGTCATTGCTTTTGACATTTTCCCATAGCAAAAATATTGTACAGCGTCCCCGTGTCAATGTCACTGAAGTGCCTTCTGATCTTGGTCGGTCTGTAAGGAAAGGTGACGTTCCGGTTGAGGACCGCCATTCCAGTTCACAAACTAAGTAGAAAATACTTCAAATTCTTTATTTAAAAAAAAAGACACCTCTTTTATTTTTATTTTCACATTTCTGTCACATTGCGTATGCACACCTGCTTTATTGTGTACCAATCTTTACGTATTTTATGAAACATAATAGAATGTTTTTTTTATTTTAAATATAAACCGAACATTGAATATGAACGGACACAAATAAATAGCATAACCTAATATTTATCTCTCATATCTCAAATACCGTAAACATTTTACAACACAAATGTGTTCCAACTTTCTCTCGAAAGTTATTTTTAAAAGGTGTGTTTGAAATTTTTCGCAAGGTTTTCCACCTGGTGTTACAGTTTTCAAACGTAAAAGTATGTTGATTGTCAGAGCTGGCCGCTAAGATGCATGCCTTTGTAGATTTTTCACATTTCTAAGCGAAAAATCTTAACAATGTAAAAGCTAAGGTTTTTTGCTTTTTTAGATTTTTATACGTTGGCATCGTGCTGTTCAGGAAAGTAAAAAAAAAAATCAATACGTGGAAAACTGTTTGCAGAACTTGTTTTGATACCATTTTTTACATTATTTATAATAATATTTATTATAATATATATGCATGTAGTTTTCTTTTTTTTTATACGAGAGGTGGCAGACGAGCATACGGATCACCTGATAGTAAGCAATTCCGCCGCCCATGGACACCCGCAACACCATAGGAGTCACAAGTGCGCTGCCAACCTTTTCCCCTTCCCACCCATTGGGCCACCGGTAACCTCACTCACACGGCGAAACACAGCGCAGGCGCTGCTTCACGCCGGTCTTCTGTGAGGCAGTGGTATCACTCCGGTCGAGCCGACCCATTCATGCCTAAACGTGGCTCTCTGACATTTAAAATATAGTATTAGAGTCGTTAGTATACATATGTAATAATTATATACTTTTTTGTATTGTTTATAGTTTTCTGGTTTCCGCAACCTCGTAATCTCCTTTCGCGGCATCATTTTCTTTTCTGTGTGACCCAAAGGTTGACTGGTAGAGAACGCCTCTTGGCGCTAAGTTCGCCTATTGAATAAACATTTTGTGCAATAAAGTCTTAAATAAATAAAGCAGTGTTTATTTATTATACTCGATTTACGAATAAGCAGTGCTAGATAAAAACCAGTTAGTTGACATTGTTACAAAAAATACTATCTACTCAGGAATAGGCTAGTATATAGTATAAAAATAGTGGCACTATTTTTATTATTTGATAGAAAGGTTCATTTCGTTTATATCACGCCATAAAAAATATGTTTTTTTTTTGAAGCCCCTTCCGAATATATTTTAAATTATATTTTCGCTATACAGCCATAAAAGCCGTCCGCCATGATGGTCTATTAATTGTCTGTGCCATGCCAACCAATACGCGTGACTGCCATGACTGTCATAAACTTCAAGGCGTATAAATGGAAGACTACGAATAACCTGAAACTGGACTGTCAAATCGTAGCTGTTTACTGACACACGTGTGTAGCTCGTAATTAAGATTTTCAAAAGAACTTGTAGTGAATCTTAACTTTAATCGAGTTTATGTGTTGTGAATGTTGGTAAAGGGTTGCACGTAAGTATTTAAAACTAACTTTGTGTTATAAATTTATTTATTTACTATATACATAACCTAGAACCTAATCCCTCGAGTGTCATACACCGAGAATAATGAATATTCCACCTAAACCCCCGGACCCACCGGATGATAGTCTATCCCCATTAGTATTCTCTAATGAGAATGGACTGCATTTCGGGATCCCGTCCGAGACATCTTCTTCTACTTCCTCTAGTAGGAAGCAGAAGCGCCCCGCGGATAACATTGACAGGAGTGTAAACAATACTGAAAAGCGGACTCGTAACAATAAAGATGTTGAAACATCCGTGTCTCAACAGACTATTTACACACATCCAAGCTTCAGTGAGTCATATACGTACAGTGAACAGGACTCCGGTCCTTTCATTGTCCATGTTTCTCGTGCTGAACCCGACCCTGCCGCGGGTACCACTATGAAAACCCTCAAATTCGCTCAATTCCTACACAGCAAAAAGATCAAAGGCATTGCTAAGGAAGGTATTAAAAGTGTTGGACGTAATAGGATCTCTGTTGAATTTAATTACGCTAATGATGCAAATGATTTCGCAAAGGCTCAATGTCTGTCGGATAACAAATACAAGGCTTTCATTCCGACTTACAATGTAACCCGGATGGGGCTTATACGTGATATCCCAGTAGATTGGTCAATGGACCACCTTGTGGAATCCCTGGAATTACCAGAAAATTGTGGCATCGTGCTAAAGGCTCGTAGAATGAATAGGAAGACTACCACCAATGGGAATACCACATGGCTCCCCACCCAGACAGTAGTACTAACCTTCTCAGGGCAAAGACTACCAGAAAAAGTCTACTCTTTCCATGCTTCTCTCCGAGTGGAAACATACCAGCTGCCTACAATACAATGTTTTAATTGTTGTCGTTATCTGTTAAAAGTCAATGCCGCTCCCAACCAAGGTGCTACCGCTGTGCACAAAGTCATCCTGGAGACTCATGCGAAGTCTTGGAAGCAGCCTCCACCTGTCTCTTGTGCTCCGGTAGCCACTTTGCTGTTAGCAAAAACTGCCCCGAGCAAACCAGACAAAGAGGCATTAAGGTTATTATGTCCCAAGAGTCAATTTCATACTTGGAAGCCTCTGCTCGAGTCCCAACGGTTAGGCGCCCATATAATGAGGTGGCGAAGGACGCATCCCCTTCACTATCACAACTGTCCCTTTCCAACTATTCACGTCTTATTCCCTCCACGTCCCAATCCTACAAGAAGACTTTCACCACCAGTCCTCGTCCTAGGTTACCTCCACCTTTTAGAGGCTATGATAAACAGGCTCATCAAGCCATCATATCCACCCCCTCCTCCTCCATGCCTAACGGCTGTGCCCTCCAAGACCCATCCCCTATTCCTGAGGATAGACTGATAGAAACAACGGTAGCGTTGCTTACTATCATTTTATCCAAGTTTAACGATGCTCTACCGTCCAACGTCGCCTCTCAACTTACAAATCTATTTCAAAATATGCCTGTAGAGATTAGGCAAGGCAACACACACAAACTCGGTGAGTCCAATGGCGGACTCCTGCCAGTTCCTTCAATGGAACAGTAAGAGTATCCGCCGCAAAAAAAGCGACTTAATATATCTATTCAACAAGTTCTCTGTGGCAGTTGCTGCCATCTCTGAGACATGGCTGGTGCCTGATTCCCTTTTTAGGGTGTCTGGCTATGCTTGTCTCAGGGATGACAGGGACGACGGCTATGGAGGCTGTTGTCTTTTAATAAAAAGATCATTTTCTTACACCCAACTTCCAATCACCCCTCACAACCCATCACTCAATGTGGTGGCTGCGAGAATAATGAATATTTCCTTCATATCTATTTATATCCCCCACCCCTCCCCATCCCTTATCCCCGACCTACTCAACATCTTTACATCTATTCCCTCCCCTATCTTCATTCTAGGGGATTTCAATGTCCATCACACAGCATGGGGCTCTCACTTCTGCGACACATTTTCGACCCAACTGTTGGATCTTTTTGAAGATATGAACCTAGTAGTATTGAACGACGGTTCAGCGACTCGCCGAGTGTCGCCCGCTCAAAACCCCCGCTCTGCGGTGGATCTTTCCATATGTTCAGCACCACTCTCTTCTCTATGTTCTTGGAAAATCCTTACACAATCCTACGGCAGTGACCACTTCCCTATAGTCATATCCAAACCCCTTTCTGTCATCCCCGCCGTCTCACCTCCTCCTTTACTCAAATACAAAATTAAGCAGGCTGATTGGTCCATATTTAGACAGGAAGTAGAGTCATATTTGAGTAGACATCTCTACGACCCGCCACCTGACATTGAAACTAAATTGTCCATACTCATGGAAGCATTGATATGTGCTGCAGATGCTGGCATCCCTCAGAAGAAATTTAACCGCAAAAAATTAGCTCCCCCTCCTTGGTGGGACTCGGAATGCACGGATGCGGTTAAACGTCGAAAGGAGGCTGAGGTAGAGTTCAATTTGTCCATGAGTATGGAAAATTATGTCAAATACAAACAAATTGCCGGTCAAACCAGAAGATTGTTGTCAAAAAAAAAGAAGATTGGTTGGGTCAATTTTTGCGAATCCCTTTCACCTAGATCGCCTACCTCCGTGGTTTGGAGAAACATAAGAAGGTTCCGCGGATCCTTGGCTGGAGCTTCCCCATCCTCTAATGACCCCTCTTCCTGGCTAAATGAGTTTGCTTGTAAACTGTCCCCTCCCTTCGTTCCCCCGGAAAATTGTTTCCCATCCAGCTGCCCTTCACTCCAAAGTAGTCACAGGTTCGACCAACCATTCTCCTTAGAAGAGTTGAGCTGTGCTTTGCGCGGCTTAAAAGATTCCGCTCCAGGAGAAGACGGCATTCCTTATTCCTTCCTCTCCCACCTGGGATCTACAGGGGAACGATACTTTCTGGACCTACTTAACTCCATCTTTATGACTGGAAATATTCCAACGATGTGGAAGTCCCAAATTGTCATTCCCCTGTTGAAACCAGGTAAAGACCCTTCAAACGCCTCCTCATACCGTCCCATTGCTCTCTCCTCTACACTCTCCAAAATCCTAGAACACCTTATTAAAAATCGCCTTGAGTGGATTGTTGAATCTCAGAACATCTTAGCAAGTAGTCAATTCGGTTTCAGAAAATCTAGAGGCACCACAGACAGCTTAGCTATCTTAACCACGGACATCAGAACCGCCTTCTCTAAAGAAGAACACTTGGTAGGTGTATTTCTGGACATTGCAGCTGCGTATGATAACGTACAACTTCCGGTGCTCAGACAGAAGATGCTTCGCATGAGTCTTCCAGTGAGGTTAGTCCACTGCGCAATAAACCTGCTAATGGGTAGGACAATTAAAATTAGATCTTACGACAACATCCTCCCCCCCAGAAATCTCTGGCAGGGCTTACCACAAGGTTCCGTTCTGAGTCCTATTCTGTACAACATTTATACATACGACCTTGAGCAATGCGTTTCGTGTTTCAGTAATGTTTTACAGTATGCAGATGACCTTTGTTTATATGTCGCAGATAGATCAATCGATAACATTAGTCGCCGTTTAAACAGCGCCCTTTACTATTTAAATGAATGGCTTCAAGAACACAATTTGTCCCTTTCAATCTCCAAAAGTAAGACCGTGGTATTTTCAAGAAAGAGATCCACCCCGTTAATTGACATTAACTGTAATGGTCAATCTGTGCCGCTCGCTGACCAAACAAAATTCCTCGGTGTCATCCTTGATTCGAGATTGACAGGTGTCCCCCATTTCAATCAAGTGGCCCAAAAATGCGAAAAAGGAATTAATATGCTTAGATCCCTATCAGGTGTCTGGTGGGGGTCTCACCCTTATAGCCAAAAACTGCTCTACAACGCTGTCGTCCGCAGCCATTTGGACTATGCTTCTTTCCTTCTCGAACCCTGTAATAAAGAAGCATTGAACAGGTTAGAGAAACTCCAAATGAAGGCCTTAAGAGTTGTACTAGGAGCAATGAAGTCTTCCCCAAAAATTGCCCTGCAGGTAGAAGCAGTCGACCCCCCACTAGACCTCCGTCGTCAATACCTCTCGGATAGGTTCATATTTAAAACAAACCAATCTAGTGGCCATCCCCTCATCACCCGTCTTCAAAACTTATCCGAGTTGATTTCCCAGCCTTCTTGCAAATATTGGGCCCATAAAAACCCTCCCTTAACAATTATTAGCTTCAGAAAACTCTCTACCCTCACATACTCAATGGTGCAATTTCCTATAAACCCTCTTTTCCAAATTCCATATGATGCTATAATATTCGAACCCCGGATCGTCCTGGACTTTGGAATCCAGAAAAATAATCCCACTGCAGAATATACCTTCAACACATACCTAGAAAGAGATTGGCACCAGTGGCTCCCAATATACACTGACGCCTCAAAGTCATCTGTTGAAGAAACCGTAGGAAGTGCTGTCTGGATTCCTAAGTTCCAGATCATATTAAATTATAAATCCCCTAAAGAATCCTCTGTGTTCACAGGAGAATCCCTTGCAGTATTAGAAGCTCTATTATATGTTCACTCCCACAAATTAAATAAATCAGTAATTTTAACCGACTCTAAAAGCTGTTTAGTTGCACTTCTAGGAAATATGTTTAGGAAAAAAGGTATCTCACCTATAATACTTAAAATCAAGCACTGTTTATTCCAATGTCATCAGGACAATATAGAGGTTGCTTTAGTTTGGATACCAGGTCATAGTGGTATCCGTGGTAACGAGCAAGTCGACACTTGGGCCAGGGAGGCCATCCAGCTTGGCACCACTCTGCAGCATAACTATGCCCTCGACATCTTGCCATCTGCAACAAAAACGTTAAAAGACGATTGGCAAAACAGATTTAACGAGCTCTCTAAAATCAAGGGTCGCCATTACGCAGGCATCCAACCTCTGATCCCCCGGAGGCCATGGTTTTTCAAGCAGAAAGCCTTGGACAAATTTATTGTCTCCACCATTTGTCGCCTGCGCCTTGGCCACGCCTGCACTCCGGTTTTCCTTAACAAAATTCACATTAAAGACTCTTCGATCTGTGAGTGCGGTTTAGAAGAAGGTACGACAGAACATATTTTCTTTAACTGTCAAAAATATCAAGTCTCGCTGTATGACATTCTACCCCCAAAAATCCCCCGCCCTTTTAACATTCCTTTTCTTCTGTCTTTATCCTATTCCTCTGTTATAAAATATTTATGTATATATATTAATAAATATAATATAAGACTCTAAATGAATCTCCCTCTTCACATGTTATTATATATATATATATATTTTTGTCCATATGTTTACATTTTTACGTTGTCTGTTTGTATTGTCCATGTGTATGTTTGTTTTGTTTTAGATGATGTCAAAACCGATTAAAATAGATTCCACTCGTCACACCGGTCAATCTATTAATTAACGTGTCTCTCTAATCACTCGACATTGGCAGAATTATAGATGTGTCGAAAGACACAGTAGCAGCCATTATATTTAAAAAAAAAAAAAAAAAAAACCTGAAACTGGCGTTTGACGTTTGAACCGCGAAACCGCAAAGACGTTTAAACCGCGAAAAACGCACAGTAGTAAACAACATACTGTGCGTTTTTCGCGGAACTTTCTACCACGTACCTTAGTTCTGTGGAACGATTTAGCTGCAGGAGTATTTCCCGACGGCTGCGACTTAAAGACCTTCAAGAGAAGAGCGTACTCTTTTTTAAAAAGATCGGCATCAGCGATCACACTGATTTCGCGGATGTTAATGGGCGCCGCTGATTACTTACCATCAGGTAAGTAAGGTAGTAAGGTAAGTAAAATACTTTTGGTATTTTTTATAAATGGTGACATGAAGCAACTTGCCTATTATAACACTAGATGCTTTTGGGTGTGCGTGTTAGTGTAATGTAGGTATGTAGTGTACCCTACTCAAGAAATAGGCTCTGATTTAACTAATTAGTTGACATGGACTGACCGGATGGCGCAATTGGTAGTGACCCTGCCTCTAACGCCAAAGGTCGTGGGTTAGATCCCCACCCTGGACAAACATTCGTGCGATGAGCTCTTGTGTTCGTTCAGTGTCTGGGTGTATTTAAGTATATATTTGTGTTCCTCTGTTGTCTGATATCTGTAACACAAGTGCTTACGCTACTTAGTACGGAATCAGGTCAATGTATGAGATGTTGTGAGAATTATATTATATTATATTTATATATTATTTGGCACTAACATGATATTATACATTTTGCTCAACAAAGAGAAGTGTATTTTCAAAGTGAAAAAGGTGAATTTTTTAGGACACGAACTAAAACCAGAAGGCGTAAAACCTCTTTCGAAGTACATCGAAAGTATTACGAATTTCAGATCTCCTACCACTGTGGAAGAACTACAAACTTTTTTGGGCCTTGTCAATTTCTTAAACAAATGGATACCACAGTTTCAAACTACGTTTTGATGGACGCACGGATGGGCGTTTGTTACTTTGAGTAAATACGAAAAGCCGTGGGCGTCTTAAATATATTAGACAGCAATTTCCTTCAAAAAATCCGCTAGCACTTTACGTTATTTCGGGTTTACTATCCACTAAAGTTATGGGCATTTTAGCGTCACGTTTTCCAGCGTAAAAGTCGTCACGAGCGATACCAGCGTTCGTTTCGTCCCACAATTTAGGCCAGACGTGCAAATATCGCAATAAATGGGGCAGTAAACCTGTGTTGGGTGTTTCGAGATTTTACTGCGCGTGAAGATTTTCTGACTCAGAATATACCTTAGCTTTATCATTTTACTAGATCATTTCGTCTGACCACGTACGACCATGCTACGGAATAAGAATTGCCTTGAGTATGCTTACGGCTACTTATGAAATAGGTACTGTAACGATGGTGAACTCCTTCGTTGCTGGCTGTCGGTTTAATTTCAGTCATTCAGAAGAAAATTTATGCTTTTGAATGTGGACTTCTGGCAAGAGGATCAGGAGGGCTTAGAGAGGTTTCATGTAGAGGGCCGCCGCCACCGCAAGGAGAGTTTTAACCAGGGTTTGAGAGATTTTTAACGGTACAGTCAGTGCACAGTGGAAAATCGTTAACTTGTTAATCGCGCGGGATCGTTAACACCCATTGTAAGGAATGAAACCAACATAACTTCCTTACTTTTTACCTAATAAATAGAAAGTGGAATATTATTAACAACAGATGGTTTAGTAGTTAGTTATTTAAAAAAATCTAAGCAGAATATGATAAGCACTCAATATGAAAAGCTCAATACATCCGTCTTGTTGACACTCGCAGCCTGAAAAGTCGGCAACAATTTCATATCTACAATTTCGACACAAGCGCAGTTACTTGTATCACTCAGAACTATTGTATCGCTGTTTGTAAGGTCCGCTAGTGATGCGATTAGAGTCTATTTTTATTTTTACACTGACATTCGAGTCTATGATACACGAATCAAAGGTTCGGTTAAGGGGATATTTTCGAATTTGCATATGGAATCACTAGACCTTTTTTTTCGGATTTCTAGGATGTCAATGTCACTTGAGTAAGGCTGTTTTGTACAAAAAAAATTAGTAGTAGATAGGTGATGTTCCAAAAAATTTTATTCCACCAACAAAAATATTTTCAGGTCACTAGTATCACCGACAAGAGCGTTGCTCTTAAATGAGACAGAGAGAGTATCACAATCTTATTAGCGGTTTTATATTATTTATTATATAATATTGGCACACCGCTGAGCTAAGGTACCTATTTTAATCCGACTACTGCGAAGCAAAAAGGAGGGTTATGATTTTGACCTGCATGTATGTATGTATTTTGGTTGTTCATCTGTTCCCTCATAACTTCTTAACTAGTTATCATATTTGAACAAATGAGGTGTCGTTAGAAGCGTCTTGATTGTCTTCTGGTTATAGGAACATGACGTATTAAATTGACTACAGCGCCCTCTAGGGGACTTCGAGTAAGGCAATAAAAAAAAATTTGCTTGACGGTACTGTATGGAGTATCATCAGTTTTTTAGCACATTTCAAACATGTAATTTTATTTACATAGCTAAAAATGAAGTTTAATATCTAAAACCCGACTACCAAAAAAACACGCTCTAAAAAGTACGAAACAAGAAAATTGTCTCTGCTGAAATTATTATGCCGTATTGCCGTGGTCGCATGCCACCTATTGTATCAGAACTGATTCAGTTTATTAATAAAATAAAATCAATGTGGCGTACGACCACGGCAATACGGCATAATAATTTCAGCAGAGACTATTTTGTTCTCCAGAGACGTCTCTGGAGAAAAAAAATAGATTTTATTCGCATCACTACAGCTGGTACAATACATTTCGTTTTGCTGCCGCTTGCTCCAGCTCGTCATATCGTGAGTGGATTTCCGCATCCACTGAGAGCATTGTGCTCGGAATGGCTTCTATACGTCCCCAAGAATAGGGCATAATGTAACAAGCTATTTCATAAACGGACTCACGGACTGCCGGCCCAATGAAATCATGGAGAGAATAAGCCAAACTTTGGTCATTACGACGAGCTGCTTAAGTTGTAAATTTATCAATAGCGCAAGTTAACACAAACCTACTGGTCTTGGGAGTCGGAAACTTGCACTATGGTTTGAGTTTTCTATGGCTTTTAGTGAAATGGAGTGTGCAGGAATTATTTTTATTATTTAAAAAGGCTACGTTACTTGCTTGGATTTTAGTAAAGTAGGTACTCTTCAAAGTAAAGAGTTGAAATTTTATAATGATAATAAGTTGATGAGCAGCACAGTCTCAATACACCACTGCAGTATTCTTCTAATCAAACTTAGCACTTACCAATTAAATAAATAAATAAATATTTCACAACATCACATACCTACATTGATCTGACTCCGAGATAGATAGCTCAAGCACCTGTGTTACGGATATCAGAATCAACAGTGGGATTACAAATATATACATATTAATACTTTTCTTTTGTAAATACATACTTATAATACATAGGGAACACTCAGACCAATACAAAGAGACATGTTCATGCACACAAATTGTACTGTGCCGGGATCGAACCCGCAACCCTTAGACCAAAGGCAGCGTTCAATACCACTGTTCCAAACGGGTCGTCACTTCAATTCAACACTACAAACGGAAAAGTGTTCTAAAAATATAGTATAATATTTGCATTTAGACTTTGTCAATATTTTAACATTACAGAGAAGTGTTATCCTGTCAGTACCGTCTGAGTTTTACTGAACCCGCGTTTGTGCCTTGATTCCAGCCGCGATGTTCCCTGGTCGCTTTGGTCCTTTTTTAAACGAGGCTTGAAAAGAGTTCTTCTTTCACGGAAGGCAGCGGCATGACTGTGCTCCGGCATTGTTGATGTCTATGAGCGGCGGTTACCGTTTACCATCAGATGGGCTACAAGCTCGTCTGCCTATATTAAGCAATAAAAAAAATTGATGAGGATGAACAAAACATCGAACTGCAAAGCATGGAAATGGGAGACATATACTTTGAAATACCTTGTAGGTGGTGTTGCAGATATCCATGGGCGGCGGTAATCGCTTACCATCAGGTGATCCGTCGGCTCGTCTGCCACCTATATCATAAAAAAGAAAAAAAGGTCACAGAAACTTCATGCCCATGATGAGGATCATGATGTGTCTTCCGGGAAACGCTTACCCAAAAACGAAAGATCATACGTACGTTCATCTGAGCGACACGCTAACAAAATCTTTCGGGACTATAAATGCAAAGGACAAAAGAGCCTTCGCATAAGAGTACAACTTCTTAGGACAAGCACATACTTCAGACAAACTTCGCTTTCTTGCGTTCGGTACTCAGCAACTGGTTCAAACTGAGTATGATGAATAGCATAAACTCCAACAAACAATTCAACAAAAGACAAACGGTGAGCACGTCGATTCCTGAACTGAATATAATACCCCCGACTTTAGTATAAGTTAAATTAATGTAAGGGAATAGGGAGTGTACATGTGTTTGCGGACACTTGAGCACTATAATATACCAAGATTACGTGACTGATCGCTGAGATTGGCCGGGGTAGCCGTAATCGCTTAGGAGGATATTATAATAATATCCCCGGCTTAAGTATAAGTTAAGTTAATGTAAGGAAATAGAGAATGGACTTAGTGTTTGCGCACACACTTGAGCACTATAATATATCCTGCGTACGTGGCTAATCGCTGAGATTGGCTGGAGGATGTTATTATAATATCTCCGACTTGTAAGTTAAATTAATGCTAGGGCTTGTTGAGTCACAACCTTGTTTTAAGTCCACAATTAATTGCGGAAACACCCTCAGTGACTTATCCAGGAAGTGTTTATTGGCATTAGCACCTGTTTCCACTTTAATCTCTCGAATAGGTTCCAATTTAAACGAATTATGACTGTTACTCTGTACAAGTATTCTAAACATTCTCACAGTAGAAACGTTTCCAGCAGTAACACATAGGATAATTACTTAGGCCGCTCCGGTGACTTCCATGAACAAAAACACTAAGCTTTCAAATCTGTTGAGCACGCCTATATAGTGATCATTATCATCATCATATCAGTCCACTGCTATCTTCTTTATCACGTCCACTTCCTTCTGTCCCCTGTCAGCCTTATCTATTGTTACCCCACTGCACAATATTGACAATATCGTGGTATATATAGTGATGATCAAATCCAAATTCAAATCATTTATTGCAAGTCACGTCATTCATTCTTCCTATCCGGTACATCTCTTGGCAGAGTGGTCGTGATCGTCATAGTACTCGTAGTCTGGGTAGGGGCAGTTGTGATGCGCTTCACCAGGTTCCGCCAATGCTGCCTGCTCTAGGCCTTGCTGCTGCACTCGTTGACTGAGTCTCTAATGGCAAATCTTATTTAGATAGTCCAACGCGTGGGTGACCTCTCGCGCGGTTCAGTGCCTTCTTTCCCTTGGATGACAAGGCGTTCTATGGACTGATCGCCACGCCGAGAAACATGTCCGAAAAACGTCAGGATGCTACACTGAATTATGGAAAACAGACACTGCTTGATAAAGAGTTCTTGATGTATCGAGACGTTCATTTTTTTTTTATATGAGAGGTGGCAGACGAGCAGACGGATCACCAGATGGTAAGCAATTCCGCCGCCCATGAACACTCGCAACACCAGAGTGGAGTCACAAGTGCGCTGCCAACCTTTTCCCCTTCCCCCCATTTGGCCTCCGGTAACCTTACTCACACGGCGAAACACAGCGCAGGCGCTGCTTCACGCCGGTCTTCTGTGAGGCAGTGGTATCACTCCGGTCGAGCCGGCCCATTCATGCCTAAGCGTGGCTCTCCCACATTTAAAACAGTTCATGGGAAACTCGGTCCACGAAACTCCAAGCATTCTTTTCCAGCAGCACATTTTCACATTAAAGGAGTAGGTATACATATTATGACGCCCAGTGCGGAGATCGCATTAATATTTCACAAAATAATTATTTCTAGGATCGCGGATGCGTACGTTGCTACAACCCTACAATTTGGAATTAAAATTAGTTTGCTTCATTTCTATCTCCCTGCTTTCGGTCTCAGCCGTGACCTTTGTCTTCGTGCTGTAGGTATGCCAAGTGCACATAAGTCTTCATGGAGACCATTTGAAAAGCTGTCCTTCGGTTACATGAAGTGATGATCTACGAAAGATACATCAAGCCGAATTGAAATGGCAAAAATTGAGGGAACCAAATGTCCAGCCGTGGTCTGATTCTAGCCGACGATAAAGACAAAGTAATGCTTTTGAGATTAAATCAACTGTGGCATTAAACTCACTAATTGGGTTTAACTCCAGCAAGGGTTTACCTGTTAGATGACACCAAAAATGAAAAGAAAAATAAAACTGGCCGACCCGACCCGAATCTGTAGGACCCCAATTTACGTACATAATTTAGAAAAGATAAAGCGTGACACATTGTGAGTTTCATTTCCCGTACTACCAAGACATCAGCGAGTAATTTTGTTTGCAATTAAAAGTGGGCACCTACTTTCTATTTTATTTATAATAGTGATTACACGCGGAAAGTGTGTTTTTTTAATATTTGTAAAATCAAATATGTCTCTTTACTTTAATCTAATGGTAATTGGCAACTACCCCTCATCATCAATGCCAGGGCACAGTCGTGCCGCCACCTTTTTAGGCGATTGGTTTTCTTCTTTTGATTTTTTACAACGTATTGTTTTAATCTTTCATGGTCACTAACATTAGAATATTTTTTACGGGATTGCTACCATGTACATTATGTACCGTAAAGAACTAATCTAATTGTTACGAATACTTGATTACCTACCTACAATAACTAATGAGTGTTTTGATGTAACATTTTATCGAGCAAACTCACGAACGCGGGTATGGGACGTTAATGTAGGCGGAAAAACATCTTACCTACAGGTATATGCTCACTTACGTCGAACAAAGCGTCGCCATTTGCAAGAACGTTAGGTTTACATGAAAATGTTTTTAGATGGCCAGTATTTGTACCTTTCGTAAAAACATTACAACGGATTGCTCTCACAAATGCTTTAGCTTATACCCACCCTTAAACAAATAGCAAAATAAAAGAGGCACAATATAAACACATTTGTTTAAATTAGCCAGCTTGTTGTTTATCCAGCTTTCTAACAAATTGAATTGAGTTGTTCTATACAGAATTAATCCATTACGGTTAAGTTAGTACTTTTGAACTCTGACTTAGTGTTTGTCGATTGAGTTTAGATTGCTTTTGGCATTTTGAGAGCGGAATCCGTGATGCGAATCCCGGAACTTTAAGAAGTTTAATCCTTCGGAAATTCGCTGCATCATGGTGTCAATGGAGCGTTAGGGTGTTACCAGGAGAATCGATCGATCGTTGATCGTTGATAAAATGGATTAGTCGACGTCAATCGACAATTTTCTATCAGTCCTAAAAATCGATAGTCAATTGATGACATCGATCGTTGGTTAAACAGATTTGTCGACGGCGATCAATATTTCAGATTACTTGATCGTTTGTAGCTACCAGACTTAGGTATCGATAGACTTCGATTGATGGAATCAATTGATTTGTTAGTCGATCGGTATCCGTCGATCAATTAAGGCTACCAGATCAGTATATCTATAAAAAATCCTAAAGTTTTAATAGGCGTTTTCAGATTAGCAGCAATAAAAATAATACAGTCCGACAACGGCCACACAGATCTCATATACAGATATGAAAGTAATATTAACTTCTTAAGTTGCAAGTAGAAGTTGGCCAAGGGCCTTTATTGTTCCTTTTTTCTTCGTTTCCTTTGTTCGTAGGTAAAGCAGTGGAGGGCAGAATTTAGCTCCATTCCCCAACCAACTCAATTGGGGTAAACAAAAGTTCTTGTTTTTTGTCACAGGTGGCAGACGAGCAGCGGATCACCTGCTCATCCGCAACACCGCACGAGACACAAGAACACAGTAAACCTTTAAGCTCTTCTTTCACGCAAAATTGGTCACTGGTACCCTAACTCACTATGCGAAACACAGCGAAAGCACTGCATTAAGCTGGTTTTTTGTAAGGTCGTGGTATCACTCTGGTCTAGCGAGCGGGCAGAAGACCGTCAATAATGCTAAAATCAAACGAGACATATATCCAAGACTGGCTATGATTGGTCTCATAATGATGATTAGGATAAACGGTACGCGTATGAATGAACTTATCGAAAGAGTTTGTGCTCACCCTTTCCAATTTACAATATCACCAACGATGTACCTTATGTCCATATTTCTCTTGTTATTAATATCATCGATGGCCAGTCGATAAATCGGGGCCTGACTGACGCATATAATTGCGGGCCTAATGGAGGCAATCTCATTAACTTCAGCGATATCTGACAATCAACTGCGCTGTAACGATGAGTTGATCTATAATCCTCCAATTAAGGCTACGGCGGCCGTTCTGAACAATCAGCCATGTACGCAGGATATTTTTATACAAGTGCACTGTCTATTCCCTTACCCTCGTATTTCGATTTGACACCAGTGTGACACGATCGGTGAGGGATAGGGCGCGGGATCAATGGCTGTTTTCCAAGGCACGCGAAATAAAGCGCGGGGCTGGTTCACAGTTCACACCAGTCCAGATGGACCATTTATGCCAATACAGTTAATCATTACTGCCACACTCATTATTGAATGTATGTTAAGTAATGATAAAATGGTTCTGGCTCTTACTTACTTATAGAGTGATAATAAGTAGCTCAGTGTAGGCCCGCATCCAAGGGATTCCCGCGATCCCGACTGACCGGATAGCGCAATTGGTCGTGACCCTGCCTCTTACGCCAAAGGTCGTGGGTTCGATCCCCACCCTGGACAAACATTCGTGCGATGAAAACTTGTGTTTGTTTGGTGTCTGGGTGAAATATATGTATTTAAGTATATATTTGTGTTCCTCTGTTGTCTGATATCTGTAACACAAGTGCTTAAGCTACTTAGTACGGAATCAGGTCAACGTGAGATGTTGTGAGAATTATCCTCACCAAATCGTCGGTTCACCTTGTAGGGTGCCTGCTACGACTGTGACTCCCTGTATGAGGCTACCTCGAGTAGATACTTCCGCGTCAACGTGGATTTTTCTTTATATGAGAGGCGGCAGACGAGCAGACGGATCACCTGATGATAAGCAATTCCGCCGCCCATGGACACCCGCAACACCAGTAGAGTCATAAGTGCGCTGCCAACCTTTTCCCCTTCCCCCCCCATTGGGCCTCCGGTAACCTCACTCACACGGCGAAACACAGCGCAGGCTCTGCTTCACCCCGGCCCATTCATGCCTAAGCGTGCCTCTCCCACATTTAATAACCAATAATATATAAACAAATAAATAAACAAATTCAATCATATTATGTAATTTTTTTTTTAAAAGACTGGCAACACATTAGCGATCTCTCTGATTTCGCGGATGTTCTTGGGTGGCGTTGATTTCTTTCCATCAGGTGACGCGTTGCTTGTATGTCCGCCTCTAAAATAAAAAGTAATAAATTATGACCCTACCCAACCGAGCTAATTTTCAATTTCGTTCAAAATTCAATTAATATAATATAATATGTATTCAATTCATATAAAACTCTATTAGGTATAATTTGGCGTTTATTTCGGAAACTGATGTCCGTGTACACAAAGATTAATGAATGTGGACAAACCTGAGGACATTTTGTTTGGTTAGGACCTCACTTACCTTACTACAATGGAAGGCCTGTTTTTGAATCATAAATAAGTAATGGTCTTGATTTGCTGAAACTCAATTTCGCAGAAAATTGTAAAGTTATGTAATTAAAAAGGCATAAAAATATATATTTTACCATGAGTTTGGCGATACCTAAGTAAAAACATAGTGAAGAAATATTTCAATGTATCGGTTTCCTGCAATAGGGTTGCGAAGGTTGGAATAGCAGATGCTTCATTGTAATAAATAGACTTTCCAAACCCTGGAACATTATTATTATTTGCTAGAAATGGGGTGAGCCCTGCGTCTCATAGCCACTGCGATCAGTAGATGATCTATTGTGGCAGCCCCGTAACCTATTACAGCACCTCATGTAGCTCCAGTTCCAGGATAAACCCGAGAATGGAGCTGATGGGGGAGCTTTTGATCTCGTCTGCTGAGATCATGTGTGCTCCCAGGTGCCGGCTTCTGCACCGGTGCAGCGCTATGCACTCGCCGAGGACGTGGATAATCGTTTCCTCGTCCTCGCGACAGAACCTGCAGATTTTGGTATCTGAAAGGCCCATGTTGTGCAGGTGCTTATTTAATTTGCAGTGCCCTGTGAGGGTCCGAGTGAGTGCCCTAACATGTCCTCTGCTCAGTTTTATTATTTCTACAGCTCGTCTCTGATCGAACGCCTGTATCAACGCCTTAGACTGTTCTAGTCGAGGTAGTCTTTTCCAATATTCAGTGCTTTGCTTATGCTCCCACTCTTTTAACTCGAACCTGACCATGCAGGCTGGAACGCCACTTATTGGTTCCGGTCCGAGTAGTGGGCTCTCTGCCCCGGCCTTTGCTAGCACGTCAGCGACTTCGTTGCCTCTGATATTGCAGTGTCCCGGTACCCAAATCAGATTTACGATGTTGGCATTGCCAAGCTGGTTTAGGAGCAGGACACACTCGCTAGTGAGTTTGGAGTCAAGTTCACAGGATGTTAACGCCTTGAGGGCAGCTTGACTATCTGAGAAGATGAATATCTTCTTATTCTGGAGATTCATTTGCAGACTCTCTTGGACACAGCCAATTATTGCGAAGACTTCTGCTTGGTACACTGTGGTATAGCGACCCAGGTTGGCGAATTTGCGTATTCTGAAGCGATCATTACAAAATCCCGCCCCGGATACGCTTTGCCTCCTGGAACCATCCGTATACCAAACGATGTCATTCTGGTTAACATTTCCGGGAGTTCCAGCCTCCCAGTCTTGTCTACTAGGTAACAAGACTGTAAACCGCTTATCGAAGCGGTATTCACGGATCATGGAGTCAGAGGGCATATCCATGACCGGAATTTTCATTAGTTCATTGTAGAGGTTACCTATGACCCTAGATTGCCATCTCGTCCTTCCTCTGATTTTTGCTCTCGTAATGGCCATCCTCGCTTCCATCTGCACGTGAATGTGCAGAGGTGGAATGTTCAGGAGGGCATCCAGTGCTGCAGAGGGAGAGGACGAAAGAGCGCCAGTGGCTATAAGGCAGGCTGTTCTTTGAACTTTGCTGAGGTTCTCCACGCAGTTGAGTTGGTGCGTCTTCTTATACCACACACAGCAGCCATAAGTGACGATCGGCCTCACTATGGTTTTATAAATCCAGAGTGCGGCCTTGGGCCGTAGCCCCCATTTTAGCCCCACCAACCTACTGCTTGCCCCCATCGCTATTTTTGCCTTTCTAGTAATGTAGTCGAGATGCTTGTTCCATGTTAGTTTTTGGTCTAGAAAGACTCCGAGATATTTGACCTCGTTGGACAAGCATAGCTTCGTACCAAGAAGTGTTGGGGCGTGAAGCGCCTCTAGTTTCCTTCTTTTGGTAAACGGGATTAAGACCGTCTTCCGTGCGTTGACTGTTAGCACGTGTCTTGTGCACCAGTTTTCTACTATTCGTAGGGCCCTTTGCATAAGACTGGAAATGGTGCTAGGACATTTTCCTATGACCATTATTACTATGTCATCTGCGTAACCCTGAGTCAGGAATCTGGCTTCATTGAGCTCACAGATGAGACTGTCAACAACCAATGACCATTGAAGGGGTGATAGGACTCCGCCCTGTGGACACCCTCTGGTCACTCTATAATGAAGAGTTTTATTCATCAACGTTGTTGTTGCAGTTCGATTTTGTAGCATGGATCCCATCCATCTGGTGGTGGTATCGTCGATTCCACGATTCACCATGCTACGTGTTATAACATCGAAGTTGGTGTTGTCAAAAGCCCCTTCGATGTCGAGAAAGGCACAGAGTGCAATTTCTTTGTCTATGGCTTTCTCAATTCTGTCCACCAGATCAATAAGTGCCGTTTCCGTGGACTTGCCTGTTTGGTAGGCATGTTGTCTTGCACTCAGGGGTTTTTCAACGAGGTATGTTGCCCTGATGTGACTGTTTAACACCTTTTCCATCGTTTTTAGTAGGAATGAGGTGAGACTTATCGGTCTGTAGGACTTGGGCTGTGATTTGTCTTTGTCCCCTCCCTTGGGGATGTAAGTGACCCTCGCCCGAGTCCACGCTGATGGCAGATAACTCCAAGCAAAGCTTGCACGGTAAAGTTTTATCAGCGTTGAGATGATGATATCTTCGCCCCGTTGCAATATAGCCGGGAAAATACCATCGACCCCACCAGATTTATAAGGCTTGAAGCTCCTAATGGCCCAACTTATCTGTTGGGGACGAAAAATAACGGAAGCTCTCCTCCAGTCTTCATTCCGCGGTCTCCTGTCCGGAGACTTACTGTCCTGGAGTTCTCTTTCGTTATTAATGTACACGGATTCCGGAAAGTGCGTTTGAGCAAGCAGTCTCAGTGTTTCCTCCGGGGATTCCGTGAAAGATCCGTCCGCTTTCCTTAGCAGGCCTAGATGGGATTCAGGTGTCTTGGCTAATATTTTGTGGATCCTGGCAGCTTGGGCAGTGTCTTTGATGGACCCGCAAAATTTTTGCCAGGATCTCCTTTTTGCTTTCCTGAGCTCCCTATTGAAGCGTGTTAGCGCCTTCCTGTAAGCATCCCAGTTCTTGTCTTTTTTTGCCTGATTAAATAAGGCACGGGCCTTTTGCCTCAGATGCTCCAGGTTTTTGTTCCACCAAGGCGCGTTCCTATTGCTCTTAGTGGTCTTAAGAGGACAATTTTCTAGATACGCTTTCATTAGGCTTCTGCCTAAGTCCTCTGCTGCGGCTTCCACTTGGTCCACAGTTTTAATGTAACCCTGGAACATGGTCCAGACGTGTCCGGGGCTCCAAAGCAACGGCTTTGGATGCAACTGCGAATGATGACAATGAATTACTATTTATGTTAAGATGGAACAGGACAAACGGATCGAGGCTGATAACTTACACGCCACGGATGCAGAACATATTGTATACAAGTTTGGCCACATGACACGCAAGCAGGGCTGGCTCGACCGGAGTGATACCACGGCCTCACAGTAAACCACCGTGAAGCAGCACTGTGCTTTCGTTGCGTGAGTGAGGGTACCGGAGGCCCAATTCAAGGGAAGGGGGTTTAAAGCTTGGCAGCGCACTTGTGAATCCACTGGTGGCACGGGTGTCTATGGGCGGCGGCAATCGCTTACCTTATTAGATGATCCGTCTGCTCGTCTGCCACCTATCTCATAAAAAAAATCCATTTCTTTTATTTTCCCTTCATATTTCGATTGGACACAGTGTTATTCGACCGAAGAGTTATTAGACGCAGGACAGGGAAAACAATACTAACTGGATCATGGTTATATGTTCAGAATCATTATCTCGCATCGCTCATTCAAATAACTCTCGATTAGTCAAATAAAAATTCATATCCATCTATGTTCCACCGAACAAGCTTTATCATAATACAACCATCAGGCTTTTACTCTCGTATACCCGATTGATACAATAATTGGAAACTCGTTCCGGAAATTGAAAGATGGGTTTTTGATTAAACAACGTACCTCTGTAAAATACAGTGTCCATTTTGGCATGTTCGATTGTTCATGTACAGTCACTACTAAAATAGGAAGATAATTCTGCCTTACATTATCTACATTAAGCGTAGATTACAACAGTTGAAAATTGTGTCCTTACCCCCACCGAGAGTCGAGAGCTCTGGAGTCCTGTAGTACAGGCTCATGGCCTAGTTCAGCCTCCAGTTCTCTCGAAATCTATACTAACTAGCACATAAGATTCTAACTCTGTTTGTTACTTAGATTGTAGAGAAGAAATAAATAAATAAAAATAAAAAAAACATTATTTGATACAATCTAGTAGAACAATAATCAAAGATGGATTCTTGGCTCCATTTCCCTGTGGAGCCAAGAAATTGAGATTTTTTTTTTTATAAAATAAGTAACTTATGATACTAACTACGCTACTCCAGCTAGTCTCATTTTATCTTTGCTTTGTTTTTTTATCTGTATAATTTTTTTGTTTGTAGTGTTTATGAAACTGATGGTGTACTCGTAGACAGTGTTGTGATGTACAAAATATTTTTTGTTTTTATATCATAGGTATCAGACGAGCAGATGGATCACATGATGGTAAGCGATTACCGCTGCCCATGCACACCTGCGACACTAGTGGAGTCACAAGTGCGCTGCCAACCAATTTTCTTTCTTTCTTCATTCAGTTACTGTGTCGACCTTGTAACAAATATGGGTAGAATAAGACATTTACTAGCAAACCACGAATTTTTGTTCATCGCACATTGGCATGGGCCAGTGCCGTTTTTACGGTCTAAGGTTATGGGGGACTCGGACCTCCAAGGCGCGTCAAGAAATTCTACCAGATCATAATGAATTATATAGCCGCAATAACAGCGAAGTCTTTCTGAAAAAGTTGGAATCGTCTAAAATCGAACGAATCAATAGTTTTATATTCTACATTTAAACGTTCTCATGAGGATTTTCGCGTGTGAAAAATCCGCTGAATGGAGTATTATAGGAAGGAGTGAGGCCATATACAATGTGATTGGTTATTTTTAAACGTGATTTGCCAATTTGACAAACTAAACAACCAATGCGGTTGATGTTAGACCTCAGTCCAACAGTACGCCATATAGCGGATTTTTCACACGCGAAAATCCTTATTTGAATACCAGCTTTGTTCGCGTTAGAAAGTAACAAAAGTAGTCTATGTTACTCACCATCTTTTCAATTATCTTCCCTAAAAGTCACGTCAATACGTTTCTCCGTTTTGTTGTGAAATGCGTACAAACAGATAGATAGACACATATACTTTCATATTTATAATATTAATATCCCAATTGGATAGGGCTACCTTTAAATCTATAGATAGAGGTGATGCCTGACATAATTTCCATTGTAATAGCAACGAGGGCTCTTCTATTGCTTACCATCAGGCTGATAACGGGAGTTGGGAGCCACTTTTGCGGACCTTGGGCTCCAAAGTAGACGTGTGTAACTCTTTACTGAAACGACTCAGTGATCCGACTCAGCCAAATGATACACTGTTCCGAATCTTTAATATTCACTTGAATGTATCATTCGACTCAAATGGATCTCGAGTCCGAGTGAACCGAGTGATCCGATGGGCCGAATGATCCAAAATGAGCTTCAGATCCGAGTGAGCCGAATGATCCGAATAAGCGGAATAAATCACGGATCTATCTGAGAGCCGATGTTCCAAATGAAGCGTTTCACTGTTCCGCATCTGGATCAGTGCAGACACTGATCCAGATGCAAATGCTTCAATCTTTTGAAAGATACGTTTTTGCCAGGTCTGCTCCGAAGCGACAGTTTGGGATGCAACCGGAACAAAACGCTAAGATTATGATGGAGTTTTCTTACTCCGATGAGTGGCTAGAAGAAGCTACGCTTATCTAGCTCCGGTCCCTACTCCAAGAATTTTTGCTATGATTGACGTGGCCAACCCATCAAGCGTGCTGATTTGTATTCACTGCGCCCTAGCGTACCCTAGGGCGGCCCTGTCTAGACCCACATCAGTAAATTGTGTTTCCAAGTGAGCCCTGCCTCAGATTTTTGTCATGCATACCGAGATAACTTTAGCATTTTATAGTATGCCTATACTTTACGTCCTTACTCATTTCGGTCGTCAAGCCCTGCAGAGGAGTGAAATAAAATGAGGACAATAAAAGTAGGACGTGTGCCTGGAACTTACTGTAGATTTATTTTTACGTCCGAGAACCTATCTTACGAGTTAAGTAGATACGTGCGATCTGTGTCTATGGCAGTCACCAAACGTATATACCTAGATATAAAATGTAATTTTATCTCTTTAACAGTTATTTTAACGAAATCCGAATATCTGTGTTCCTGCCTGTCTAGCCAAGGAAATTATAGATACATATAATTTATATGATCTGTGGAAAAATATCTTATAATTAAAGTTTTTACTTTTTATCAAGTTGATTTTCATTTGTTATAGACCATTGACAGCTTTTGTTGACTTGCTAAGTATTGCGTAATTTTTTTAGAGACGAACAAATATGATATTGGAAATACTAAAAATGAGTTGTCAATGATTCTCACGTCAATTTAACTGGCTTGTACAGGCCTTTATATGTTGACTTTTGCCATACTGACACTTTTCAAAAGGTCGTTACATCATTGTGGATAATCGGGCATAATAATGTAAATAGAATTTATACATTTTTAAGAATAATAGTTCAATGCAACATTGATTAACAATATATAAAACGGAACTTAGAATTAAAACTGTTCATATATTCATCCAAGTACCTCATGAAGTTTCTACTAGGCTGATCACATTAACATCTATACTAACACAGCCCAACTTTCGCTCGACAGCTGCGTTTTTATTAAGCTAATATAAAGTTTGTTAACTTTTAACTTTGCCCTACAGATTTTCACAAAGTTTTTTTCACAAGAACATTTTGTATCAGATGAAAGTATACTTTACGATTTAATTAATCTTCTGAAAAGATATAATGATTCTATATAAATGCAAATTCCTAATCGAATAATGAAGATACGGACGGATGTCCGTTCCATCCGTATCTTGGAAATTCCCTTATCGTTTACAAGTTATTTTTACTTTTGTAGTGCATACATATAAGATAAAAGTAAAAAAAATACAAATAATTGTGTTTTACAATTTTACTCCGTGTGGTCCCCGGCAGAGTAGAATAGGCCCCCCTCACTCTTACCGACGTGGCGTAAAAGGTGACTAAGGTAAAGCTGCTGGCATGATCATCAGCACCCAGAGAAGGAAAACTCTGCATTTATATCAAAACCCTCGCCAACCCGTCTGCCAAGCGTGGTGAGTATGGCAATTACCCCTCATGTGATTGAGGGAGGCCCTTGCCCCAGCAGTGGGGACTTAAATGGGCTGATGATGATGATGACAATTTTACTTTATCTAGATTCAAACAGGACATTCCTTGTGACGGTTGTTGTGTGTGGTGACGATAGTCAGGGAGGTCTCCCAACATTCGAAACCAGTGAGGCTTGTTACTCCGAATTTCTAATTACAAATCTATCAATTAGCAAAAATTTGTGCCTGTGGCCGTGGAGACGATGGGCTGTTGGGGGTCAGAAGCCAGGGACTTTGTGCGGGAGATAGGCCGTAGATTGTGCGAGGTGACAGGTGACTCACGCTCTGGGTCGTTTCTGGTGCAGAGGCTGGCCATCGCTATTCAGCGTGGTAATGCGGCGAGTGTGATGGGCACCTTTGCGTCGGAGGCGGGCGGGGGTGAGTTGCCTGTTTTTGGCCGTTAATCAGTGGATGTTTAATTTTGTTGGTTATTTTATTTCTTTACTTTTTATTTCGTTATTATTTGAATCAATTATGAGATTAGCAAAAAATCTCAAAAAGTTTAGATTTTAATATTTTTTTAAATGCTGTTTATACAACCAGATAAATACTAGGTTGCTACTTTTCGTCCCTAGTCGTAAAAGTAGCAACCTAGTATTTATCTGGTTGTATAAACAGTTTTAGAAATGATGATTTACGTCTAACCGTGATCTTCTGGTATCATGTACCTATCATGTGCACTGTAAATAGAAAACCCATTAGTTAACATAAAACATGTGGCTGTCTGTACTCACGCGTAGAAAGTAGCAAGAGAAAACCCACTCAATCGTAAACTTTCTTGCCAATCGATCGCCAGCGAATTGCGATTACAAATGAGAACCAACATCTGTACAATGGAGATAATCGGAAAAATACGATCAGACAAATCGACGGAGCAACACCCCACTACTACTGAAAGTGGCGAAAGCCAAATGCACTCAATGGTCGTATTCAAGGGGCATTAGGCAGCAACGAGTTCCTTCATAAAACCGGAGCCACGGATAAAGTAACTGCAAAGCTGAAACGAGTGAAAGGGGAGATATAAGGATACACAAAATTTACTCTGTAGGATAAAACGACCGTCTGAGCCCCGCATATTTTGCACTTGCAACTATTTAAGCAAACCTGAAAGGACTACTTTGGATACTGCTTTTGAATGACCGGGAAAAGAAGAAATAGAAACAATCTGGGAATTGCTAAGTGGAATTTATGCTAAGATAGATAACTGCAGTGGAAAGTTCTAAAAGTGTTGTGACGGTTTAAGTTGTTTCATTCAACAGAAAATGCAGATTATTCTTAAAGTAGTGCACTGAGTACTATAAGCAGGAAAGAAAGCATAATAATTAAAATAAATATTGTATTACAGAATAATCATTAAGTCTATAAATGCACTTAAAAAATTGTCGACAGTCTTCGGGTCGAAATTTTTAGCTGCATAATTTACTTTTTTTTTTTTACTGTAGATAGGTAAGCGTTTGACCATATTTCACCTGATGGTAAGTGATAATATGGTCTAAGATGTAGCACGATTACAATGATTATGTTACTATTCACTCGCGCTTTGAAAACCCCCAAATTGTAGCCTCTAGGGAACACCTCCTCAGGCAACAGATTCCACTGTTTCGCAGTACGAATAAGGAAACAGGATTCAAACCTCTTTGTGCGGACTTTTGGTATTTCTACTATGTACCGGTGTCGATTGAGGGTCTGCCTGGTGGAGAAGTGGTGACTTAAGAATAAATTGCAAAATAAGGCTTTTTTATGTGATATGTGACAGACGACGAGACGAATCACCTGATAACAAGCGTCTGCCGCCGCCTATGGACACCCATGACACCAGTCGGCAACGCACTTATACACACAAGTGCGCAGCCAACCTTTAAACCCCCCTTTCCCCAGATTGGGTCTCCGGTCCCTCACTCACGCAGCGAAACACAGCACAGTGCTGCTTCACGCCGTTCTTCTGTGAGGCCGTGGTATCACTCCGGTCGAGCCGTCCCATTCGTGCCGAAACGTGGCTCTCCCACCGTAAAATAAAAGGCTATACCCAAAAAAATCATAAGAATCATCATTACCTCACAAATGCCAGCACTTCTGAAGCGCAGGCTTACTCTTAAGCGAATCAATGCAATGCATTCTTAATACATTAGCTTACTACAGATTAGAATACTCCTAATAGGTACGAGGTTTCCTCATAATAATATCATATCATATAGTTCTTCTTTGTCGAAAACACACTATAACGCACTTGACATAATGTGGTGACATATTATTTTGTGTAAGATTCTTAGATTCCAAGTTCTCCTCCCATTGAACTATTACAATAGTAATAACTATCTTACTCCTTTTCCCATTAAGGTGACGGGTAGGGCACACTAGCGACGCCAATCGATTTTAATTTTTAGTTACTAAACCGGATCAATTTTAAACAATTTCGGGGTAACAATCTCTCGGCAAACACTTTTACTATCTATTAAATAACCATGCACTAATATTGGATCCGTTTTTGTACGCGAAAAATTGATTCACGCCAAAAGCGGCCACTTTTAGCGGTAATCCAAAATTCGAGTGCAAAAGCAGACCAAACAGTTAACTATGAGTATTTAATAAATAGTATAGGTGTTTGCCGAAATTGTTTAAAATGGATCCGGTTTAGTAGCTAAAAATTAAAATCGGTTGGCGTCGCTAGTGTGCCCTACCCGTCTACCTTAAGGCGACGGGTAGCTCTAACTAGCGGCACCATTCGTTTTTAATTATAAGCTACTAAACCGGATCTATTTTAAACAGTTTGGGGTTACAACCTCTCGGCAAACACTTATACTATTTATTAAATAGCCATGCACAATAAATGTTGGGTCCGTTTTTGTACGTGAAAAATTAATTACCGCCAAAAGTGGCCACTTTTAGCGTGAATCAATTTTTCACGTACAAATGTTAGGTCCGCATTTGTGCATGGCTATTTAATAAATAGTATAAATATTTACCGAGAGGTTGTAACCCCGAAAATGTTTAAAATGTATTCGGTTTAGTTGCTTTATTTTAATTTTTTTAAATCGATTGGCGTCGCTAGTGTGCCCCACCCGTCACCTTAAGACAAGGAGGACGTTAAAACGTGTAATACCCAGTTCCGTTCAAAGCTGTCGCGTTGGTGCGCGGGGTACGCTTGGACCAAGAACCAGGATTCGAGAAGTCTGGTATTCACAATAAAGCGACTGCCGCCTGACCTTCGTAACCATTAAACAGGGGAACCAGACAAACGGCTACACGTTTAGAATCATTATGTCAAATATTGTAGATATCCCCCTCCAATCAGGAAATCACAATCCCTTCCTATATTCAAGTCCCGTGTCAAAACTCACTTCCTATCTCTATAAATAGGTGCACTGTTTTTTCCTTGTCTCTTCTTCCCTTTTTTATGTGGTCTGCTCTCTGGTCATTTATACCTATCTATAAGAAATATTTTTATTGAATTTTTGTTATAAATTATCTATGTATATATTATTGGGTATGTATGTATTGTTTAATATTATTTATGTATAAAATTAATAAATTAATTAATTAATTAATTATTTGTTTATATTAATATATAAAATAATGTATATTTCTGCCATTCTCAATTTCATTTGTTAAATTACTTTGCACTGCCTTCCCTAATTACGAATACGATATTTCTTTCCTCTACCCAAAGGTTGTCTGGAAGAAATCGCTACAAGCGATAAGACCGCCTTATTGTATTGTCTGTTGCTGTTGTATCATGCTTGTATTTTATTTTTGTGCAATAAAGAATATCTATCTATATCTACAAAATTTGAGAAACTATCCGAGACGTGCAGGTTTCCTCACGATGTTTTCCCTCACCGCCAAGCTAATGGCAGAATTATGTACATAGATTTGAAAAATCCAGAGGAGCATGCTCGGATTGGATCCACAACCCTCCCCTCCCCCCCACACGTATGGAAGGTGCGTATAATACCTTCTTCTCAGTCGTACACTCCTGACGGAGTGGTCGTGATTATGGATTGTCTGTATGTTGGGTAGCGGCTTTAGCGAGACTTCTACATCTTTCTCTGTTTGTGGCACTGCATACACATTTAGTCAAGGAACACTTTGTAGTAGACTTGATACTGTCCGTCCACCTTGTATCGTGCGTATAATATACTTTATCGTTTAAACGGGTAGGTGTAGTGATTACCATCTAATGGACAACATTTCATATTTTTAACATGTCCATATTGTTTTTTTATATGAAAAAAGACATAAAATGAACGGACCCATATTTTTTCTTTTTTCAAAATTTGTCCATTTTCATGCATAAAATAATTATTAAAATTCTTTATATTCTAAATAGACGTAAGCGCCAGATGACGTCATCGGACGGCTGAATACAGCGATATTCCTTTGCTTATCATTGTTTTAATAAAAAAAAGGTACTACTGTCAATGGTACCTAAATAATACTAGTGTAAACATTGTCTACGTCATTCATTCATTCAACGTTGACAAGTTGTCTTTTTTTTGACAGTTGCATTTCATGGGTTTGGCATTTCGTAAATTTAAAACTATAATGTGCTAGGCAAAGAAATATTTTACATTCTGCTGTCCGATAACGTCATCTTACGTTTTTTAGTTTTTAATTTTTTTCTCAGTAAATAAGCAATATAAAAAATTTATAAATATATATTCGCGCAGCGGAAAAGTAAATAAAGAAATGGTATTTTTTGTTTCAGAGCTTAGCAATTTTGAAATGTTGTCCATTCTGCTTATAAATGATCGGCATGCAATAAACTAATTGAATAAAACCGCGGCATTAGCCTTTGCAAATGCGTATGGACTGCCTTATCTCGTATTTCCAGTTGGTTACCTAAATCGAATTCATTCGCAGAATGAATTTGTTAAACGCCTTCGTCCATTTATTTTATTAGGGAAATTTCGGACTTATCTGACGTCCTTGAATAAATATTACGACTTCATTGCTGAACGAAATGTTAATTAATAATTTAATAATAAATTCATACAACATCTCATACATTGACCTGATTCCGTTACTAACTGCCGCTAAATGTTCATTTACCTAATTATGGAAAGTCTTTATGCGTATTGAAATAAGTGTCAATATTTTGTCTTAAGTTACCAATTAAATTTGACATCTCTGAGTGCGGCAGTAGGTAAGTAGCTTAAGCTTAGCACACTAGCGACGCCAATCGATATACATTTTTAGCTTCTATACCGGATCTATTTTAGACCATTCGGGGTTACAACCTCTTGGCAAACACTTATACTATTTATTAAATAACCATGCACAAATGTTGGGTCCGTTTTTGTACGCGAAAAACTGATTCACGCCAAAAGTGGCCGCTTTTGGCTTGAACCAATTTTTCGCGTACGTTGGATTTTTACAATCAATACAAACATACATTATGTTCATGTTAACAAATGTTTGTACTGTGCGGGAATCGAACCCGCAACCATTACAATGAGGAGTTTTCCAATGGCATTAGTCAGTCGATTTTTCTTAAGTGATAACAGATGGCGCTACCCGCATCTGTATAAAAATTACAGCGATTGGTCGCGGCATTTCAAGTGTTGCCATATTTCATTTTCTCGATGGCGACGAATATCAGAATCAACAGATCGGATTACAAATGAATACATTTAATACTTTTCTTTTGTAAATACATACTTATACACCCAGACCAATACACACATACATTATGTTCATGCAAACAAATGTTTGTTCTGTGCGGGGATCGAACCCGCAACCCTTATTAATCGAATATCATAAAGGCTCATAAATCAAACTGATTTCTTAAACTTCCCACGAATGCATAAAGCATTAGACATGAGCTTAATCGAGAGCCCTGGCCCGTTTCAGAATTTTCGCGATATCCAAATAAACGGCCCTCAGGGATTCGAGCTGATATCTTCGGGGAATCAGGGGATTCGAGCGAAATAGGCTTTTCCAATACTCCCTATACCTTTCCGTTTGAAACAGCATCACATTTATACTATTAGCATTTTTATATGCTGTTGGAGTTGTCGCTACCGCAAGCCTCCTGCACAGTATTAATTGTTTTTACAAGTTGAAATTAGCTTTTTTTATGTGATAGGTGATCGTATCAGAAATGATGAGATCCGCAGGAGAACTAAGGTTACAGACATAGCCCAAAGGATTGCATGCCTCAAGTCGCAATGGGCAGGGCACATAGCGAGGAGAACAGACGGCCGTTGGGGCGGAAAGGTCCTCGAGTGGAGGCCACGTACAGGAAGTCGCAGCCGTGGCAGGCCCCCCACAAGGTGGACCGACGATCTGGTGAAGATCGCGGGAATCCATTGGATGCGGGCGGCACAGGACCGATCTGTGTGGAGAACATTGGGGGAGGCCTATGTTCAGCAGTGGACGTCTATTGGCTGAAATGATGATGATGATGATGATGTGATAGGTGGCAGACGAGCAGACGGATCACCTGACGCTTCCATCTGATGTCCATGGGTGGGCGATTGCCGCCACCCATGGACATCAGATGGAAGCGTCAGGTGATCCGTCTGCTCGTCGAAAAACTGATTCACGCCAAAAGTGGCCGCTTTTGGCTTGAACCAATTTTTCGCGTACGTTGGATTTTTACAATCAATACAAACATACATTATGTTCATGTTAACAAATGTTTGTACTGTGCGGGAATCGAACCCGCAACCATTACAATGAGGAGTTTTCCAATGGCATTAGTCAGTCGATTTTTCTTTAGTGATAACAGATGGCGCTACCCGCATCTGTATAAAAATTACAGCGATTGGTCGCGGCATTTCAAGTGTTGCCATATTTCATTTTCTCGATGGCGACGAATATCAGAATCAACAGATCGGATTACAAATGAATACATTTAATACTTTCTTTTGTAAATACATACACCCAGACCAATACACACATACATTATGTTCATGCAAACAAATGTTTGTTCTGTGCGGGGATCGAACCCGCAACCCTTATTAATCGAATATCATAAAGGCTCATAAATCAAACTGATTTCTTAAACTTCCCACGAATGCATAAAGCATTAGACATGAGCTTAATCGAGAGCCCTGGCCCGTTTCAGAATTTTCGCGATATCCAAATAAACGGCCCTCAGGGATTCGAGCTGATATCTTCGGGGAATTAGGGGATTCGAGCGGAATAGGCTTTTCCAATACTCCCTATACCTTTCCGTTTGAAACAGCATCACATTTATACTTATTCTATTTATTAGCATTTTTATATGCTGTTGGAGTTGTCGCTGCCGCAAGCCTACTGCACAATATTATTGTTTTTACAAGTTGAAATTAGCTTTTTTTATGTGATAGGTGATCGTATCAGAAATGATGAGATCCGCAGGAGAACTAAGGTTACAGACATAGCCCAAAGGATTGCATGCCTCAAGTCGCAATGGGCAGGGCACATAGCGAGGAGAACAGACGGCCGTTGGGGCGGAAAGGTCCTCGAGTGGAGGCCACGTACAGGAAGTCGCAGCCGTGGCAGGCCTCCTACAAGGTGGACCGACGATCTGGTGAAGATCGCGGGAATCCATTGGATGCGGGCGGCACAGGACCGATCTGTGTGGAGAACATTGGGGGAGGCCTATGTCCAGCAGTGGACATTCTATTGGCTGAAATGATGATGATGTGATAGGTGGCAGACGAGCAGACGGATCACCTGACGCCTCCATCTGATTATCTGATGTCCATGGGTGGCGGCAATCGCCCGCCCATGGACATCAGTGGGGTCACAAGTGCGCTCAAGGACATCAAAGGAGTCACAAGTGAGCTGCTGCCCTTTAAATCCTTCTTTCCCCGGATTGGGTCTCCGGTACCCTCACTCACTCAGTTTTCTATTATAATAATTGTACATTAAATTTTCGGCAATACTATTCGAAATTGCAGGAAATAATATTAAGGTGACGGGTAGGGCACACTAGCGACGCCAATCGATTTTAATTTTTAGCTACTAAACCGGATCTATTTCAAACAAAATCGGGATAACAGTCTCTCGTCAAACACTTATTCTATTTATTAATTAACCGTGCACAAATGTTGGGTCCTTTTTTGTACGCGAAAAATTGATTCACGCCAAAAGCGGCCACTATTGACATGAATCAATTTTTCGCGTACGCGTTGGACCCAACATTTCTGCATGGTTGTTTAATAAATAGTATAAGTGTTTGCTAGTAAATTAATTAAAAATTAAAATCGATTGGCGTCGCCAGTGTGCCCTTCCCGTCACCTTAATATTTTTCTCTTGAAAATGTATAAGGCTGGTTAAATTAAGGGTTGCGGGTTCGATCCCCGCACAGTACAAACATTTGTGTGCATGAACATGTCTGTTTGTATTGGTCTGGGCGTTTCTATGTATTATAAGTATGTATTTACAAAAAAAAAGTATTATATGTATATATTTGTAATCCCACTGTTGATTCTGATATCCGTAACATAGGTGCTTGAGCTACCTAGATCTCGGATTCAGATCAATGTATGTGATGTTGTGAAATATTTATTTATTTATTTATAAATGTTTAATAAAATTAAGAAGCCAAGACGTGGTTGGAGACAAATGTCTTAGTGATGGTACCCGGAATAGTTTTTTGTCTCAACAATTAAATGATTTAAGCGCGCAATGTCCTAGTTGGGCCACTCCGATACGCAATGTAGTATGTATGTATATATCTCCGATATCATGGATTTGAGTTCAACACCTTTTAACCACCACGAAGGTCACTGGCATCACAATAAAAATAAATACAGTTTTTTTTTCTAAAATCAGAATGTGCCAGTTACTGGCAGTTTGTAATATTTGACTGAAAGACATCAAAGCACATATTTTTCTTTTGTTATATGAGTATCTCATCTTACCCCTCAGCCGCAACAGCCCATAATGATCATACTATTAGCATTTTTATAGACACAGTGGAGTCGTTACTTCAGCACGCGTTGATAGCTGCGGAAATATAGATATTATACATACTCTAGTCCTTTCATTTACTTTGAGTTCAAAATTATGGACCTCGTTTAGGAACCGAGTGTTGCCAGTTTAGAGGTTATGATTCCAAATTAACAGCTTTTTCTATTCCATTTGCAACCATTATTTTTTCAATAATCACTCCTTTTTGGGGTTCCGAAGCCAAATGGAAAAACGGAACCCTTATAGATTCGTCATGTCTGTCTGTCTGTCAGTCTGGATTTTAGAACTGAAACTCTAAATATTTTTTTTCATCAAACCCGTACGTGTGGGGTATCTATGGATAGGTCTTTAAAAATGATGTTGAGGTGTCTAATATATTTTTTTCTAAACTCACAACTTTGCTCAAGAGACGCTCCCAAACTGGTGAAATCTGCCCCTCTCCCTCCCCTCTAACTTCTTTAATAAAATAATTATAAAAGTAAAAAAAATATATGATATAGGTACATTACTATGAAAACTAACAACGAAAATTGGTTTGAACTAGATCTAGTCAGAAGTTTTTTTTAATACGTTGTAAATTTACTTCCATATATCTTTATGTTGCTACGGAACCCTTCATGGGCGAGTCCGACTCGCACTTAGCCGGTTTTCATAGATATTTACCAAAAAGCATTTTAGTCATCTTGCAAGTCTTTAGTCCTTATCAGAATTATGATATAAAGTAGGTACTTATACCAACAGAAGCCATCACACACAGTTGTTTCTTATAATTTAAGAAAATAATATGCATAAATGTTCTGTAACTGCAATGATTCGAGCACCGTTAGTTATTATTAAAATAAAATTTCCCGTGAGGCATGGATTTTTTTTCTTATTCCTTTTTATTTTTTACTCATCAACGCCACTTGTTTTCCCAAAATCAGAAATGTTAATCTAACTAATCTAACTTTTTTTTCTCCTTGTTTTTATGACTGCTGTGGTAAGATGTATTGTGTCTGTTCCAACCCTTTAATGCTTACAATGTAGGTTAGCCGGTATTCGTCGTTTCTGTTTTTTTCGTGTTTTTTTCATGAGTTAATTGTAGTATAAGTAGGTTTATTGTATTATATAGTTATGTATGTATATTTAGTCATATTATATATTACTCACATGTATGTTTATGGATATAAATTTATTTAGCCGTCATACATATTTCTGCATCGCCTAGTGGTTGACTGGTAGAGAATGCTGTATAGCATTAAGTCCGCCAATTTTACTTTATTTTCATGTGCAATAAAGAATAAATAAGTAAATGTTTTGTCAACATCAAACGTAATGTTAAAAAATATTTTTTTGATACAACTCGAATTATCAACTTGCTGACTACAGCAAGTTGATAATTGCTGCCACTAGGCAGTGAGCTGGCCACTTCTGTAAGACCGACAACCGTTGGAGTGGACGTTTCGATCATTTTTTTTATGAACTGTAGGCTAACGCTTGACCACAGTCTCACCTAATGGAAAATGACGATGATTTCTAGGATGTAACGCGTTCATCAAAGAGCTAAGACCGCGGTTATGCGTTACACAGAGTATAATAGGTAATAATTAATTGCCGCTGTGAACGTACGTGCTACCACGTACACATATGCAAAGGTTGCTGAAGGTTGTCTGGTAGAAATCAAGTAGTTTCCAGTGATAAGACCGCCGAAAATTAACATTAAAGTTTCTTTAATGCCTAGTTTTTTTAGTTGTGTATTTTGTGTCTATCTGTTGTGTTTTAGTTGTCTATCTATCCATATGGGTACGAATGAGTGGATAAGCGTTCGGGCTGTAACGTAACATTTTCCCGCTTACTCAAAAGTAACAACCCTAACATATCTGTGCCGAAGGCAAGAGTAGACTAAAAACTAATCGAGCGGCCTTAGTTAAGCTACTGTATAGTACTTATACTGTGGGTAAAGACTCTTGATGGTGATGTCTAGTTATTCTTAGTCTCGTGGTCTTGGCAACACTTAGTTGATGTGCTTTAAGTGTGGACTCGTTTGTAAAAGCCTAATGTGCATCTTTACGTTTCCTTAGGGCCCGCGGTGAAAAATTACAGGAAGTTTGCGGGACTCATTACCTTCTAAATTGGTCCCTCTAATTTTTTTGGGCGGAAATTTGAGAAATGGTATTGCGTTGTTTTATCTCGCTTTATTGCTGAGGCGTACTAAAGTCTAAAGAAGCATTTTAACTTAAGGGTCTCATTTCAATTAATGTTGCAATTACAGTTTAGATAATTACGTTGTACTTCGACCGTGCTATAGGATATGTACCTATCTAGGTTTGGTCTTCTTAAACAGAGGCATACAGACTCATGGCAACTACATGGTATCTTAGATAAATGTATGTTACTATCTGCCTCATTTAATTTATTAGCGTTCAAAATACCGAGTGCCAAAGTAACATTAACTATCACACTACGCATCTTCAGGGCAGACGTTACCTTTATTAATAGATTATCAGCGACCTCCGCAGTCTTGCACGGGTACAATATTATGCATGTATTTTTTAGCAATTACATCACCAAATGAACCAATTCAATTTAGACGCGTGTGGAGCGAGTTACCAGTTTGCGTATATTGTTGATTATTTAGTATGTTCACTCCAAAGGTCCAGGCGTACCCTGGGCTCCAGAGCGATAGCTTTGGACGCAACCGGGAATCATATGATAAGATGGTGAGGACATATAAATAAATACTTTATTGGAAACAAAGTTTTTACAGTTTAGAAACAGATTTAACGATGCTATCCGCAAGAAGTTATAAAAACTGTGTAGCAGACAGCAACGCCCTTCTCCTTGGCACAGTAGATTCCAAATAAGAAAAGACTAAGATATTTAAGCTAAAGTATAAAGTATTTGTACATTACTTAAATTAACATTTTTAACATATTTATTTATTGTTTTTATGTGTGTAAAGATTATAATGTGTGTGTGTGTGTGTGTGTGTGTGTGTGTGTGTATGTGAGTGTGTGTGTGTGTGTGTGTGTGAGTGAGAGAGAGAGAGAGAGTGATAGAGAGTGTGTGTGAAAAGGCGAGTGCATCCATAATTTATTTTTAAATATAAACTTTCCTCTTGAATTACAAATTGAATTAAAAAAAACTGCATCAAAATCCGTTGCGTACATACATGCATACCTACATAGGATAGAACAGAGAGCAAAAAATTGTATATAATGTAAAGTAAAGTAAAGTATCAGCCTATATACTGTCCCAATGCGGGGAAAAGGCCTTCACCATAGAAATCAAGTTACTATCCCAGGCTCAATCACCACGCTTGCCTAATGCGGACTGTCGATCACAAACCCGAGCAATGGTAGAAAAATTCTAAACCAACCAACCAACATGGGCATCTTATACTGTGTAGTGACAACCAAATTGTGGAAATATCAATGAGATACGATGGATATCATCAATTTCCAAGACCCATCAAAGTAAAGTTGATAACTAGGATCCAACCAGTCCGCTTCAGAAACTTTGTGTTTCCAACAGCAATAGTAATGAGTACGAATGAGGGAAGCAATAAAGCCGAGCCGAGTATAGATAAACTACTAAAGAGTACGAGAAACTAATAAAAGTGAGAAACAAACATTCGTTCTACAGACGGATCACGATGTTGACTGGCTTGTAAATAGATGGATGAGTTACTCACAGTGTTTGTTGGATAACTGTAGACCGTAAACTAGCTTACAAAATTGTATTTATTTATTTACTTATCTATTTACATGCTTTACTGAGGGCTTACAGTTTAAGCCAAGTGCCCTGCAGTATTAATTTAATTAGTGTGGGACATGTAATGATAAGGCCGAATTGCATGAATAAATATTTTATTCCCAAAAGAGAAAAAACCAAACTTATCGTCTAAGCGCCATTGCAGAAGAGCGAAACAAGTGCCTGCTAGAAATATGAAGGTCGGCGTCTCTTTCTAACCTCTTTCACACACACCTCACCTCTCTCGCTCACTCTTACTTTCAACTCATTCATTCTATCATCTCCTTCATTCATCTTCAGTTCGTTCTTAATCATTCGCTGCGTTCACTCAATAATTAATAAACAATATTTCATTAGGCTGCGTTCATCAACATTTTACTCCTACATTAGTACACTATTACTAAAAACATAGCCTGTAACATGCCTTATTCTAAGTATATAACAACGTTTGTGAACCATTAAAAAAGAAGAAAAATACTAAAACATACATTATATAACTGAAAACATCAACCTCTACTCCACCTCACTTAAATGGAACGTCAATTTTTTTTTTATATTTGTTCTTATTTATATGTGTTCTTTTTTAATTATATGTGTTCGCGTCTGAAATGTTCAAATTCTGTTGTTGAACTATATTT
Organism: Marasmia exigua; assembly: GCA_019059595.1. Taxonomy (NCBI): domain Eukaryota; kingdom Metazoa; phylum Arthropoda; class Insecta; order Lepidoptera; family Crambidae; genus Marasmia; species Marasmia exigua. The sequence goes on from CM032479.1 coordinate 13,086,273, forward strand.
ATAAATAAATTATTTACGACACCAAATAGTCAACAAATAAACCCTTTTCCTTCTTTTGCCCTAACCGTCATAAATTTAGCAGAAGATCTAGAAATGTTTCCCCAAAGCAATATGAAATAAAAAATATTTTTCCCAACGGCATATGTACGAGCAACTAACACAGTGTACAGTGTTAGGAGGAGGAAAATTCATTAAAAACATATAGTCATATCAAACATGTATTGTCATTTACGTTTTTTATAGTAATCGTTACTTAGTAACGCGTTCAGTAGTTTAGTGTAATGGATGACTCACTAATGGTAAGGTGATATTCTTTGTTTATTTCAATATTATCAACAATAGAAGGACATTAGTTTTGAATTTTCTTTTTTTTTAATTAAAACCACCTAACTTGAGGGCATTTGACACTGCATTTTGAATGTAAATTAATTGCTCGATATTGTCTGATCCAGTAATACAATCATCGACATTAAAATCTTTTTGTATAATTGTCTTTATGACGTCATCATCCTGTTCCTCTCCCAGTTGCCATAAACAGCTCGTGAATTGAATAGCCATCCGAAACGTGGAAAACGTGTAGGTTCAAATCCCGCCTGAACAAGCGATGAAATGTCTAAGTGCTATATTTAATGATTCTACAGTAGGTACATTTTAGCTAAATGTGTTATGAAAATAAGAATGACAGACTACTCTTCTTTTTACCGTGTGAACTGTTCTGCCCTGTTTGGTCTGAGTTTCATACCGCCCGCCCTATATGGATTTGAAAAGCCTACTTATACTAACACCCTTATGACCAACATAAATCAAACTTTCAAGTTTTGACTGACCGGATGGCGCAAATGGTAGTGACCCTGCCTCTTACGCCAAAGGTCGTGGGTTCGATCCCCACCCTGGACAAACATTCGTGCGATGAACACTTGTGTTTGTTCGGTGTCTGGGTGTAATATATGTATTTAAGTATATATTTGTGTTCCTCTGATGTCTGATATATGTAACACAAGTGCTTAAGCTACTTAGTACGGAATCAGGTCAACGTATGAGATGTTGTGAGAATTATTATTATTAATTCTTGGAGCGTGAAGGAAGATGCGCTATCAAGCCATTCAAAACCACTTAATTTACTAAAGTCTTGTAAGCATTATTTACTGAAAGTGATAGTAGTTACTTTCCAAATGGACGTCGTATCTACATCGTTAGTCGTTGGCGTGATTCCCACAGGGGCAACTGGTAGGCGTTTATAGGACGTAATCCCGTAAACATTTGGTTTACATCACCATTTCAGTATAAATAGGTGTTATTTGTTACTTACAAAATAGAATGTGGTAATAAAAGTTTATAAATAAATATTTTTTTTACTTTTAGGTTTTATCATATTCACTCATTGCGGACCCCGGGCAGCGAAGTGCTAGCCATAGAGTAAGGTATATATCTGATATAGAGTGCCTACTTCGCGATTTTTTTGTTGCCAAGCGACCGTCGCACCGCCCTGGAGGACACTAATGGCAACAATCTACTATACATACGCATAGGTATGTATACCTATGTATACGTATACCCAGGTAGGTGAAATTGCTATATTTAAGGCTTAGTACATAAGTTCTAAATATATAGAATCTAACGCCATCTAATAGTCTTAGAGTCGCAAGATGTCGTCTTCATCATTTCTAATGTATATGCATTTTATTTTATGATCTGTAGAATGACAAAAATAATAGGCAGCTTGGGCTCATTGTTTCGGAAACACGCTTTGCTTGCGCGTTGTAAAAATGCATAGTGACATCTATCGCAACACTTAGTAATTAGTACTTGCTTATAATCTAACAGATACAAAAAGCAGAAGCTTTGTTGTGAAACTATGATCACTAGGTGGCGTTAGTTTCCACACAGTAACACTTTTGTTCTAAGTCGACACATCATGGTGCTAGCATAGTAAGCAACCGAGATTTTACGCTAAGATGATGATAAAAAATATTATTTACTATAAACTGGATTTAAAAAACTATTTAAAATAAGCAGGGGGTCTAATTTCAAGTTACCACGTACGATCGTTCGATCGAGCCGACAGTCAATCAATTGTAGTTTAGTTTGGCAATTTGAAATACCATCGTATGGGACACTTTCGTACGGATCCGACCATAGACTCTCGTGAACGAATGATATTCGCGATGATAGTGTCGCCGAAAGACCCACATCAAATAAAACCAATTGAATTGATTTTATTTATAATTAACAATATTTTTTTAAAGAATAAAAGATATTTGACTTTTTAAATTAAAGGACTATTATTTAATGTGTTTGAAAGAAAGATTTTAAATACTAAAAACATTAAAATGTTAAAATATTTTTAAAAATCTGACAGCTTGCTATTTTTCTACATCATAGCCCATATAGTTATCTGTGGCCATCTGTGAAACATTAGAAAAAAACTTGTAAATTATTGACATAAGTACTACGTACGATAAATATGCAATCTCAATACATAATTTAAAATATTGTAAAATTGTTTGAAAGCGTATGTACATTAGTATTATGCTTTTATACAAGTTCTATAGTTATCTAAAGACTACTTTCTTAAGTAAAATCAAGTATAAGTTAGGTTAGTCGCATAATCCTACCTAAATAAGTTTATTTGTTATTAATTTTACTCTGCCGGGGACCACTCGGCCACGGAGTAGAATAGGCCATCCTCACTCTTACCGAGGTGTCGTAAAAGGCCAATAAGGTAAAGCTGCTGGCATGATCATCAGCACCCAGACATGGAAAACTCTGCATTTATATCAAAACCCTCGCCAACCCGTCTGCCAAGCGTGGTGAGTATGGCAATTACCCCTCATGTGATTGAGGAAGGCCCGTGCCCCAGCAGTGGGGACTTAAATGGGCTGATGATGATGACTATTCCATTTTACACTTTAGAAAGAACAACTTTGAAACATCATTTCTATAATTTAACCATTTGTAATTAAATTTTTAAGTAAACAAGACATCAAAGTTCTCCATTGGACCAAACTGTAATAGAAAGCAGAGCTAGAATGACTGTTGGAGAATGAGTTGAAAAAAGTGAACATCTCACCGGAGGTAATCAAAATAACAAAAAAATATTTAAGTGAATCTATAATATCTGTGCTATAACTAATTTCCTTACTGAAAGAAAAAACATTAAGATAAAGATAATATAATTGTTTGAAACATGTATACAAAAGTGTAATCCTTATAAATAAATATTTCACAACATCACATACATTGGTCTGACTCCGAGATAGGTACCTCAAGCACCTGTGTTACGGATATCAGAATCAACAGTGATATTACAAATATATGCATATAATACTTTTCTTTTATAAATACATACTAATAATACATAGAAAACACCCAGACCAATACAAACAGACATGTTCATGCATACAAATGTTTGTACTGTGCGGGGATTGAACCCGCAACCCTTGGAACAAAGGCAGCATTCACTACCGTTCCAAATGGGTTGTCAAATCCTTGCAGTGTTATTCTTGGTTGGTGGTCCAGAACCATGATTTTGGAGGCCAGTGTACTGTGAGCCATGATCGAGGATTTGGCGAGTCTGGCAATTACTATGAAGGGACTGCCGTCTGACCTTAACAACCCTTAGACGGGGAAACCACACCAAATTAATCATGGTTACATGTTACAGAAACTTATTCAAGTAATCTTAAGTGCATATGGAGCTCGTTGGTAGAAATATGCATTTGAGTTTATTTTTCACATTATTTCCAATCTAAAATTAAATAGCTTGTTTTTATTTACTTAATAAGTATGATTGTAATCGAAATACCTATGTACCTACCAACAGTTTTTTGTATGAGAGGGCAATAAAAATACTTTTTTTATTAGGTATTTATTTATTTTATTTAAAACTCCTTTATGATTATTCCAGAATATCTACCAGCATTGCACAGATCTCCGCTAGAAGAAACATACCCAGTTCCAGTACTCCGGGCTTCATTGCTAAACGAAATTAATTATTTGCTGAAAATAGTTTGTTATAATTCAACTGATAAGTACCTATGGACAAGCATCATTCAGTCATCATTTATTATGTAAATAAAGTAAAGTATCAGCTTAATTATTCCCTTTGTAGGGCTAAGACCCCCATTATAGAAATCAAGTCATCGCTACTATGATGGGCTTAATCATCACTCTTGCCAAATGCGGATTAGTGATCACAAACCCGAACTATGTTCGGAAAATTCAAAACATACCTTTGTTCGACCCGGGAATCGAACCCATGACCCCGAGATCATGGCCACAGGGCCATCGTCAGAACCGTCTTAAACCATTAGACAATGGGGCGTTGTTTTATTTGTAAATAGTTAAAGGTTATTAATTAATACTAAGTGGGTGTGTGAAGATAGATAGATAGACATCTTTTATTGCACAGAAAGAATACAAAATATGTGTGTGTACATAGTTTCTTCTTAAAATAGGATAACATTATTGTATCTTTTATTATTTATTTTAATAAATGATTCCATCACATGTACTTTGTTGTTTTTTTCATTCCTTATGTACTGCTCTCCTGTTAATTAGTATGTTAATCGCATGAGTGTTAACAGGGCTTTTGGAACAGTGGTAGTGAACGATGGCTTTGGTTCAAGGGTTGCTGGTTCGATCCCCATACAGTACAAACATTTGTGTGCATGTACATGTCTGTTTGTATTGGTCTGGGTGTTTTCTATGTATTAGTATGTTTTTACAAAAGAAAAGTATTATATGTATATATTTGTAATCCCACTGTGGACTATGATATCCGTAACACGGGTGCTTGAGCTACCTATCTCGGAGTCAGATCAATGTACATATGTGATGTTGTGAAATATTCTATGGGATATATTGAAATTCACTAACTAATAGTGGAGCAAATGTATTAAACCAGTTAAACATAAGTTTAACTGGTTGGTACTGTGTAATCTTTAATGGATATCCAAAATTGTAAAATTTATAAGTAGATAACTAGGTAGGTACTTAAATAGTTATGTAGGAACCTAACACAAAGGTAAGTAGGTAGGTATACCTACTTTTTAAGGAAAGAGAAAACTTATTACGTATACTTGTAATGTAGACAAAGTAGGAACTTTGTCTACATTACAATTATGTATTTCACTTTGTACTTTGGTGGATTAATACCTAATTGAGTTAAAAGCCTATATAAATAATACCTAATTAAACCATCAAGTTTCAAACTTTTGAACTGATAAGATTAAGTTTGAAGAATACAATGTACTAAGTCGCAGAAAAAGACTAATTACTTAGTGAATCTAGTTTATCTATAAGAAGCCTACACCACTAGGTAGGTACTTAGTATACTTACTTACTTAAATCTGCATAAACCATTGAACTATACCATACATATTCTCACTGGCATAAATCTACAAAAATTCTCAGTAAGTAGGTAAATAGGCACTTAATGTAAATTAATTTACATATTTAAACGTAAGTACTGAGATTCATACATTAAAACTTTGATTAAGCATTAAAAGTACCTAAGTACTCTATGTATTCATAATCATTTATATAGGTATAGCAATTTTAACATTTTATACCAAGAAACTCCGCTTTAAACTAATCTTTATTGATATGTAAGTCATTGGACCTTATTTACAAAGACATAAAGATCCTTTTTTAATACACCATAAATCCATTCAACCGAACCAAAACACCTCTCGAGCTATCGTGAATTTTGACATAAAGACGCGAGACAAGAAATGTCAAATTCGATATTTTGGTCGAGCATTGGTGTCTTCAAATTAGGGTTTGAGGCGAGATGTGTCAAAAGAGTTTCGGTTGAGTTCAACCGACGCAATGTTCACTTCAAATTAGGAAACGTCGTCAAATACGTTTGGTTGAGTCTCAAAGTTAACTTCAAATTAGACCCCCAGGGGGTCTAATTTCAAGTTGCCACGTACGATCGTTCGATCGAGCCGACAGTCAATCAATTGTAGTTTAGTTTGGCAATTTGAAATACCATCGTATGGGACACTTTCGTACGGATCTGACCATAGACTCTCGTGAATGAATGATATTCGCGATGATAGTGTCGCCGAAAGACCCACATCAAATAAAACCAATTGAACTGATTTTATTTATAATTAACAATATTTTTTTTAACGAATAAAAGATATTTGACTTTTTAAATTAAAGGACTATTGTTTAATGTGTTTGAAAGAAAGATTTTAAATAATAAAAACATTAAAATGTTAAAATATTTTAAAAAATCTGACAGCTTGCTATTTTTCTACATCATAGCCCATATAGTTATCTGTGGCCATCTGTGAAACAGAAAAAAACTTGTAAATTATTGACATAAGTATGTACGTACGATAAAATATATGCAATCTCAATACATAATTTAAAATATTGTAAAATTGTTTGAAAGCGTATGTACATTAGTATTATGCTTATATACAAGTTCTATAGTTATCTAAAGACTCTACTTTCTTAAGTAAAATCAAGTATAAGTTAGGTTAGTCGCATAATCCTACCTAAATAAGTTTATTTGTTATTAAATTTACTCTGCCGGGGACCACTCGGCCACGGAGTAGAATAGGCCATCCTCACTCTTACCGAGGTGTCGTAAAAGGCCAATAAGGTAAAGCTGCTGGCATGATCATCAGCACCCAGACATGGAAAACTCTGCATTTATATCAAAACCCTCGCCAACCCGTCTGCCAAGCGTGGTGAGTATGGCAATTACCCCTCATGTGATTGAGGAAGGCCCGTGCCCCAGCAGTGGGGACTTAAATGGGCTGATGATGATGACTATTCCAATTTACACTTTAGAAAGAACAACTTTGAAACATCATTTCTATAATTTAACCATTTGTAATTAAATATTTCAGTAAACAAGACATCAAAGTTCTCCATTGGACCAAACTGTAATAGAAAGCTGAGCTAGAATGACTGTTGGAGAATGAGTTGAAAAAAGTGAACATCTCACCGGAGGTAATCAAAATAACAAAAAGTTATTTAACTGAATCTATAATATCTGTGCCATAACTAATTTCCTTACTGAAAGAAAAAACATTAAGATAAAGATAATATAATTGTTTGAAACATGTATACAAAAGTGTAATCCTTATAAATAAATATTTCACAACATCACATACATTGGTCTGACTCCAAGATAGGTACCTCAAGCACCTGTGTTACGGATATCAGAATCAACAGTGGGATTACAAATATATACATATAATACTTTTCTTTAATAAATACATACTAATAATACATAGAAAACACCCAGACCAATACAAACAGACATGTTCATGCACACAAATGTTTGTACTGTGCGGGGATTGAACCCGCAACCCTTGGAACAAAGGCAGCATTCACTACCGTTCCAAATGGGTTGTCAAATCCTTGTAGTGTTATTCTTGGTTGGTGGTCCAGAACCATGATTTTGGAGGCCAGTGTACCGTGAGCCATGATCGAGGATTTGGCAAGTCTGGCAATTACTATGAAGGGACTGCCATCTGACCTTAACAACCCTTAGACGGGGGAACCACACCAAATTAATCATGGTTACATGTTACAGAAACTTATTCAAGTAATCTTAAGTGCATATGGAGCTCGTTGGTAGAAATATGCATTTGAGTTTATTTTTAACATTATTTCCATTTTAAAATTAATAAGTATGATTGTAATCGAAATACCTATGTACCTACCAACAGTTTTTTGTATGAGAGAGCAATAAAAATACTTTTATTATTAGGTATTTATTTATTTTATTTAAAACTCCTTTATGATTATTGCAGAATATCTACCAGCATTGCACAGATCTCCGCTAGAAGAAACATACCCAGTTCCAGTACTCCGGGTTTCATTGCTAAACGAAGTTAATTATTTGCTGAAAATTGTTTGTTATAATTCAACTGATAAGTACCTATGGACAAGCATCATTCAGTCATCATTTATTATGTAAATAAAGTAAAGTATCAGCTTAATTATTCCCTTTGTAGGGCTAAGACCCCCATCATAGAAATCAAGTCATCGCTACTATGATGGGATTAGGCTTAATCATCACTATTGCCAAATGCGGATTAGTGATCACAAACCCGAACTATGTTCGGAAAATTCAAAACTTTGCTCGACCCGGGAATCGAACCCATGACCCCGAGATCATGGCCACAGGGCCATCGTCAGAACCGTCTTAAACCATTAGACAATGGGGCGTTGTTTTATTTTTAAATAGTTAAAGGTTATTAATTAATACTAAGTGGGTGTGTGAAGATAGATAGATAGACATCCTTTATTGCACAGAAAGAATACAAAATATGTGTGTGTACATAGTTTCTTCTTAAAATAGGATCATCATCATCATCAGCCTATTTAAGTCCCCACTGCTGGGGCACAGGCCTCCCTCAATCACATGAGGGGTAATTGCCATACTCACCACGCTTGGCAGATGGGTTGGCGAGGGTTTTGAGATAAATGCAGAGTTTTCCTTCTCTGGGTGCTGATGATCATGCCAGCAGCTTTACCTTAGTCGCCTTTTACGACACCTCGGTAAGAGTGAGGGTGGCCTATTCTACTCTGCCGGGACCACTCGGCTGATAAAATAATATAAAATAGGATAACATTATTGTATCTTTTATTATTTATTTTAATAAATGATTCCATCACATGTACTTTGTTGTTTTTTTCATTCCTTATGTACTGCTCTCCTGTTAATTAGTATGTTAATCGCATGAGTGTTAACAGGGCTTTTGGAACAGTGGTAGTGAACGATGGCTTTGGTTCAAGGGTTGCTGGTTCGATCCCCATACAGTACAAACATTTTTGTGCATGTACATGTCTGTTTGTATTGGTCTGGGTGTTTTCTATGTATTAGTATGTTTTTACAAAAGAAAAGTATTATATGTATATATTTGTAATCCCACTGTGGACTATGATATCCGTAACACGGGTGCTTGAGCTACCTATCTCGGAGTCAGATCAATGTACATATGTGATGTTGTGAAATATTCTATGGGATATATTGAAATTCACTAACTAATAGTGGAGCAAATGTATTAAACCAGTTAAACATAAGTTTAACTGGTTGGTACTGTATCTTTAATGGATATCCAAAATTACCCCAAAATTGTAAAATTTATAAGTAGATAACTAGGTACTTAAATAGTTATGTAGGAACCTAACACAAAGGTAAGTAGGTACGTATACCTACTTTTTAAGGAAAGATAAAACTTATTACGTATACTTGTAATGTAGACAAAGTAGGAACTTAGGCAAAATTATTGCCTCTTGTAATACATTATTGAGGCTTGCAAATGGTTAAAACCCTCAAAATGTATTTCACTTTGTACTTTGGTGGATTAATACCTAATTGAATCAAAAGCCTATATAAATAATACCTAATTAAACCATCAATAGTTTCAAACTTTTGAACTGTTAAGATTAAGTTTGAAAAATACAATGTACTTAGTCGCAGAAAAAGACTAATTACTTAGTGAATCTAGTTTATCTATAAGAAGCCTACACCACTAGGTAGGTACTTAGTATACTTACTTACTTAAATCTGCATAAATCATTGAACTATACCATACATATTCTCACTGGCATAAATCTACAAAAAATCTCAGTAAGTAGGTAAATAGGCACTTAATGTAAATTAATTTACATATTTAAACGTAAGTACTGAGATTCATACATGAAAACTTTGATTAAGCATTAAAAGTACTTAAGTACTCTATGTATTCATAATCATCTATATAGGTATAGCAATTTTAACATTTTATACCAAGAAACTCCGCTTTAAACTAATCTTTATTGATATGTAAGTCATTGGACCTTATTTACAAAGACATAAAGATCCTTTTTTAATACACCATAAATCCATTCAACCGAACCAAAACACCTTTCGAGCTATCGTGAATTTTGACATAAAGACGCGAGACAAGAAATGTCAAATTCGATATTTTGGTTGAGCATTGGCGTCTTCAAATTAGGGTTTGAGGCGAGATGTGTCAAAAGAGTTTCGGTTGAGTTCAACCGACGCAATGTTCACTTCAAATTAGGAAACGTCGTCAAATACGTTTGGTTGAGTCTCAAAGTTAACTTCAAATTAGACCCCCAGGTTTGAAAAACGAGACGAGCAATAAAATTTTATGCGGTTTTAGTTTTTTAGCAAATACACAACAATCAATAGTTGTTGCTTTGATGCCTATGTACCAATTCCGAATTCCACGCGTGCGGAGCCAATTGCCAGTTTGCGTATATTTTTAAATACTTAGTTTGTTCATTCCAAAAGTTCAAGCTCCGAAGCGATCGCTTTGAAAGTAATTGGGAGTTACGCACTAGGATGAGGATTCAGTTTAGATTAATCGTGGGGGAGCCACGCTTCGCCATGAATGGGCCTGCCCCACCGGAGTGATACCACGGCCTCACAGAAAACCGGCCTGAAGCAGCACTGTGCTGGGTTTCGGTGCGTGAGTGAGGGTACCGGAGGCCCATTCCGTGGGTGAAGGGGAGTTTAAAGGTTGGCAGCTCACTTGTGACTCCACTGGTGTTGCAGGCTCCACGGGCGGCGGCAATCGTTTACCAACAGCTGATCCGTCTGCTCGTCTGCCACCTATGTCATCGAAAAAAAGTTTGTGCATTGTCAAGTCACGGTGGCAGTTCTTTTTTCACGCTTTCGAAGGATCATGTGTGGAAAGACCGATATTACTCGAAGCGTAGTGTGAAGTGATGGATGATGTAATTGCGCCATACAGAACTGTGTTCCACGACTGTCTCCATCAATTCTCTGTTTCATATTCGTCAAAATATACAAGTGTCACCCTCGAAACATTTCCGCTAGAGAAAATAGCGCGTTTCCACATGATCGATCAGCGGAACGTTTGAGGTCGACGCGCCATCAGACACCTTGTTGAAGGATAGATACGGATTACCCGCTTTTGTATGCAGCTTTAGGGGATTGGGTGCACGCGGCGCACTTATCCACTTCCAAGGTAAAATAACAAAATGCTTGGCTCGGAAGAAGGAAATATTTGTAGAATAAATTGTTAATGTCGAGATGGCGAGCGCGGAAAGGGGCACCTCTACTTAATAAGGAAAATTATGTAACAGTGAATCTACCATTCTTAATAGAAGTTGATAAATAGATCAAAAAATGTTTGTCCAGGTCGCCTATAAAGTTGGATGTAACTCCGCTATCTACCAGCTAATATATTCCAAGCCTAATTAAGAATTTTCTTCATCCAAGAATTTTCGCTGCAAAGAAAAATCGAGAATAATAATGAAAGTTAATTTCTTTGCACAACGAGAGGTGATTAACAAACTCATCTTGACTATCCTTGATTACATTCTGTGAAGCTTGTAAATGGGCCTCATGGTTTAGGCACAATATTTACTGATGACACGTTTAGATCAGGGCTGAATGTACCAATAGGCTGAAGAGGCACGTACATAGGGGCCCCAGTAAAAGTTATCGTGGGGGTGCTAGCTGAAAAAAAAGATGAATTAAAGGCTGGGTATAAACTCAGTTTTTTATGTGATGGGTGACAGACGAGTAGACAGATCATCTGATGGTAATGCTATTACTGCTCTGGCCGGAACACTCGCATTACCGCTGGAGTCACAAGAGCTTTTTTTATTCAAGGGTAACCATCATCTCTGCGCGATAGCGGTCGGAAAACCCCACCGCCGGGACTAGACCGCACTGCTGATCGCGCTCGCCGCTGGTGATACCTGGCGAAATGCAGCCCTTCGTCATGAGTCTCAAGTGCTCTGCCAACCTTTTTCTTTCCCCCCGAATCGGGCCACCGATACTTCACTCGGCGAAGCACAGCGCTGCTTTACACCGGTTTTCTCTGAAGCCGTGGTATCACTTCTATCGTACCGTTTAGCGTAAGATAGTACAGAATTTAATAGCACAGTTCACAGCCACAAGTTGTAGAGGTTAAACCTTAAAGTTAATTGGTCGTTATCGCTAGCCTAGGAACAATAAGATCGTACGCACAATGTTAATCAAAATCTAATTAAGAATGACACCCTCCCGTTCTTATTCCAAGGCAGAAATACGAGTAAACAGGTCTCCCAAATGAAGAGGTGCCGACCTGTAGCTTCATACAACAGCCGGACAATACCGCGTGCTGCTAACTAAGTAATTAGTATTCTCCCGAAGGAAATGCTAAGCGCATCTCCGCTATCGTTTATTATAGTATATTTGAAACGTGCTGGAGATAAGGATTCGAAGATATCGATATATCGGCAAATCAAAGGAATGTGAAATGTCGAAATTAGTTCGACACTGTATTGATACCGATTGTATTGATTGATATTGATTATTGATAATAAAATTGAATGGTGTTTTTATCCTACCTTTTGTAAAATTGAATTAAGTACCTCTTATAATCTTAATATTTTCAAGCCTGAGATAAAAGATAAGATAAAGATAAAAAAATCTTTATTCAATTTAGGTCCATACAGAACACTTATGAACGTCGAATGTATGAATGTCGAATTCTTGACTGAGGTGAGGAGGGACCCGAGCTGAGGTCATTCGACAAAAATGCCAATTTCTTATGCCATTTTGCATTGTGTAGACAAGTTTATCTACTGGAGCAACAAAGGTAACATGTTGTATACACATAATTATTCCTCCCGAAAGAAAATGATAAACGCGTTTATCTACCTACGTGTACGTCTGTGCTAAGGCTAAGTACGCGAGAGGTAAGTAGTTGAATTAAAATATCGACCTATCGAATCAATCGTCAAGTGGGCTCGATGACGCCTCTATAAATAAAGATCGACGTATCTATATAAACTCATGATATTGGCGAAATTCCAGGTTCGAGGAATGCAGTATCGAGGAATTGAGAATATCGATACATCTTTCGCATCCTTATGCAAAGCACTATATAAAATTGAAATTCTGAAAATATACTAAAATTCAGACGGGAAATCTTAAAACTTGCATTATAGAGGTAATGCTCAATAGGAACCCGTATTTTTAACTGAAGCAATACTAGTGTTGTATTGTAAATTTATTTAACATATGACATCTAGAAATATGTAACTGCTTGAAATTTTAATTTTTGACTCTCATAGTTCTTGAAAGAACAATAGTACAAAATATAGTTTTTTTGTATGGTTTTCATGTGAAATCCGCCATGTTTTTTTCATATCGATAATCCCGAGAATTAGGCTCTTGTACTTCAACCAAAAAGTTAAAAGAAATACATTAAAATTTCTGAAAATAAATTACTACCTATCTTTTGTTAACCATTTAAGTTTTAATAGTATACATTTATAAGTACCCGTACTAGGCTATTACAAAAGTTTCACAAGTTACATTATTCGGCTAAGTATTTACATAAATTCTAAACTAAGTAACGTACTTAATAACAAAATCCAAGGTGCTCAAGCAAACATTAATGTTTCATAAAATTAGGCACATTATCATTAAGTATTCTTTGAAACTTTTTAATTCCCGAAATAACTTTCAGCTTATTATTTATGAGATGAAGTTCGAGTGGGAAGTAGAAAATTATGCGAGGGTGGGATAATTAATTAATCCCGTATGGCAGCGGGAAAAAGTCAGGGCATGTGGGTACACCATCCATAACCCGAGATGCCAAGGGATAACCCCTCAGGTGGGCACAGTGTGGTCATTGAAAGTGAACCTGCAATATTCGTGGTCAACTTATCAAAAAATAAGTCATCATTTACAATAGAGCAGATTATCTCGTTTATCTATATATAAAAGCGAAATAAATAGTATGAGAGACGTGGGCGCTGAGCACGAATTTCCTTTGAGGTCGACGCAGCAGCGCCGCGCCGGCGTGGTGATAGTGTGTGATAGCTGTCTGGGCCTTAGGAGATTAAATCAAGGAGCTACTAATAAAAACTGTACAAGGTCTTCAACCTATTGCTGTCCACTGCTGGATATAGACCTCTCCAAATATTCACCACTCCTGATGGCTGGATGCGAGAAGCCAAAGATCAGATATATTTGACTACTCGCACCCGGTTCTTTCCAACTATCTTGCGCAAATCATCATTTCATATTAACGTTCTGAGGGTGTTCTAAACTTCGTTTATCAAGACATGATCTCCACTCTAGAACCTGCTTACCCCAGCGGTCGATTCAGCGTGACATGTCCATCCCACTGCCACTTCAGCTTGCTAAACCGGTGGCATATGTCGATGGACTTTGGTTCACTGCTGGATAACCTCGTGTTATATTGAATTGTCAGAGAAAAGCCGAGCATAGCTCTCATAGCCTCTTTCCTTCGCCCGCTGAGCGACTTTAAACTTGTAGACCAGCCGTGCTGTCAGCGTCTACATGACGAGTATGCACTGCTAATTTGTCTTTAGGTAATGTGGAGACGAAGAAAAGACTCGTCGTAATTTTCTGAATGCTACCCAACCCAACTAAATTCTCCTTTTCGTCTCGTCCTCGAATTTGTTTCGATCTGACTGCAGGCCTGCTTGAAGTATACATACTTCTGAACAACTTGGAGGGCGATGCCGTGAATTGCAACGGTTGAACATGTTCATTGAACATAATCGTCGTTTTATCCAAATTCACTCGTGATTTCGCAACCATTACGCTTATCGTGATGCTGAATAACCAGCCTGACTATTATACACATTGGCCTACATGAACAAAGTCACGGGCAGCCGCTAGTATTTTATACAATCGACATCGCGCAACAGCTTATATTCATTGTTGATGGTCAAAACCAATTATTTGGTTTTGACCATCAACCAATACGTGCATCAGAACCAGAGTATTAGTTATTGTTGGCACCGAAACCTAAATATGTAATTGACAGATGTGCAAATTACCATCAGGTTTGAAACCCTGTAAATATAAGGTTGAGGGTTTTCAGAATAAGTAAGCTTTAAGCATCTGAGAAAATATTCTTCAGTTTCAGTTATACTATAATTATTAATTTACGATACTACAAACAATAGGCAAATTGCCTCATGTCACCATTTATAAAAATAACTTTTAATTCAAATATTATTCCGTACAAGGGTCTAAAATATAAACTTCCATAAATATAAATAAGGGATTGCTGTAAAAATTCAACTTAAACCCGTTATATTTTTACTTTTTTTCTTTTGATTGAAAACACTGTCCCCCATGGTTCTACGTCACCATTATTGTAAACAACAAAACCTCAAACGCCAGTTTCAGGTTATGCGTGAAAGGTTATGAATGACAGTCATGACAATCACGCGTATTGCTTACAATAACAGTGACGTCACAGCACAGATAATTAATAGACCATCATGGCGGACGGCTTTTATGGGTGTATAGCGAAAATATAATTTAAAATTTACTAGGAAAGGTGCTTCAGAAAAATTCATATTTTTATGGCGTAAAATAATCATAATGAACCGTTTAATCAAATAATAAAAATAGTGGCAACTAGCCTATTACAATACACATAAGTGATATTTTTCTTTTTCGGGTTTTTTTCCTGGGTAACCTTTTAGTTTTTCAAGATTAACAAGTTTTGTACCAACAACATTAAGCAAAATAATTCAGAAGATAATTTTAATCAAACTCAACTTTGCCCTTCAAACACTGCACCAAACTGTAGCCAAAATGCAAATGTGAGTCACCAAAACTTATATGAACAGTACAGTCTGAGAATTTGCACGTAAATTGCTTTACGGTTCTTCTCCGTAGTGTGTTCGCTGGCAACGGGCCTCTGTACTATTAGTCCGTAAGGATTTGTGCGGACATCGGTAAAAAATACGAATTTCCTTTGTTATGACAGTTTGTTTTTGTGCTTAGTTTACTTAATTTACTTCACGTCCTTCGAGAGTATATTATGTTATGTTGTGAGCTGTGTGCTACATTTGTTTGCCTGATAATGACTTAAGGGTGCTTATTTAATAGTGCCAGTCTTGTCAGCTCTCTGTGGATTGGTAGGTTTTTTATGTGATAGGTGGCAGAGGAGCAGACGGATCACCTGATGATAAAGAAAGAAAGAAAAAATATTGATTTAGTGACACAAATAAAATAAAAAAAACACAAAACTTTATTACATCTACAAAAATAAAAAAATAAAAAATTTTCACATACAAATCTAATTAAACTTTAGATATTTTTCAAGGCAGTTCTTGAACTGCCACCACCACTGTGAAACAAAATAGTCTCACCATGAAAACAATCGTGTGACTGGCCTAATGGAGTATCTGGTAGTTACCTCATACGCCAAAGGTCGTGGGTTCGATCGCCACCCCGGACAAACATTCGAGATTGTTTTTTTTTTTTGAGTTTGGGTATACTAATAAAAGAAAGTCGTGTTAGTTACACCAATTCATAACTCAAAAACGGCTAGATCGATTTAGCTGAAAATTGGTGGCGAGTTAGCTTAAAATTAGGGAAAGCACATAGGACACTTTTTATCCCGAAAAAAAATGTCAGGTTTCTGGCAGGCGAGTGAGGGTACCGGAGACCCATTCCGGGGGAAAGGGGGATTAAAAGTTTGGCAACGCACTTGTGACTCCACTGTTGTCGCAGGTGTCCATGGGCAGCGGCATTGACAACAATTTATAGCAGTTGTAAACAGAACACAATTTGGCACAAACAGAAAATAAAACATAAAACAATAAAAAATACATATAAATAAAAACAAAAGAAAAAAAAAACAAAAATATATTCAATCAATCATGTCCAGACAGTACCAAATGAATATTATGGTGTGCTATGACGTCTAGTATAAATGGCCCTCACTCAGCTTATGCCACAGCCCAGACAAAGGCCATGACGCTGGTTTTCATTGAGACCAGCTGAATGAGTGCCACGGACGCTTGTCTAGTATATTTTGTGTGCCTAACGTGTATGTGAGTAACGTAAGTATATAATACTTACATTTGTGTCTAAATATATCTACTTAGAAGAAAATATCAAACAATAATGAGATACATACAATTATTATTATGAATAAATAGGAGTGTGGGTATCTACAGTTTAAATATAAAATTATTACGGCTAACAAATCAAAACAACTTCTCCTAGCGCGCGCCATTGCTTACCAACAGGTGTTCCGTCTGCTTGTCTGCCACCTATCAGATAAAAAAGGTACCACGCGTATTTGTAATTCGGCACCGGGCAAAAATAAGTAAAATGGATATATCGAGAAGTCGCGTAACACTGCGACCTACGTCACAGCTTGCATAGTTTGTGCTCCCGAGAGAGTAATAGAATGCCAAGTATTCGTTTTCATCCTTGCATTTTGCATTATCCAGTTTTAGCATCGCATATTGCTGGAATGGATCGCGGGCAACAAAGATCTTGGCAGATATTGATGAAATGGTAACCTTGACCAGGAAGATGGAGGCAAAACAGGATAACGCTGAACAGAATATATATTTTTTAAATATATATTATAGGTGGCAGATGGCAAGCGACTGCCGCCGCCCATGTATACCCGCGACACTAGTGGAGTCACAAATGCGCTGCCAACCTTCAAACCCCTTTTCCCCCGGATTGGGCCTCCGATACCGTCACTCACGTAGCGGAACAGAGCACAATGCTGTTTCACTCCGGTTTTCTATGAGACCGTGGTATCACTCCGGTCGAGCCGGCCCATTCATGCTAAGCGTGGCTCTCCCACGGTTATACTAAGGACAGAACGGAGAGAAAAGGTAAAATACACTTCGGAAGGAAACAAGCAGAATTTTTTGAAACACAAGATCCGATTACACAAGACGCACCTGAAATCTTAATAACAATGATGATGTATACTATTTTAAGAAATTTTCAGATCAGCTTCTGCATCTACAAGTTAAAACTCATATCAAGCACGTTAAATCGTTGGTCCTGCACCGGATCCCTTTTCAGTCGTGTCACGCTGGTGTCCCATCGGAATATGAGGGTAAGGAAATAGAGAGCACACATTTGAGCACTATATCCTGCGTACGTGGCTGATCAGTGATCGTTGAGATTGGCCGCCGTAGCCGTAATCGATTGGAGGATATTATAATGTAAAAAACGATTATATAACCGTTTTCTTAATACTGAAACAATAAGTAATCCTAAGGGTAAAATTATTAATTGGATAAGTTTGGTGAACTTTTACTGAAACTATTTAGTGAACTGGTATCTGATCCCTCTTATTAAAACGAACAAGCTTGGACTTATCTTAGACCCTACACTCGAGGAACACGACAAATGATGTTACTAAGTTTGTAAGAATCACTTACAATGTTTTCGAGATGAGAAGAAAGATGTTAAACTTTCCTTACACAAGTTACTTGTAGCAATATAAATAACAAGCAATATCGCACGCAATAAATGCGGTACAGTCAGCGTCAGATCAAGTTACCCCCCTGCAGTGGAAAAATAACATTCGTGCCCCAGACATAAGGACGGTCCAAAGGTCAATAAGGCTAACTCGACGTGGTGTGTAGATACGCTTGGACCATGATTCATGATGACGTTGATGGACAATTCCAATAAGGTGAGGCTGTCAGACCTTTGCAATCCCGAGCTGCATCATCAGATAGTTTCCATATTTATTTATTTATTTAATGCTACACAACAGACTAATAATCAAAGACAGATTACAAACAAATGAACAATTATAGTTTCATCATCATCATCATCATCAGCCCATTTAAGTCCCCACTGCTGGGGCACGGGCCTCCCTCAATCACATGAGGGGTAATTGCCATACTCACCACGCTTAGCAGACGGGTTGGCAAGGGTTTAGATATAAATGCAGAGTTTTCCTTCTCTGGGTGCTGATGATCATGCCAGCAGCTTTACCTTAGTCGCCTTTTACGACACCTCGGTAAGAGTGAGGGTGGCCTATTCTACTCTGCCGGGGACCACACGGCCATTATAGTTTAGGACCAGATTAATGTCCACAAAATGTGAGCACAATTGAGGTAATCTTTTTTGCGTAAACAAAAAATACCTAGCTGTAAATTAGAGTACACTAAATTAACAGATATAATTAATTACAAATTAAAAATACAATTACATATCTGACGATGTAGTCCATAGTTATTATCTTAACAAATTGATAGGGCAATTCACTAATCTCGAGATTACTAAAGCACTAGCTTTTGCCTGCGGCTTTACTCACGTTAGAAAGAGACAAAAAAAGGCCTTTATCACTCGTCATCCTTTCAAATATCTACACTAAAAACACGTCAATCCGTCGCTCCATTTTTCCGTGAAAGACAAACAGACAGTAACACAAATAATAATATTATCACTTTTAAAACTGGGTAAAAAAGTAAAGTATCAGCCTATATACCGTCCCACTGCAGTGAAAAGGCCTATATCATAGAAATAAAGTCATCGCTACTATGATGGGATTAGGCTTAATCACCACGCTTGCCATATGCGGATTGGTGATCACAAACCCGTGCTATGTTCGAAAAATTCGAAACATACTTTTTGCTCGACCCAGGAATCGAACCCAGGACCCCGAGATCACGACCCGGTAATTAAACCACTAGACCAGCAAGACGTGAAATATCTTTAGGTATATAATTCTAATAATCATACAAGTTGTAATAAGTGGCCTAATAGTACTCCTTTATCAAGAGCCTATTGCGAGCCATCTGAACATGGCCAGGGAATCCAATTAGGCCCGTATGGAGGGAAAAGTCGCATGTTAGCCAACACGGATCGCCCCGGGATATTGAACTAAGCAACGCAATGTTAAATCCGCTCTCAGCATTTCGGATTTCACTCTCTCGCACACTGGGATACTAGGACAGTTGTGGTTTTCAAGCACTCCACGGAATCTTGCGGGGGGTTCTTAAACTCCTCCACGAATGGCTGCGTGGGTGTTTCTAAACGCACTGGCTGCGTGAAATCTAGTACTAGATGTTTTCTTTTTTTATGGAAAAGGTAGGCAAATGAGTAAACAGGTCACCTGACTTTAAGCAATCACTTGTAAAATTTCAACTACATAGAGCTACTCCCCCTTTCCATCCCCTCTTCCATGGAGCAAACAGACTGAACGTACTAATTGCTAAGAAAAGTCTCTAAGTTCTCGATGCAAAACCTATAAGATACCCTAAAAGTTTTTGCTTGCGATGGCATGCAAACATGCAAAATGAAAAATTATATTACGCAAAATGCGGAAGTGGCACAAAACTATTTGGATAAAGAGATAACAAAACCATGTCCAAAACGTAAATATTTTTAAAAATGAGTGTCTGTTGAATGCCATTTTGTGACGCAGCATAAAGGAGAGCTCCGAACAGCAGTGGACAGACACAGCTAAACTACTGATTAATTGATTGAGTATAATTTAATGATCCTAGAATGACGACGAATTATATTGAATCTGCGATAGCAACTAGTCTTGTGTGCGTTAGCGCTTATTTCTAGTTCGAGCGTTCATGTGAGTAAAGCATTCGTGCGGAAGTTCGATACTGTCCAGTTCGGTTATGACGGTCTGGGTGGGACAAAATCCTGGATTTTTTGGGCATTTCTAAAGTCCGGGTACAGTCAAAAATAGTAATAAAGGGCTCTGCCTCCCAACTAGCTACGATTAAATGTATGTACCTGATTACATCATGATTTTTGCAAATATGGGTGTAATGAAATAGGTCGAATAATCTGTATGTTTATAATAACATTTGTGTTATGCTGTCGTATCGCCAACGTTTTATGGAGATAGTAAACTTGAATCACATTCAAACCAATAAGTTTTTTAATCAAATAACCCGACCGGCGCATTCTTTGTTTTGAAAATCGTTTTCCAAGTGAAACGATTCAGACCCAACCCTACCTCAACAGATAAGATTTCGGCTTTTCCCAACCTGAGGGGCACTTTTTCGTAGCGGAAAAAATCCTCAATTTGCTGAAAAAGTGAGGGATGAACGTTCCGCATGGGCGGCGATCTTGCTGATTACTTGGGCGAGCACATGCAACCGGGAAAAAACCGGTATTTTACGGCTTCTTTAATGCGGCCAATGGGATATTGTTATGCCTAGGTTGTTAGAGGTTTCCATAGCAAAGGGGAAAAATTAGTTTGGGACCAGAAAAATCTATGTTATAAAATTAATTAAGAGCTATTTTACAAAAAAGTTAAATCTGAGAAGGTTTATGTGTGTTAGTCACACTTACCCAACGTAAACTGAATAAAACGTGCATCGAGATTAGATTACGATTTTTATAGCCGTGGACCTAATAAGACCTAGATGGAGACTCTTATTATCAGAGACCAACGCTCACTTTGAGTCTCTGCGCCAACCTAGTGAGTTATTCGGTGCCCGCTTGCGTTTGGAATTTATACTAATGTTCACAATAAAGTTATTAAGAAAGATACAACATACGGTACATTGCCTTGTTGGCAATTTTATTCCTACCTCCAAAAAGGATAAAATATACCTCTTAATCCAATCCTCCTAACAAAGAAAAGCAGACAAATTGTTATGAATTTAATGTCAATTAGCGAACCGCGTTCCCGTCGCGCCTAAACCACACGTCAGCTCATTACAGCGGTAATATTTTACAATTAACAAAGCAACCTTGAATGTACGTTTTATCCAAGTATAAATATTCCCAGTGAGACGGAACGTTTCAGAGATCTTGACGGAAACTCAAGGTTACCAAAACGGAGCGTGGGATTTTTTTATTGAAAGCTATAAAACAGGCAACGCATAGGTACATACTTACATTCGCGCGTAAAGTGATCGTGGTGTAGACAGATACATACTGTACGGACGGAACGTGTACGGGAAAGACCAGATACGATATAATGCCTAGCGCGTAGGTCAGCTTACTCTTCGATATCAACGTCAGTTAGAGCTGACCTTCTATGTCAGTTTATTTTGTGACATAAGCGTCAACACTTCAGCAGTGCATTAACTACACCTAGGGATGTTCTCTTAATAGGGGTTAAGAAAGTATCCGTTACGTGTAGGTTACCTCACGATGTTTTCCCTCACCAACAAAGTCATGGATTTTTATCACGCACATCCCTAGATTGGTGATACTAGAATTTGATCTTACGACATTCGGTAGGCGTACATTCTTTTCAAGTTTTTAACTACCGTCGTGCAACTCGTGCATATTAGATAGATAGATACTGTTTATTGCACAACTTACAATTTAGGCGGTCTTATCGCTGAGAGCGATTTCTACAAGACAACCTGAAGGTTGTAGGATGGTAAAGGACATTAGATATAAGAGGGGAGGGTGGTGCAATCTTTCTGATATAATAAACATTGATCAAATAAATCTATATTATAAATAGATATATCTAGATAATAAATAAAACGTTATCATACACTAATACATACTAGTATTACCTAACTAAAATTCAATATAACCTACACAAATTATAAACAATATACTACATATAGATACTTTTACTATGCTGTACAACGTATCGCCCCGTTAGTCTAGTGGTTTAAATACCAAGGATCCTGGGTTCGATTCGAATTTTTCGAACATAGCTCGGGATTGTGGTCATTAATCCGCTTTTGGCAAGTGTGTATCATCCCATCATAGTAGCTAAGAGTTGATTTCTATGGTGGGGGCTTTCCTTCGTCCTGCAGTGGGACAGTATACACGTTTAGGCTAAATACTTTACTATGCCGTAAGTAACAAGTAATATTTAAATTGCAATTTTATCTTAACAAGGGGCCGAGGCATTTATATGCCCCGTAGCGTTTTGTAGGAATTCACAATTACACTCATCTGTTATCGCACAAAAACTGTCAGCTGTGCCCGCTAGGCTGATAATCATGACGCAGGGCAGGGATGCTAACAATCGAGTCGAAGATGGAGGCTCATGAGAAGCAGGACGGGCGGTCTGCCTTCTTCGTTTCGTTTGATAATGAATTATCATGACATCACTAGCGGTCGCCCGCCGCTTTGCTCGCCTGGAATTCGGTTTTGCTACCAAAGTAGCCTACATCACGCCCAACTCTTTCAACTATCTCCACTTCATCATCATCATCATCAACATTTCAGCCAATAGACGAACACTGCTGGACATAGGCCTCCCCTAATGTGTCTCAAGACAAAAGTCTTCAATGCATGTGTGTTACCAGTGATGACATAGGGAACCGAAACGTGACCGCTTACTTATGTGCCGATTAAGGAGGCTCAAAGTCACCCAGAGAGCAATGGAGAGGGCTATGCTCGCAGTCTCCCTGCGTGATCGTAACAGAAATGATGAGATACGCAGGAGAACTTAGGTCACAGACATAGCCCGAAGGATTGCATGCCTCAAGTGGCAATGGGCAGGGCACATAGCGAGGTGAACAGACGATCTGGTGAAGATCGCGGGAATCCATTGGATGCGGGCGGCACAGGACCGATCTGTGTGGAGAACATTGGGGGAGGCTTATGTCCAGCAGTGGACGTTTATTGGCTGAAATGATAAATGTTCTCCACACATATCGGTCCTGCGCGGCCCGCATCCAATGGGTGAACCTTCACCCAATCGTCAGTCCACCTTGTGGGAGTCGTCCCACTGTTGCGATTTCCTGTACGTGGCCTCCTCTCAATGACCTTTCCGCCCAAATCTCCACTTACTCGTAAAAATTAATTCGTCGCTCCGTTTTGTTGTGAAGGACACACAAACAAACAGGCAGACACATACACTTTCCCATTCATAATATAAGCATAAATAAATAATAAATAAATATTTCACAACATCACATACATTGATCTGACTCCGAGATAGGTAGCTCAAGCACCAGTGTTACGGATATCAGAATCAACATTGGGATTACAAATATATATATATATATATATATATATATATATATATATATATATATATATATATATATATATATATATATAACATGTTCATGCACACAAATGTTTGTACTGTGCGGGGATGAAACCCGCAACCCTTGTATCAAAGGCAGCGTTTACTACCACTGTTCCAATCGGGTCGTCAGTCGTCAAGCATGCCTCTATGATTGCATCGGTGTCGCACTGTTTTGTGGATCGCACTTTAAATCGACGGCTGACGCAAGAGGTCCCGGGTAAGTTCCTCGAGTCAAGCCAAGAATAGTGTTAATCGTTTTTTCGACAAAAGCGGTATTTTCGTATAATATTGTAAAAATATTTTTTTTTGTATTTAATTTTGAATCAGTTCATATAAAATCAATACACGGACAAGTAGTAAGGTCTGTATTTTATTTTTATTTTATTTTATTTTATTTATAATATACACACAACACATTACAATCGTAAATAAACAAAGTGAGAAAAATAAAGTGTATGACTTTAATATAGAAGCTCTGCGTATCAAAGCAATAAGGTTACATATTACCTAGTCCCTAATTCATGAAAGCACAAAGCCGTCCAAAAGTCTGCGGCTTGATGATCGAGATCTTTGGTTTTACCTTAATATTTTTTTAATATCCGCCAACAGGTCAGGAGCCTGATTCTTGGGATTTTGATATGAAAAAAACATGGCGGATATCACCTGAAAACCATACAAAAAAAAAATGTCGTATGATAATAAATGTCACGAACACGAGAATCGGGCTCGAGGTTATCAACTTCAAAATGACTTAAACGTCTTTAAAACATTCTTGAAGGTGAGCTAAACCAGAATCAGAAGATATGTCCCTTCCACTTCCAAAAATCTCTTCCAAAAGTTGTAGGCTCCCACATCCCATAAGTTCAAAGGGCCGGAACATCCTTTAATTTATCTGCCTCATGGCTTTTTGAAGATCTGATCACACTTAAGCTGTCAGCATGCCCGCCAGGCTGATAGTAAAGTGCCACAGGAAATAAATAATCATAGTGGCGTAGGACGTGACAACCCTATTGGTGAAATTACTATCTGCCTACCTGCCTACTAGTAAAAGTTAGTGATCTTTGCAAATGAAGAACATTAGACTCCCGGGGGAAACACCATCTCTCATCTTCAGTCATCGGATGGATAAAGTTTTTCGAAATGGGAATAATAAATAATATAATACGTTTCATTTATTATTCCGTTTATAATAACGTTGTTTGTATGAAATCAAAGGCATACTTATGATATTTCAAATATTACACGGTTAGTCACTGAACCGCTTACCATATCACCTCTGAGCAAGATATTTTGATATATAGAGAGCTCTAAGAGCGGTTTAACTGTTGTCTTTTACTAATGAATCGTGATGAATGAATCGAATCGGACGCTATAGCAGTAGGTAAGAATAACATTTTAGTGTAAGTAATTGGAAGTGACATTACTTTTATATGGTACTTTTATATCGACAGTCTTCGGGTGGGACTCGAACCCACGATCTTTTGCTAACCGGGAAACTGCTTTTACCGACTAAGCTACCTTGGTAAGTCGTCGAATTTTGTAAGTGCTTTTTGCCTCACCGAGAGCCATATGGCAGCTTTACCTAACGCCGTGTAAAAATCAACACAATGATAATATAACTGAATAATGGTATAGTGGGATTTTCACAGTATAACAAGTAAATAATTAAATCATAATAATAAAGCAAATAATAAATCTCCTCGAATGAAGCCGTGACGTCATTGACAACCGATGACGTCACGGCGGCCGCCGCGGATGACCGCCGCGACGAAGCATCATTCTGCCCGGGACCGTCGACACTAGCCCTTCGCGTCTAACCATAAATTTGGAGCTAAACTGGCAGAATTACAGCACCTCCAAGTTTACAGTCCGCTTTTATTTATATTAACATCCCCCAATCATTAGAACACTAACAGAAGCTGCTCTATGCATTATTATCATCGAACTTCAATTACGTAAGTTTGTTTGATTTTTTATTATACTGTGGCTAGTTATTTTTATTTCATTACATATGGTATATTTATCTTATATACTTAATTACAACCTTGCGCAGGGCTCATGTATAATTTTACTTCATCATTTCAGCCAATAGACGTCCACAGCTGGACATAGGCCTCCCCCAATGTTCTCCACACAGATCGGTCCAGTGCCGCCCACATTCAATGGATTCCCGCGATCTTTACCAGATCGTCGGTCCACCTTGTGGGGGGCCTGCCACGGCTGCGACTTCCTGTACGTGGCCTCCACTCGAGGACCTTTCCGCCCCAACGGCCGTCTGTTCTTCTCGCTATATGCCCTGCCCATTGCCACTCATGTGACATGCAATCCTTTGGGCTATGTCTATGACCTTAGTTCTCCTGCGGATCTCATTATTTCTGATACGATCACGCAGGGAGACTCCGAGCATAGCCCTCTCCATTGCTCTCTGGGTGACTTTGAGTCTCCTTAATCGGCCCATTGTAAGCGGCCACGTTTCGGTTCCGTATGTCATTACTGGCAACACACGCGCATTGAACAATTTTACTTACAAATTGTTATATATCCAATAAAATAATTGCAAAGTCTTCAGTTAATATGCTAGATAGTAATTAAGCGAAGTACATGGGCGCAACGGTTCACGCCCCTGGATACCTACTACGCAGGCGGGCGATAAGAATTTATGTGAAAACACGCTGAAATTTTCACGGCGAGTCGGAATATTGCCGTTTACAAGGGAGACGACCTTCGCATGCAAGGAGGACTACCATTTGCTTCTAACTGCTTACTCGAATTTATTTCGTTCTAATTTCAAATATCAAATAAAGAAGGTAGGTATCTTACTTTAGAATTTATCATAAAATATCAGCCTACATACTGTCCCGCTGCGGGCATAGGTCTCCATCATAGAAATAAAGTCATCGCTACTATGATGGGATTAGAATTAATTAAAACGCTTGGCAAATGCGGATTGGTGATTACAAACCCAAACTATGTTCGAATTCGTAACATACCTTTGCTTGACTCGGGAATCGAACCCAGGACCACGAGATGGCCCGGTACTTAAACCATTAGACCAAATAGGCGTTCAAGCGACCAAGATAGAATCTCTAGGATTTATCATAAACGATTTTTTTTATTTTTGAGACAAGAAATGTCCGTTATTAGCTATAAGATTAGTATACAAGAGTTTTTGTGTAATATAAATAAGAGCTGTGGCTTTTTTGTAATAAATAAAAAAAAATGAAATTAATAAATCCAAAACAACATGAAAGAACGTTGAGAGATTTTATTTGTTTCCATTAAATGTGTGTCATATTTTTTAAAATTAAAGCGATGACATCACATAACATTATATTATTTCTGATGTTTTAATCATCGTAGAGTAGCGTCGCGTAGTGGAAGCGAAAGGGGAATGGGGGGCTTTCCACCATAGGCGAAAGTCTAATTAGGGGCAAAAAAGTTTGGATCATTTAAAAACTGTTGAAAATCGCAAGGAGTTTTTCATTGCTTATGTCACTTAAGGCGACGGGTAGCCTAACTAGCGACACCATTCGTTTTTAATTGTTAGCTACAATACCGAATATATTTTAAAAAATTTCGGGGTTACAACCTCTTGGAAAACACTCATACTATTTATTAAATAACCATGCACAAATTTTGGGTCCGTTTTTGCACGCGAAAAATTGATTACTTCCAAAAGCGGCCAGTTTTAGCGTGAATAGTATTATAATATCTGTGGCGTGAATCAATTTTTCGCGTACAAATGTTGGGTCCACATTTGTGCATGGTTATTTAATAAATAGTATAAGTGTTTACCGAGAGGTTCTAACCCCGAAATTGTTTAAAAAAATAGATCCGGTATAGTAGCTAACAGTTAAAAACCCGTCGCCTAAAGTGACATAAGCAATGAAAACCTAGTAGCTAAAACCGATTGGCGTCGCTAGTATGCCCAAACCGTCACCTTAACCACGCGAACACCCGCGATACGCCACTGCGTAGAACACACTTATAACCACATTATTATGATGTAAAGGAAGGCCCGCACTCCTAAATCGCAAAAATCATAAGCCTCCAAGAAAAATATGCAAATGGTAGCGAAAGTGTCCTATCTTCAATGTTATTCAACGAATAGCTATGTACAACGCTTTCTCGAGACGCGCGCGGCTAAGTGTCGACAGAGTGGTTCATTATCTCTAAGCTTATTCCCGCCGAAAGCATAATAGCGAATTTACGCTTTATTGGAAATAAACTCACTTCTTCGAGAACACTGCGCGTGCTGAGGGTGTTTCTACGTTGGAATATCTGGAGCCTTGAAGTTCTTTACTGTTTAGTAAATAGAGCACTTAAAGTTTTATCGACAGTCTTCGGGTGGGACTCGAACCCACGATCTTTTGCTAACCGGTCAACTGCTTTACTGACTATGCAACCGGAGACCTTGATAAGTCGACTAATTTTATAAGTGCTTTTTGCTTCGCCGTGAACCGACGCTACCAAAAAAAATCTTATTTTTTTACTGTTATTTGGTCGCAGTAAAATGATTTTATATAATGTAATTATTAGCCGGTATGGCCATCGAAGAGACCTTGAATAAATTATTTAATACTATCCTAGAAAAAAATTAAATAATTTTACATATCTACTAATTAATTAATGACACAACTGTTGTGTCATCACTATTGTCTCAGCATTTCAAATTCATAGTTTTTATTTCATAGTAGTTAAATTATTTTTTTCCAAATTGAATACCATAAAAAAATATTTTGATTTATTTAAAATAGGTACTTACGAGAGTACATATTGTATGTGATTGAATGTAATTCGATATATTTTCCGTCTTTCCCAAGGTTTTCCGGAAGATATCCCTATTAGCAATAAGAATGTCTATTATATCTAGTATTAGCATATGGCCATAGTAAATTCAGATATCTGTCAGCTATCTATCAGTAAATTTCCAATTTTTTTAATGTCATAGGAGGCAGACGAGCAGACGGTTCACCTGATGGTAAGCAATTACCGCCTCCCATTGACACCCATTATGGAAACAATTAATTACTGCATTTTTATTATTTTATAAAACATAGTTAAATTAGAACGTTTAAATTTAGTAAATCTAGTATTGTAAATATAAGAGAAAAAATACTCACACCCAATTTCTCCACACGATTTTCCCATAAAAAACAAGTTCCACAAAATTCACAGCACTAGTCCGAACCCCGAACGCTTGCGCGCGCGCGGCAAACTACGTCAAAGTGCGGTCCGACTACGGCAAAGTTTCCGCTGGGCCGGGTGCGGTGCGAAGGCGGCACGCGGCGCGACGGTTGGCGCGCTACTGTGCCCGGGCCGCCCGCCCCCTGCGAGCCTGGCGACCGACATCCGTGCCCTGGGTGAACTTGGTATTGAGGAATCCGGATTGGGATGCAAACGGTCCGTCCGATTCTTTGGGATCCCGATACAAAATGTTATACTTAATATTCAATGGTTTATTTCTTTCCATAAAGTACAGTATGGTGGTACTTATACAAATTTATTAGAACACATTATGGACTTTGTTACGGCACAACAAATTTTAGGAGAGAGTAAAGTCGTTCTTTTTATAATATATCATTAATAAATTACATTTTCTAAATTAACATAAATTGCAACTTTTGTTTTTATTTTCGTTCTATATTATATTTTTATTTATTATTGCACATTACACATTTATAAGAAAAGAAAAAAAATAAGTTCAAATAATCTATTATTGTCAACATATTTTGTTTTAAGTGAAAACTGTAATATTTAAATTATATTTTAATGTTTATTTATTTTATTCTACTGATTACGAAATTGTTTGTTGATTTACATATTAACTAGTTTAAAAATTTTCATCTAAGAATTATTTTATGCAGTAGTAGTTTTTTTTTACTAAAAAAAATTTAAGTTTACTTATAAAAATATTATATTAATTCTTGTTCTTTATAATATTTTTGACATAACTAATTATAGAGTCCAGAAGCAGTCATCTACGCAGAAATATTTTTAATACATAAGGCGCGTTAACACAGAAGCCCTCTCTTACTCTCAGTCGCCTAATGGATTGGAGATAACTAAATAGAAACATTTGACGACTCGTTTGGATCAGTGGTAGTGAACGCTGCCTCTGGTGCAAGGGTTGCCGATTCGATCCCTGCACAGTACAAACATTTGTGTGCAAGAACATATCTGTTTGTATTGGTCTGGGTGTTTCTTGTTTTAAAAATAATAAATAATAATAAATAAATAAATATTTCACCTGCCGTGTGGCCCCCGGCAGAGTAGAATAGGCCACCCTCACTCTTACCGAGGTGTCGTAAAAGGCGACTAAGGTAAAGCTGCTGGCATGATCATCAGCACCCAGAGAAGGAAAACTCTGCATTTATATCAAAACCCTCGCCAACCCGTCTGCCAAGCGTGGTGAGTATGGCAATTGCCCCTCATGTGATTGAGGGAGGCCCGTGCCCCAGCAGTGGGGACTTAAATGGGCTGATGATGATGACCAATTAAATAAATATTTCACAACATCACATACATTGATCTAACTCCGAGATAGGTAGCTCAAGCACCTGTGTTACAAATATCAGAATCAACAGTGGAATTACAAATATATACATATAATACTTTTCTTTTGTAAATACATACTTACAAAATTATTTATATAAGATGTTTTTACAAAAGAAAAGTATATATATTTGAAATTCCACTGTTGGTTCTGACATCACCCGTAACACAGGTGCTTGAGCTACCTATTTTGGAGTCAGATCAATGTAATGGTTTGAAATATTTATTTACTGAAAGCATAACACAACATTTTTTAAAAAAGTACGAACAGACTACTAAGCAACACCATAAATATAAAACTTAAATTTCATTAAAACATCATCATCATCTTAACGTTTTGTCCCGGTGCGTTCCAAGCTGTCGCTTC
This sequence comes from Marasmia exigua, assembly GCA_019059595.1. Taxonomy (NCBI): domain Eukaryota; kingdom Metazoa; phylum Arthropoda; class Insecta; order Lepidoptera; family Crambidae; genus Marasmia; species Marasmia exigua. Next base: position 13,116,948 of record CM032479.1, read on the forward strand.
GGAGCCCTTCGGGTTCGCTTTCCTACTTCGACTCCTTCACTTTGCACGGCCTTGTGCATCCCCACAGAGAACCCCCAACCTATGTGCATCCCTAATGGTCAGTTTATTAGCAAATAATTAATTAAAATAATTAATTACTTACCGTAAGGTAACCCGCTTACTCGTTGGTCTCCTTAAGCATAAAAAAAAGATAGCTAATACCTATAAGGCTTTTTGTCAAAAATCAACAACCTTGCAAGATCGTGATCGTATGGTGGATAAGAAAGATCATCAATGATTATGATATAAGAACGCTTGTCCAAAGCTGGGTTTTTACAAATCATCTTCGAACGAATCCGTTTCCAGCATGCTTTAACATCACTTTTTATTGCGAGATATTTTCTGCAATATTAGATAATATCTGATAATATAAGTAAGTCTGTTTAAAAATATACTATTTAGTTTTGAATTTCATTTAAATAAGTATTTTCAAATACCTATGTGATGTTTTCATTTATTCTAATTAGAATAAAGCTACGATGAAAAGGGTCCCTTTTGACACGTTTTGCGTGGTTTTAGTCCCAACTCAATTTTATTTTATGTCGTCGAGCCTGACAGACTGAACAAAAATAGAGCATCAATCACTTTGGAACATCAGCTCTAGATGCAAAACGTATGTTTATTTTTCAAAGTTTTATTTTTATTGATTGCTTGTGTTAGTGTGGCTTTTAAATTTAATATTATCTCAATATGAGATTTAACAAAAAAAATGAAGAAGGTTTCATTAAGTATTAGGCAACAGTTGAGAAAAATTATGAGTTTAAGAACTGAACTACTAATGCCTATTTTATACCTAAATTTCGATGCGATGTTAATTACTTAAAGTCAAGTCATTATGAAAATAGTGTAACTGTAGATGACGTGTGAAAACTCGTCTTTTTTATTACTTATTTACTTTACGGGAAATTCTCAGCATTAAAATCTTTGGTGGTATAATAAAATAAAACATGCAGACAGGAAATTAATTCATTCAAAGTGAGCGATTATTTTACAACTTCTATAAGTTATGTTACAAAAATAACTGGTGAGCTACAGTTTTGAAGATTTTTGTTCATGTATTGGGACAGATATACAAACTGATACAAGATGGCCAGTACTCATGGACACCAGTGGCGCCACAATCGTGTTTCCGTATTTTTAAAGGTCGCATCGCTCGGGAAATACCGTGGGCCATGGCATGGACTAATAGTCTATGACAATATTTTATTCCACAGCTCACCGTTTTGACGTGCGAGGCAGGATGTGTTTTGAGTTATGCACATAGCATAACCTCCCTTCTAATACAGACCTGTAAATATACTAAATTGATCAAAGTGATACCCAACTTACATAATCGGAAAATTTTACTACGCAATTACGAGGTATCTGTTTATCATTTGTCATTGGCAGAATTTATCATGTCACCAAGTCACGCATATCGGAAAAAAAAACAAAAATGAGGAGCACATTTTGGCTAGCAATATAAATGATGGGGATAATAATAATTGGTTTAACTTTTTATATTTATAGGATCAAAAATAAACCAAAATCTTTGATCCTATAAATATAAAAAGTAAGCCATGCGGCTGTGGCTCTACCAGATTGCCGATTCGACCAACCTTAATCTAAAACTTGTTACTGAAATCTTTATCTAGTTAATTTTAATGTGAATCACAATTTGACTCAAACCTTTGACTTACAATCCAATTCAACAAGGAGCAGGTTGTTGGAGTATATGGGTCAACAGATACCTATCGGTGTTCACAAAGTCAACATCCCTTAATCAAATAATTTATTCAATTATCACAAATGTTTGTTATTGATGGAATTAATATTAATACAAAATAAATACAGGTATAGGGTTACCTACACAATAGCGTCACATGCGTCGATTCTCACGCATCCCAATAAATAATTTGATTATTTACTAAGTCACATGTTGGCTGTAGATACGCATTGTGGTAAGGTGTGAATAGGGTTTCTATGTGGTTCTGATTATACATAGGTAGAGGTATTATATTTTGGATCTCATAAAGATATCAGCTTTTATGTTTTTGCCTATTGATCTTGAAAGAGGCCTTTCATTTATTACGGTAGAGGATTTTGGGGGGAGGGCAGTCCTTCATGTCTTATTTTTTTCTTTGGAGGACGTGGGAAGCGGTCTTGATAATTCTTGCGTAAGATCACAATACGCAAAGTGCCGCGGTACGCTCGGATGCGACAAAGGTAGATAGAGACTCGTATTTGTAATTATTTAGATGACAAAGTAACGCTATTCTCAAAAAATCCTTTAAAAAAAACAAAGTAATCAAATAATTTAAATTTGGGAGTGATACCACTGTCTCACAGAAGACCGGCGTGAAGCAGCGCCTGTGCTGTGTTTCGCCGTGTGAGTGAGGTTACCGGAAGCCCAATGGGGGGAAGGGAAAAGGGCTGGCAGCGCACTTGTGACTCCATTGGTGTTGCGGGTGTCCATGGGCGGCGGATGGTAAGCACCATCAGGTGACCCGTCTGCTGGTTTGCCACCTCTCATATAAAAAAAACTCATACTGTTTAGTTTAGATTACGTAATAAATATTAAACAGGGGAGGGGAGGGATTTTTTATACAAAGGGAAGTAGTCATGTACAAGATTCGAGTCCTATTTTTGAAGCCTCGAGGTGGAATGGCAAGGCTCAGTGAGCTCAGTAGGCTCGGTGCCCCGAGCTCTGAGTCATGCCTCGAGGCCATAAACCGAGACTTCAAAAGAGCTCGAACCTTTAAAACAGCTCGAGTCGTAAAATGAACGCAAACCTTCAATAAAAGCTCAAGTTTATATTTATGACTTTAATAACTCAGTAACTAAATAATATATAAAGCTGCAGACTGACTGACTGACAGAGATATAAACGCACAGCCCAAATCGCAGGCTCCAGAGATACTAAATTTAGCAGCTAGCTTCCCAATGTGGTCGAGAGGTTCACTATAATAATAATAAAACAGCTATTTAGAATAAAGAAATAATTAATAAAATTACTTGTATTTGTAAATAAAGCTGATTCCTATGTTTATTGTATAACTGAGTTTTCATTTGAATGCGAAATACCTCAAGCTTCCTACGAACGAGGCGAGCTCCGAAAAAGGCTGGAACTAAAAAAGACGAGGCGAACCCTGTAAACGTTCTCTTAGCTCTCGGCAAAAGGACTCGGAAGCCTCGAGCATTGTACATCATTAAAGGGAAGGCGCTCGATGTAGAAAAAATCGTCTTACGTAATAAATAAATAGCCTTATTAGTATAGGATCCCGCTATACAACGACCTTCACCGAGATGCTTATTTGATGAGACGTATTTTTTATGTTATTAAATATGCCAATAAATATATCCTATATGGGTTGCCTAACAAATTTCAGTCCAGAGTATTTTTAATTAATAATTAAAAAATTTTTTTTTTTTAAACATTGCACCGGTGTGATTATTTAATAAATTTGATACCAATCGAAAGTTTGAAGCCCATAGAATATGCAAACGTTAGGTTGCCTATTTTTATCCGGTCACAACCACGGGTTGCCATGTGTAAACAGGTAAATCCATACAAGCATTTTGCAACGTTCTGATTATTGAATCAATTTTAGATAAAATGAAAGATTATTTCATAAGGAACACGGTGGTATAGTGTTGCCTGCGAAAAATCAGTCCCGAATTACGGTTGTCGAATTTTAAATAATAAAATATCGCTGCAAGTGAATGTGTGTGAGAGAGAGGTCCCAGACCAACCATCCCATGCGGTAGAAAAGGACGCAGCGTAGCAGCTGTTTAAAGCCGCCCATTTAAAGAAGGAGAGTGCGCATGCTATTTGTGCTTGGAAATGAAAAGGATAGCGATAGACTCGTATATGCTATACATTATTTTGGAGTAGTTTGTCGCTATAGATACAAGTGAAAAAACGTGCTGCTATTTATTGTTGGAAAAAATGGCCAAAAAGTGTTTTTTATGTGATTCGGATGACGGAATAATTGATTTTGATGATGAAACTTTTGAAAACTGTGCATTAAAGTTAGCTTTTCGTAAGAAAAAAAATTTTAAATACAGTTTTATTGAGCTACCCAGTGCGTCACTCCAATTTGTAGGTTATCATACCACGTGCTACAAAAAAGTGACTGTTTTGAATAAAAAATATAACGAAGAATTTCTTAAATTTATCGCTGAATATACAGTAAGTACATAATAATTGAATCTTAAAAATTATCTAAGCTAAAACATTTTCTATATTTTTGTCATGTTGAAGTAATTGGTAGTAAAACTCACTTATGGTTTTTACCCGACTACGGCAAAGCAAAAGGAGGGTTATGATTTTGACAGGCTATGTATGTATGTATGTATGTATGTATGTATGTATGTATGTATGTATGTTCATCTGTTTCCACGTAACTTCTTAACTACTTATCAGAATTCGACAAATGACATATCATTATAAGCGTCTTGATCGTCCGCTGGTTATAGGCTATATGAAGTTTCACAAAATCTAATGTGGCGCCCTCTAGCGGACAAAACATACAGAGTAAAAAAATAAAGTTATGATAAATATGCCGTGTTTGGTATCATTTGAAAGCGCTTGACTTGTACATTTTGAATATATATATTTATATTACTAGCACTTGGACACCAAAATAGTACAAATAAAATAAAAGTAAAAAAACTAAAACCCAACTACGACAAAAAACGTCGCTGAAAAAGTATAAAACAAGCCTTCGTTGTCAATTTATGCAATATTCACTATGTAGAGATAAAATTTCATGTTTGGAAAGGCGTAGTCACACGTTAAATATACTTGTGTGTGTGTACCCTTTGACAACGTGTGACTGCGGATTTTCAAACATGAAATTGATACAGAGAGTGATAACGAAGAAGATTCAGAAGTTGGAGATCACAGTTATATGTCCGATGACTCGGAACCTGAGTAATTTTAAAATTTTTTGTATTTTAAATTTTTTTAAATAAACAGAAGTATTCTTTTAATTGTTGTTTTTTATTTCGGCTCCTAATAATAAAGATAAAATTTGCCAGATTAGTAATATATATGTATTACTCTGTCTTTTTTACTAAAGATGTGTATATACTTTAGTGTCACATAAACAATAAACATAGATAAATAATTAATTGATTAAAAAATAAAAAATTAAATAACTATTTCTCTATATTAATAATTAAATACTCCAAAATAATGTATAGCATATACGAGTCTATCGCTATCCTTTTCATTTCCAAGCACAAATAGCATGCGCACTCTCCTTCTTTAAATGGGCGGACTTTAAACAGCTGCTACGCTGCGTCCTTTTCTACCGCATGGGATGGTTGGTCTGGGACCTCTCTCTCACACACATTCACTCGCAGCGATATTTTATTATTTAAAATTCGACAACCGTAATTCGGGACTGATTTTTCGCAGGCAACCCTATACCACCGTGTTCCTTATGAAATAATCTTTCATTTTATCTAAAATTGATTCAATAATCAGAACGTTGCAAAATGCTAGTATGGATTTACCTGTTTACACCTGGCAACCCGTGGTTGTGACCGGATAAAAATAGGCAACCTAACGTTTGCATATTCTATGGGCTTCAAACTTTCGATTGGTATCAAATTTATTAAATAATCACACCGGTGCAATGTTTAAAAAAAAAATTTTTTTTAATTATTAATTAAAAATACTCTGGACTGAAATTTGTTAGGCAACCCATATAGGATATATTTATTGGCATATTTAATAACATAAAAAATACATCTCATCAAATAAGCATCTCGGTGAAGGTCGTTGTATAGCGGGATCTTAGACTATATATAAAAAGGAAGGAATACCGGAAAACATTTCTCCTTCTAATACTTTTAAAAAACTAATTTGCGACAATTTACGCGGTTTGTCCAGTACTCTTGATTGATTTTTGTGTGTATACTCCAAAAGGTAATTTTTCAATTCAAATATTTTGAATCTCATCTTTTATAAATAAAATCTGATTTTGATAGCATTAGCTTACTAGTAATGTTCCTTTGACTTTTAGGATTTTGTAAAAAAATGCCTGCCTTAAACGATAGAATATTTTTTTTTTTTGTTTTTGTTCTAGTAGAAAAAAATATTTTTAATAATAATCATGCTCATGCATAGATTATGTAACTTAGACCTAAGAAAGTATTCTTCTACTGCGATGTTTCTTTTTATGTACGAAATAACCTTATTTTTGCGTCTATTTCTCTCAACACTTGTTTTCTAAGTTTATTACTTAAATTTGGGGTAAACGTTGCTGGTGTTATTGTGGTGTATAAGAAAATTGTTAATGACTCTGTTATCTCAACACTGTTTATTTACCTAAATAAATGAAAAAAAAACCTGCAAATTACATGCATTATTTACCCACGTAATTGTGCTATTGTAATTAATATAGCTCCGTTGTAAACATTTTTTTTGCATGCCAGTTGCTGGAGAATTGTGTGGATATTGTATTATTATTTTTTTTACCACCTTTATGTACCTACCACTTATCGAGCAAAAATAACTTGATTCTTGATATTTATATTAGTTTATACTATTATTACGTTTATATATCGAGATTATATTATGGCTGTTCTCGGTAAATGTCTATGAACATTTTTTATCGGAAAATATTGCTTCCTGTCTTCAAAACAGCCATTCATGATTCACGCCAAAGGTCGTGGGTTCGATCCCCACCCTAGACAAACATTCGTGCGATGAACACTTGTGTTTGTTCGGTGTCTGGGTGTAATATATGTATTTAAGTATATATTTGTGTTCCTCTGTTGTCTGATATCTGTAACACAAGTGCTTAAGCTACTTAGTTCGGAATCAGGTCAATGTATAAGATGTTATGATGATAATTTTATAGCTTATAAATATATATAGTTTATATGGATACCAGTCGCAGTTTTATAAAGAAACATTACATAATATATACAAAGCATGAGCTGTCATCTACTCTAAACTTATTAAGTCTCTACATATATACACAATAAAACACATTTTCATATGGAATGTCTTATCTATTACTATTCTCTTTAACCTACATGGAGATACTTTTTTTATGTGATGGGTGGCAGACGAGCAGACGGATCACCTGTCACGGTAAGAAATTGCCGCCACTACTAGCGACACCAGTGGAGTCACAAGTGCGCTGTCAACCTTTAAACCCCCTTGGCCCCGGATTAGGCCTCCGATACCCTCACTCATGCAGCGAAACACAGCACAGTGCTGCTACTATTTTTTTTAAAGTCTTCCTAGCCAGCCTGTAGTCGACAATAGCAATTTCTTTGCAATTTATCTACATTAATTAATAATAATAATAATTCTCACAACATCTCATACGTTGACCTGATTCCGTACTAAGTAGCATAAGCACTTGTGTTACAGATATCAGACAACAGAGGAACACAAATATATACTTAAATACATATATTATACCCAGACACCGAACAAACACAAGTGTTCATCGCACGAATGTTTGTCCAGGGTGGGGATCGAACCCACGACCTTTGGCGTAAGAGGCAGGGTCACTACCAATTGCGCCATCCAGTCAGTCAACTTTAAACAAATGATGTTTAAAAATCGTCAAAGTGCAAATAAATCCACGACTCGGAAGTCCTAGGTACCTAAATGCAATGCGCTCTATGTAACTAGTTCCAACATGAATCGAGCACATCCCATTTCATCCGTACACATGCGATGTGCAGTTTTCATCCTGTCATAAATATTTCGAGCAATTCCGTTTGCTATCGAACATTCACTGGGATGTGCAAGAAGTAAAAAACCGGCCAAGTGCGAGTCGGACTCGCCCATGAAGGCTTCCGTAGCAGCAAGTAAGATATATGGAAGGTAAATTGCGGTTTACGGTTTATAACGTATTAAAAAAAACTACTTACTAGACCTAGTCCAAACCAATTTTCGTTGTTAGTTTTCATGATTATGTACATAATATATTTTTTTAGTTATATAATTCATTTATTAAAGAAGTTAGAGTGGGGGGGAGGTGACACAATTTACCGCTTTGGGAGCGTCTCTTGCGCAAAGTATTGTGTTTAGAAAAAAAATATGTTAAAAACTTCAACATCATTTTTGAAGACCTATCCATAGATAACCCACACGTATAGGTTTGATGAAAAAAAAATTTGAGGTACAGTTTCAAGTATGGAGATTTTTTTTTAATTTTTACAATTTTTGTGTAAAAATCGTAATGCGGTTAACAAAGTACATCTATTATTTTATTTTTTTATATGAGAGGTGGCAGACGAGCAGACGGATCACCATATCATCATCATCTATTTGCCAAGTTAGCTACGGAACCCTAAAAAAGACATTTCAGAATACATGAAAAACATTTAAATGACTATTTTAAATAGTAAAAGGGAATAAATCCAAATATGATTGAATGATTCTTTCATTTATCTTGAAGTCACATTATCTCGAAACTATATCCACCGTTATTATAAATCGCGACCTAAGGGTAATACCTAAGGTCATCTCGTTTCAACACGCAATGTTATAAAAAAAATCTGCGAAAAAAAACCGCCTTTAATAACCACAAACTAAAAAGTGTAAAATAATATTTTTAACACTTTATACACCTCAAATAACATTTTATAACACTCGAGAAAAGCTGCTACCGAAGTCGGCGCCCAATACTATCTTGTAATTTAATACAGCAATCAATTATTCAACAGAGATTAGGCGCCGACTTCGGTAAAACCTTTTCTCGAGTGTATTGTTATAAAATGTTATTTGAGGTGTATAAAGTGTTCAAAATATTATTTTACACTTCTTAGTTCGTGGTTATTGAAGGCGGTTTTTTTTTCGCAGAAAATATTTTTTAAGCCTTTTAGTGTCTCAGTTTTTGGCACTCGGTTAAAAAGGCACGAATTATGTTCCGGGGCTATCATTAATTCGCAATTAGTTATAAGGGAGTATATGAATACTGTCATCACATACATAGGTAATACTTTCACTTCCATAAGTAACATCAATCATTCATTTACCTATTACTGCCACTTCTGAACAAAATTACAGAGAGCTTACAATACGAGGGTGCTGGTAGAATTACTAGGATTTTCTAACCAATTGTACTCGTACATCACTACTGTAACTAATGACTAGCACGAGAAAAAGTACCCATACTACACGTTCTGTACTTAATTAAATTACCTCCACTCTCAACGGTTGCATATTGCTGACATTTCCAGAGTCCATTCGCTTTAAGCACTGTGCCAAGTAAATAAGCGAGTAGATAAATTTTTACGCTTTGTAAGTGAAAAATATCTGGGCTAATTGTTTTTAAAGTTTACTTTTGGCATCAGTAACAATGGAGAGAAACTAAGTACCTACCATGATGGACGGCCTTAGGATAATAGAACTCGTAATTTGAGTACACATGTCAGAAACAGACGATCATTACTAATCTATCCGACTGATGAAGTATATACTTACATACATTATCTTTTATACATCAGTGATATAATCGAGATAGAGTGCGTCCACGAACCGTTTGGAATAGCGGTAGTAAATGCTGCCTTTGGTCCGAGGGTTGCGAGTTCACATCATACATTCCGTTTACATATTTCGATTTTTACTTGCATCATTTTATTTTGTGTTACATTAGACTGTTTGACTTGGTGTGAGGATTATAAATTATTGTAAAAAGTTTGCGATTAAAAAGATTAACTGGCAAATTTCTTACCAGATCTTCTCGACACAACTTTCCGAGCCGGCAGTAAAATCGCGTTGTTTTTATTTAATAACCATGCCCATCTGTTTTTGTACTAAACAATATGATACACGCCAAGTGGCCGCTTTTGGCGATAATTCAAAATTCGAGTGCAAAACCAGATCAAATAGCAAATTTTAACTATTATATAAATAGTATAGGTGTTTACCGAGGGACTGAAGCCCCGAAGTTGTTTAAAATAGATAGGTTTAGTAGCTAACAATTAAAATCAATTGGCGTCGCTAGTGGCTTATACCCTTCACCTTAATAATACCTAATGTACAATGTCACGAGTTCAGAATGTACTTCACTTGGTTGGACTTGGATTTAATAAAAGCATTTGCTTTTATTAAATCCAAGTCCAAGTTTCAGATTTCTGAATAAAGGTCACTTCCACGAAGATTATGAAAGAAAATAGTTTAAGCACCGCACTTACTGGGGTTTTAAAATAAAAAAATACACGATTTCAGACAGTAATGGTGCGGTTTTGTCAGACGGAAAACTTCCGGTGCACTACCTGAGTAGTGCATTGTATTTTATTTATTCCTCTCTTAGAACTCAACCTTTTACGTTTGTGAATGCACGCGATTCTTTTACGATATCATTAGACGAGTACTTGATCACAAGATTGGCGTATTACTTTCTTCATAGGTACTTTACAATAATGTTCTTTCTGAACGTAAAAAATGCCGTAAAAGTCGCATGTTGAGATAAATATTATCGCCCTTTATGAGCTAAGTGACTGTTTATAGCTAGGTTTGAGAATTTGATTTACTTTACGATGACGTTAATATATAAAGTACCTATGTAAAATATCGTCGCCTTAAGACATTGAACTAAAGAGAGACAAAAAAGAAATAAAGATTTCTAGACTTTCGAACAAGTTGTTTTTTTTATGTCCCAAATCACATCCCATTACATTTACGAACTATTAAAAAGAATTGACATATATATATATATAGACATGGTATTCCTCCAATCTTCTTTCATTTTTGTTCTAGCACGATTGCGGTCCCGATAGCCTTAATTTTTAACCGATGTCTAAGAATTAGTCACTTCCCTTACATTTGGAAAACCGCTCATATTGTCCCCATCCACAAGAAGGGCAGCCATTGTCAGGTAAAAAACTACCGCCCTATTTCAATCCTTAATGTACTCAGTAAACTACTAGAACGTATTGTTCATAACTATGTATACCCTATTGTGTCACATTTGATACCGTCAGAGCAGCATGGTTTTTTCAAAAAAAGATCGACGAATACTAATTTAGCCATATTCACAGATGATGTTTTGAATGGCATGGATGGTGCCCATCAAGTCGACGCAATATACACCGACTTTGAGAAGGCATTTGACAGAGTCGATCATGTCATACTTCTCAGAAAGCTCGATGAATTAGGAATAAAAGGCAGTCACCTCAGGTGGTTTGAGTCTTATGTGCAAAATAGGAGTCAGGCTGTGGTGATTGGTGGATATCGATCTAACTATGTGAAAATATTATCAGGCGTACCGCAGGGCTCCATACTTGGACCGTTGCTCTATGCTTGTTACCTGTATGATATTAAAAAGTGTTTTAGGTCTGCCAAGTTTCTGATTTACGCTGATGACACAAAGATTTACATGAGAATCAATAATATTCAGGATTGCTGTAAACTGCAAGACGATTTGAATAGATTAAGTGCATATTATACTGAAAATAGTATTAACATCAATGTTGATAAATGTACACATATCTCTTTCACCCGGAAAGTTAAACCTCTTAAGTATAATTATAGCATTAATAACTCGGTTCTGCTGGAAACCAAACAAGTACGAGATTTGGGAGTCCTAATGGACTCAAAATTAACATTTGCAAGTCACATAGATAACATAGTATCTCGAGCCTTTAAAAACTTGGGATTCGTCTTGCGGGTAAGTAAACCTTTTACAGATGTGCACTGTCTAAAAAATCTATATTATACGTATGTTAGAAGCGTACTCGAGTATTGCAGTAACATCTGGAACCCACAGTATATCATACACACCCAAAGTCTAGAGAAAATACAAATGAAATTTCTCAAACATTTGAACTATCGCAATTATCGTGGGCGCACAGATTATGAGAGTTCGTGCAACTTCTATCAACTGTTAACCCTTGAGAATAGACTTTGTCTTCTAGATATGATATTTTTATACAAAATATGCAATAATGAAATAGACAGCGCGGATTTGGTTTCAAGAACTTTACTTTTATGTGCTCCTTCGACCCGAACCAGACACACTCGCACAAAACTTTTTAGCTGCAAACTTGTACGCAGCAATTACGCTCAAAATTCTGTCACACGTCGTTTGCAAAAAACATATAATGATAGATTTGCCTTGTCAACAGACTTATTCTGCTCATCATTATATTCCTTCAGAAAGGATATTGATGGCATGCTTAGGCCTACCTCGTAACATGACCTCTTCATTGTTTTTTTATGTATAAGTATTTTATTTAGCCTTTTCTATTTATTTATTTAGTTGGTTATTTATTTATTTATATGATGTTTGTATTTGGGTGCGTAGGTATATGTATATTAATTGGCATATTTTATTATTTATACTTCCTGTGTGCATATTATTATAATAATATTATAGTCAATAACCGTTACAAGTTATTATCGAGATACCTAACATTTACCTAGGTTTTATTATTAAAAGTATTTCACTAATGTCTCGTCGTCTCGTTGTTATTTTTATATAAGAAAAATAAAGAAAGTCCTTTATTAGCTGTAAGATTAGTATATAAGAGTTTTGTATGTAACATTAAGAGCTGTGGATTTTTGTATCAAATAAAAAAAAAATGTCATAGGTGGCAGACGAGCAGACAAATCACCTGGTGGTAAGCGATTGCTGCCGTCTATGGGCACCTGCGACACCATTGGAGTCACAAGCGCACGACCAACCTTTAAACCCGTCTTTCCCCCGGATTGGGCCTCAGGTACCCTCGCTCGCGCAGCGAAACACAGCACAGTACTGCTTCACGCCGATTTTCTGTGAGGCCGTGGCATCATTCCGGTCGACCCGGCCCATGTCTAAGCTCTTCCGCGGTTAAATCGTTTTTAATCATTGTCATCATCGTAACTAGCATGTCTTTCCTAGTTGCAACTAAACCTGGAGCCCAGGGTACGGATGAACCATGACCCAGGGGTTGGGAAGTCTGTTGATTACTAAGCGACTGCCGTCTGACCTTCGCAACCCGTAGACAGGGGAACCAGACCAACTGAGTCATGTTTCCACAATCAGATTAATTTCTAAACCTGTTGGCCCGGTGTTCTCCCACCACCGAGAAAATGTTAAAAGTACGCAAATGGATTTGAAAAATCTAGAGATGCATGTTCAGATTCGAACCTACGACCTCCCGTTTCAGAAACGCACGTCCACTGATTTGAACTACCATCGCTGTCATTAGCTACTCCAATAAATAATTGTCCTAGTTTCTATTTTTTTTGGACTATAGGCTAACGCTTCATCATCATCATTTCAGCCAATAAACGTCCACTGATGGACATAGGCTTCCCCCAATGTTCTCCACTCAGATCGGTCCTGACCGCGGGCATCCAATGGATACCCGCGATCTTCACCAGATCGTCGGTCCACCTTGTCGGGGGCCGGCCACGGCTGCGACTTCCTTTCAGGCCAACGCTTCAATCGCACCTAATGGAATAGTGACAATGCGAGGTCTAAAATGATACGCGTTTGCCTAGATGTCTGCCTATTCAAAGTCTAGAATCCGGAGTTATTTTTACTGAATAAATCTTTATGTATTTTTTTGCAATATTATGAATACGAACAAAAGAAAAATAATGAAAAACATCTCCAACTTTCCCAGACGTGTGAGTAAACTTTTAAGTGTGTGAAGTTTATGTACTCCTGCGAGTACGTTGGCCTTTAGATCTTAATTTTTTTCCAATAATTGTGATTTTTCCAAGCACGTGAATTTGTATGTACTGCAAAACAACTCGCTAACTTTGAAATTGTTGATTCAATACGTGTAGAAGACTTATAAATAAGACATTACTTGAGGTAAGCTGATAACCCACTCCCTATGCGCGCTCCTAACTTACACTCTTAACTACTCAACGAAGTTAGTAGACGTGCTCTTTTTCATATAAGTACTAGTTAACGAAACCCTGAGTAAGCTAAGGCGTTAATTACACAGAACAGTGTAAGTTAAAAGTTCGGTGTATATATTTTTTTATATATTATTGGATGGGTTTGCACTTGACCTCATCTCACCTGATGGAAAGTGACAATAAGGTCTAAGATGTAGCGTCCTTACCCAGAAGAAGCCTATTCACTCTCGACTTAAAAACACCCAAATTGTAGCTCTCTGGGAATACAAAAGCCGGCAAGTTGTTCCATTCCTTAGCAGTTCGTACCAAGAAAGAAGAAGCGAAACACTAAGTACGAGCTGGTGGAACTTCCACAGTGTAAGGGTGGATTTCTGTCGTCTTCCGCAAGTGTCCGGTGGTAGAAAGGAGAATGTGGGATCAGGCCGTGAAGCTCATTCGAACACTCTCCAAAATGTATTCTATAAAAAACCGATAGACTGGCCACTCTACGTCGGTGTGCGATGCTTTGGGATTTACCCTCCACTAATACTGCGTCACCAACTAACTTCATGGCACGACGCTCAATGGAGTCGAGAACAGCCAGCTGATAATTGGCAGAGCCATCCCATAGGTGACTGCAATACTTCATCCACGAACGAACTTGAACTTGATAGAGTTTGAGAACCTGTTCCGGTGTGAAGTATCGCCTTACCTTACATAGGATGCCAAGTTTTTAGTAGCAGTGGCCGCTTTGGCCTCAACAGAGCGGTTGATGTTGGAGGTTAGGTCCATACCTGTAATAAAGTGTAATTAAGTTTTTTTTTCATAATATATTGTAACTATCAAAGTGTTGTATCAAGAAATACAAAATATCAGAGTTCACAACAGGGTATAAAAGCGTTATATTAATTAGCTCTGCGATTTTTGCGATCAAAAGCGACTAATTTCCATGGGCATAGATTTATATTTCACAGAGGTAGAGGCAGTGCCCTTATGGATTGAATGAATCATGAAACGATCGTTCGATTCATCAAGTCGCAACGTCTCCGATGGGCAGGACATGTTGAGAGAATGGACAAAAGCAGAGCTCCAAATATAATGACCGCCTGGAAGCCGCAGCAGAAGATACCAAGGGGAAGGCCTTAGAAGAGATGGTGCGATTGCATTGAAGACGATCTTAAGGCGATGAAAAAGTTTACGAACTGGAGACGGACAGCCAGGGATCGTCGCGCTTAGCAGTCGATAGAAGAAGAGGCCAAGACCCACAAAGGGTTGTAGCGCCGAAGAAAGTAGTAAGTAAAGTAGAGGCAGTGCCCTAGCTAGATCTATCAGGCGCAATTGAAATTGAAATGTGAAGCATCTGCTACTGGGTTTAAAGATTGGCTGGTGACCTAAAGGAAAATAGACATAAATAGACATACTTTGTATATCCTTCCGCTTAGTTTATCGGTAAGAAAAATGTCCCAACTGACCTTTCGCCGAGTGCACTCACGATCGCAATCGTATGCAATGAAATGTATTGGCGTATATGACCGATAAATGCCATTTAGGCACTTTAGTTACAGCTCATTCAGATATATCTGTGCTTTATTCAGCATTTTCCGCGTCATTAGTGGAAGTAAGAGAGCCACGCTTGGGCATGAATGGGCGAGCTCGACCGGAGTAATACCACGGCCTCACAGAAAACCGGCGTGAAGCAGCAATGTGCTGTGTTTGCGGGTGAAAGGGGGGGTTAAAGGTTGGCATCGCACTTGGGGATTTTCTGGTGTCCCGGGTGTCTATGCGCGGTGGCAATCGCTTACCATTAAGGCGATCCGTCTGTTCGTCTGCCGCCTATCACATAAAAATAATAAAAAATAAACGTGACTACAATGTCACAAGTCCCGTACCGCAAGATATGGCATGCATATTTTTAACTTATAATGACATAACTCGTCATATCCTCTTGACGTCTTTAACTATTTACTGAAACGACTCAGTGATATGGTCACGGATCTATTTTAGAGTCAATGTTTCAAATGAAACGTGCCACTGTTCCGCATTTTTGCACTGATCCGGATGCAAATGTTCCAATATTTTGAAAGATACGTTTCGCCAGGTCTAATATCCTCGCCTGTCCTAACTTGCTATTGGAGTTACGTCGTTTCTGTGTAAACCACGCCTTACTCGTAAAGTGGTGTTACTAATTGCGACAGCCACTCAAAGTACTTGTTACTAGAACGTAGATTTGTGAGCATTCCTCGCAAATTAAGTAGCTCGCAGCACCTGCGAAGACTCCCTGTTAAAAAGTTTGAGCAAACTCGGAGAGGTTTCCGTAAGTCTGTAATGGGTGTTACTTAGTAAAATCTTCGCTGCAATCCATTTCTGGGTCGTGTAGTGCTTTGCAAGATTTTCGTGTAGTGATTTTTAAATGAACTTTATCTACGCTTATGATTTTTTTATGTGATAGGTGGCAGACGAGTCACACGGATCACCTGATGGTAAGCAATTGCCGCCGCCCATGGACACCCGCGTACACCAGTGGAGTCACAAGTGGGCTGCCAACCTTTTAACCCACCTTTCCCCCGGATTAGGCCTCCGGTACCCTTACTCACGCAGCAAAACAGCACAGTGCTGCTTCACGCTAGTTTTCTGTGAGGCCGTGGTATCACTCCGGTGTCTTAAGAGGCTAACGCTTTTTGGATCATATATTTCAATTTTGTGATGAAGTATACATCCAATGCTCTATTATTTTTAATGTAAAAGATGACTTCGTTAACAAATCTTAAAAATAATAGGACCTAGAGTATGCGCCATGTTGATGATGGCAGCCAAGTTAGAACGGAATAATAAATTTGTTTTTACCTACTTACTTTAGATTAAATGATAACTATTGGTGTAAGTTAACTATAGCAGCATTGTGTCAGAATTTTGTACTTGTAATTACCTAAATAAATAACATTAGCGAACCCCCGGGCGCACGTAGCAATTCGGTCCACCGTGCAACCATATAAACATAGCTAGAGCTATACCTACGATGGCGCGGCAGTCGCCCAAAACCTCATCGAGAACACGCACGCGTGCTACGCACGCCCGGAGCTAGCTTTTTCTCCACCAAATTTGTTTGTCTTTTTTTTACCTGGCTTCTAACTTATCTACCGTGCACACGCCAGCAAAGAAGTCCTGCGATTGGCGTCACTTCAGCCAGATAAACATTCAAATTAGAGCTTCATTGATATAGACACAAGGAATCTCAAATTTTAGTTCCCTGTTTTGCCGCAAGTCTTCTTTCGTGGCGCGGATTCTATTTACATTTAGAAGTCAACTTAAATTCATATGGAAGAGAGTTTTTCAGTTTGCAAAAGTCACTAAATCGCAAGTACATGTTCCCCATAGAATAAGCAGCTTTACACCTGCGCGAAGTCTGACTCCCAGTTTAATAATAAGTTAGAGAAAAGTTCAAGCAGTCGTCGTAAAATACGAAATAGGTGTTACTGGGGAATTTTTGCAGCTGTCTGCTGTTCGCTAACTCAATAAGCTGGCTTAATAATAAGGCTGTCATCATGACAATGTCTTTTCTTACAAAATTTGTTACGGCTGTGTTATTAAAATATTTGAGATCTTATTTTCTTAATGACTCTCAACCCAGTTCGCACTTAAAGTTTATTTCATGCAGTCTCCCATCTTACGTACTTCACAAGGAGAGAGTTCACTTCTGCGTCGTAGGTACTTGCAAATCATATACCTTTAGAAAAAACACGAATTGGGGACACAAATTTACCACTTTGGGAGCGTCTCTTGCGCAAAGTATTGGGTTTAGAAAAAAAATGATATTGAAAACCTCAACATCATTTTTAAAGACCTATCCATGGATACCCCACACGTATAGATTTGATGAAAAAAAAATGTTTGAGTTTCAGTTTCAAGTATGGGACCCCCCCCAATTTTTTAATTTTTTCCAATTTTTGTGTAAATATCGTATAATATGGTAGTATAGTTCTTATAGTTTCGGAGAAAAGTAGCTGTGACATACGGACGACGGAGAGACATGACGAATCTATAAGGGTTCCGTTTTTTGCCATTTGGCTACGGAACTCTAAAAAGGGAAAAGATTTTTCATAGTAACATGAAATACTCGTCTGACCGATAATAAGATAGATCTTTAATGAATAAAATTGCACTTAATTATATGGTCCCTGGCAAATACGGGCGGTTTTGCCGGTATTATCGCTAATAGCGAGGCTCTAGAGGATGAGCATTGCCAGAGATGACATACGGAACCGAAACGTGGCTGCTTACAAAGAGCCGCTTAAGAAGGGTTAAAGTCACCCAGAGAGCAATGGAAAGGGCTATATTCGGAGTCTCCTTGCGTGATCGTATCAAGAATGATGAGATCCGCAGAAGAACCAAGGTCAAAGACATAGGCCAAAGAATTCCATGCCTCAAGTGGCAATGGGCAGGGCACATTGCGAGGAGATCAGACGGCCGGTGGGGCAGAAAGGTCCTTGAGCCGAGGCCGCGTTATAAGAGATCAAAGCCGTGGCAGGCCCTCCTAAAGGTGGACCGATGATCTGGTGAAGGTTCATTGGAGAGGCCTATGTCCAGCAGTGGACGTTTACTGGCTGAAGTGATGATGATGAAAGGATAAAATAAAAAGCTTAACACTTGCTAAAAATTCAGGCTGAATAAAAGGACTCTTAATAATCATTTAGACAGTCCTCGTTAAGTAAGAATTTAGTGTCACTGGGATTCTTGCAGCTGTCAGTTCATTAATTTTATATTATACGCAGGGTGTTTGTCTTAACAACAAAGATAGTACTCGTAGGCTCTTACCTCACTCTCTCTCTCTCTTACTCATTTCAGCGTGTAATTCCCACAGATAACTATATGTAGGTAATTCCCATGGAAGTAGAAAACGCGCGCATTAAACGATTTTTTTTTATAGAAAGGCCAATCAGGATGACCTCACTCCGCCTGATGGTAAGCGGCTGTGAAATCCAAATATGAGGCTGACAGGCACAAAAGAACTAACAAAGTACCCATTGAGTCTGCCATCCTCATCCTGATGGCCTGCTGAGATGCCGCTTCACGCCCCGCCTAAAAGACCCCGGATTGTATGAAGGAGGAAACTCATGAGCTGGGAGGGCATTCCATGTCTTGATGGCTCGGGGCAGAAACGAGGAGCCAAACCTCTGTGCCAGTTTCGGAAAAAACGTCATGGAGTATGAAAGAGATCCAACCGGCCCTGACGCAGATTCCATTCGGGTGCGGTAGAGGAAAAAACGTCGCCCAGCACGTCCCCCCAGTATTAACGGCTTCGTGCGATTTTTTCAAGTATGGCTTTCTATGAAAAGGCACAGTCTGTTTAGGGTGCATGTCTATGGTAATTACCAGTTGCGTTTAAAGCCCACGGTAGTTTCCCAAAGCTTAAGTCATGATTCACCAAAACCCTTATGTCTACTTACCTACCTTTGTATGTTATGTTACCCAGAGATCTCAGATGGGTTATACTAAATGCGAATTTATACTTACTTTTACATTCTTTTCGAAAGAAATCACTTCCCACCACCTGCGCGAGTCGTTTAGAATATGTTCCAGACTTTTAAAGTTGAGCAGGTCTCGTAAGTTTTAATGGACTTAACTGAGGTTATTACAGACGCAATCTGTTGTAGAAAATGTCTCCAAAAATATTTTTGAACATTATTTGATATATCATTTAATTTTACGTTTTACGTTTGATCTTTCTTCTGCCTCTCTTTGGCTTCAACCACAAACTACCTTCTGATGACATATGGCAGTGACTGGTTGAGAAAATCAAAGACAGAAATCTGTGGCGTAGCATGAAAGAGGTAGCTATCAGCTGAATGGGTCCATCTGTTGATTAATTACGTCTCAATAGACATATACACCTAAACAAATATATACAAAAATATCGTAACGTGTTATCAAATATGCGATGCAGGCTCTTAAGGAATGAATGTCCTTTTCTTGATGATCACCAGGTCGTATATCTCCGATGGCAGCTGGTTCCACAGTTTTGAAAACAGCAAGCATTTCTATAATCCCTGTCATAAATAAAATATATGTTGTGTCTTCGTATCGTCGATACCACAGTGCCTAAAGACGAACGTCTTCAATCAGTGCGTCCTACCGGCTGGTCCACAAGTTAAAGGTCGCTCAGCGGGCTATGGAACGAGCAATGCTCGGCGTCTCTCTCCGAGATCGAATCCGAAATGAGGTGATCCGGCAGAGAACCAAAGTTATCGACATTGCTCACCGGATTAGCAAGCTTAAGTGGCAGTGGGCTGGCCATATTAGCCGCAGAACCGACAACCGATGGGGTAAACGGGTTCTGGAGTGGAGACCGCGTCTTGGCAAACGTAATGTAGGGCGCCCTCTGGCTAGGTGGGGGGACGATCTGCGCAGGATGGCTGGCAAGAGCTGGATGCGAGAAGTCATGGATAGATCACAGTGGCGAACAATTGGAGAGGCCTACGTCCAGCAGTGGACTGCGACAGGCTGATGATGATGATGATGATGAAATAAAATATAAATGTAACTAATCATTGAACCATTTAATAAAAATCCCTTTAAAGACCAATTGAATCGGGAGCCTAAAAAATAATAACAGAGTAATAACCAACTTAATCTGTTTTGCTCCATGCCTACGCAAATCCGTTATCTTAATTGACTTCCTTATTTTTATTTATGAGGTCCGCAGGCCTTTGGCATTTCTGCGGGATCCTAGCCTGCAGAGAGCTTAAGAAGCCCTGACCTAAATAATAAAACGATAAAATTCAATTCGAAAAAACAAACAAGGGAATAAGGAAATACAAACCGCGGCCGCTCACATTTCTCCATGTAAATTGTAAAACACCGATGGTTTACATTATTATTCAATTGCGAAGTAAACTGGGTCAAAAAGTTTTAAGCAAATCGGAACAAATAGAACTCGCTAATACAGGGGTTCTCAAACTAGGTATGTCGCCCTCAGCGCCCTAATAAAATAAGTTTCGATCGATTTTATTGTCAATCGATGGCATTATTCAATTTTCTTTAAAGCTGTTATGGTAGGTTTGATTGACAAACGAATACCGTTTTATGCACCTTTGACTACGAAATCGTTGGCATCGATCAACGTTGATTAAAGTTGATCTGTTAATGTGGTAGCTTTGATTGATCAACGAATATGGTTGTATACAACTAACGATAATGACTGCCAGTTAATCATCTAGATTAAGCAACGTGGTCGAAACTAACTGTCCTGCCATTAATGGTTTTACCATCGAATGACATTCAATCTATCAGTGTGGGAGAAAGGATCGATCTTCGTTGATCAATCCTAAACTATCGATCAAGGACCCATCGAATAGCTTTGCGAAACCTAAGATGTGCCGTGAGGCTTCGCCGACCGTAGATATGAAATAAAAGTCATAGTTACCGTACTGTCTGCCTTGTGTCCAGATATCCAGAGAACAGGGAAACTGGATGATGATGAACTAAAAGCAAAAGGTCCAGTCAAACTTTGACATGGATGGGCCAGCTCAACCGGAATTACACCACACCCTCACAGAAAAAAAAATTAGGTTACCGGTAACCCAATCCGGGGCTCCACTGGTGTTGCCATGCCATGCCAAAGACATCAGCCAGTTTGCCATCTTTCACACTGACAGCCCAATTCTCGCGTTTGTTGTCTCGTATCTATCGAAAATCGATATACCTAATGTCTTCCAAACCGATATTTCGGTCATGGCGGCCAATCTCAAAGATCAGCCATCGACGCAGGACATATTATAGTGCACAAGTATTTGCGCAGACACAAGTGCACTCTCTATTCCCGTACCCTCTTATTTCGATGGGACACTAGTGTGACACGACCGAAGAGGGATTCGTTGCAGGACCAACGGCTTAACGTGCTTTCCGAGGCACGGGGGTACAAGACCGCCAACTTCCAGACTCCTGAACACTGAGAATTTCTTAACAGAAAAACTCAGGTACAAATTTTGGCCCGACCCGGGGATCGAACCCGGGACCCCAGGCGCAACCGTCGCTTTGAAGTGCGACCCACTAACCATTGCGCCACCGAGGCAGTCAATCGATATACAGTGGCGGTCAAAAAGTGTTTACCAGTTTTGAAATTTGATTCTATATCACACTTTTTGCACTAAAGTCAAAATGCCATATCAAGTTACATTTTACCTTTTTAAAATAAATATGAAAAAAGACACATAAAGAGGGTACAGCACAGAAGCAGCCATAAAGAAACCTAATTTCTTTGAAATGACATGACATTTGTCATAAAACTGTCAGCTGTCATATCATTAAAAACGATACAATATCTATGGTCAATATTATGTATTAGACATAATATAGTACTTATCACCTACATGTATGCGTGCGATTATGATCGTTAAGGTGGTAAATACTTTTTGACCGCGACCGTACATCGCAAAATATAGTTTGTTTTTGTATGGTTTTCATGCGACATCATGCCATGATTTTCCATATCGGATATCCAAAGAATTGTGCTCTTTGGTTTAATTCTCCCCGGTATGTCAAACGTAACTGAGGGAGGAGTGCAGTAAAATCGCGATAAACAAAACTACACCTATACTCGAAACTGGAATTCTTTTTTTTTATTATGGCTTTACCCGAAGATAATTCGCCAATGTCAAGTAACTTATTGAGATTAACCTAGGTAGTCAACAGTCGAAGTCAGTCAAAGTCACAGTCACTCAATATAAACGCCTGTGTTTTACGTTTTATCGACCTAGGGATTCAGCGGATATCACTCTAAAAGCAATCGCGGGTTTTAAGACTCTATTAGGTCCAAGCAAGTTGTCCCGAGACAACGCACTCGAAACGCAATAGCAGTGTTAAAAACTATATAATCCAACGATTCTTATTATTAGGATCACTTTGCGGCACTTCACTGCACAAATAAACACCACATTTGTACACTAAAAACCACTAGACACTAATTTAAAACCTTTGTATTGCATTGCGGCTTGTTTGAATCCAACTGGAATTCAAGACCAAAAAAAAACTACGACAGATACGTCACTGTCAAATCTATTCATGTCATTTATGTCATTGTTAAATCAAGTTTTAAGGTTTTGCCAACCTTTTTGTTATATTATGCTTCTTTTCTTAGTATAGGCTGGCACAATTCATCATAAGGATTTTCTTAAAAAAAAAGAAACTTAATAACAAACTTTATTTTCAACTCATTGACAAAATGTTATTGTTAAGAACTTAAACAAATTGAATTACTCATAAACACCCACGAATGTGTGGCATATTATTAAGACACCATGTAAAAGTTAAATAAAACCATTTCTTAATTAATTATTTTTATTTATCTTCATCTTCACCATTACTAATGTCAGAATCTCTGATTACGGAATCTGAGTCGGTCACTTGTATAATAAATTTTTCTACCTCTCCAGTAATTAATTCGTCCAGTTTTGCATATGTTTTAGATTTTAGGACGTTATCAAGCGTAAATAACTAAATAACTCGTAATGTAAATTGTAAAGGGATATTTTGGCTAAGTGGGTAGTCAACAGTCGAAGTCAGTCAAAGTCCTAGTCACTCAATAAAACGGGGGCGTTTAGCGTTTTATCGGCCTACAAATTCTGCCGAGACTACTCTTAACGAAATCTCAGGTTTTAAGACTCTCTTAGGTCATAGCAAGTTGTTCATGACAACTCACTAAACACAAAATTAGTAGTGTTAAAAACGATGTAATTCAAAGATTCTTATATTAATATCACTTAGTGGCACCTCACTGCACGAAACAACAACATGTAAGTTCAAATGTACCAAATGTTATTAACATCTGAAGTGACACAAGCTCAATACCAGCTTTTCTATCAAACATTACGGATGATTAAGTTTTTATTATAGCATCGTATACATATATGTAAAAACAAGTCAATAAAATTACTTCTTCAAATTATAGAATTAAAATTACCAATAAATAAATTATGTCAGCACATGTGTATTGTACGATCATTTTATTGTAGTGGCAATATTGTTATAGCTTTTTTGGTCTTGAATGTCAGTTTTGGGTATAATATGTAAACTTAAAAAGTTTGGCAAACCTGCCCCTAGAGGGTAAACAGATCAATCAAACTACTTGTATTATAAGTACAGCTGAAGCGCAAAACAGTGCGCCAAATATTTGGTTTGAACTTGCGAATCACGAGGGCTGGCTGTTTGTGTTTACAATTTTACTGGAATTGTGGAATAATAATGTCAAAACAGCAATTGAATTGCTCAACATGTCTGTTCCCCATTTCTATACTATCTTTTTGTTGGAGACATATCGAGTTTTTACAAATATATTAGTTATTGTTGTGAGTTTAAAATATTCGTTTCCGATAAAATCGAAAACCATTATTTCAATAACAATAGTAACGTGTAATTTTGAAGTACCGTACATAAAGAAGGTGTCATTTAATCAAACGTTATGTTTTAGTTTGTTTTAATTCCTTGGCCATATTTACCAAAAAATAGAATACAAATCATAGAACCTCCTATTTTTTTGAAGTCAGTAAAATGTAACCCATCAGCAATACGAGAATTGCTTGCAAAATATTATTTAAAATCTTAAACTAACACAACTTTCCTATTTCATATTGAATGTGTTCCTTCGATTTGCCTAAGCTCTCGAAAATATAGAGCATCCATGATTCAGCATACGATGCACATGTGAATTCGCAACAATTCTGAACATCTCCAACCAAATTTCGAACCTAAACAGGACGTGTTAGGGATTAAAAGGGCTTCTCAAAGTTATATCTCTGAAAAGCGCAGGAATGCAGGAGTTGTGCAATACTTTGCATCGTGTCTTTGCACCGTGTTTCTTGCGAGGTGTTAAGAGGTTGTTCGGTGTGCACTCCCGTCATCTACGCGTTTTGTACGCGACTACATTCCCCATTAGTCATTTCTAATGTGGTGTGACAGGCCACATTATTTACTGGTTAGATTTAGTGGCTTCTTATGATAAATGCATGGAAGTAATGAGCCATGTGCCTATGAGCAACGATTACCTACCTATTTAATTTAAAACTTTAAAGGCCTATCCACTACATTTTTTAGCGATTACACAGACATGAAAACGAGACTGAGACCTACCTACTAATGAGAAAGAAAACTAAAATATTGGCTCCAATATTGTTAAGGCTTTTCTTCATC
This sequence comes from Marasmia exigua, assembly GCA_019059595.1. NCBI lineage: Eukaryota > Metazoa > Arthropoda > Insecta > Lepidoptera > Crambidae > Marasmia > Marasmia exigua. The sequence goes on from CM032479.1 coordinate 13,141,963, forward strand.
TGATCCCATTCGAACGTTTGATTCAATCGATGGATGAAATCTGACAGATTGCAGTGACCTTAGGTTGTATTTATTGGTTGCCTTTACATGCAACAGACAATCCGACCCAAATCTGTTCAAACCTTCCATAAAATTAAACTGTAACGGTCGCACTCAGAGACGTCATTTAAGCTAATGTTCATTAACTTTATGCGTATCAAAATAAGGTTTTTTTCTTAAGTAGCCAACTAAGTTAATCATCGACTCTGAGTGTGGCAAGTAAGTGTCAAAAGTAAAGTAGCTTGAAGTATTTGACATCTTTTTAAGTAAATAATGCGCTTATAAATTTATCGACAGTCTTCGGGTCCTGGTGGATAAGATTTGCTAACCAGGCAACTGCTTTATCGTCTAAGCTACCGGAGACCTTGGTAAGTCGACGAATTTTGTAAGTGCGTTTTGACAGATTTGGATAAATTGTAGGTATCTCTAAGCATACATCGATGATAGTTTCGTAAGTAGTTAAATTTAGATGCATACGGAGTAGAGATCCTTGTATCTGAACCGGAGAAATTAATCAGACTAATAGAAAATGTTAATTAACCGTTCGGCGAGCGGAAACTCTAAAGTTGGAGTAGTTGAATGTAGCTGATTAATTACCGACCATTCCGCCGTGAAAATGGTCTTAGTGGCTTCTTTAGAAACGTTTTTGATGTTGTTTGATTGTTTCGTTTTAGTTTGCTTTGATGACAAACTTCATTGAGATTCGAAATTTATTTTAAGATTTGATTGCAGAAGGGAATAATTAATATTCTCTTATAACATAACTCCTTAACTAATCTAAAGGAGTTGTGAAAATATAAGAAGAAATAAATAATCAATACAATAATTTAAAGAAGAGTAAAAGTAAAAAGCACTTAACTCAAATTGAGCGTAAAACATTTAAGACTTTGTTCGCTGTTGTGATTCCCGACATTGATTAATCTGGTTTTGACCTCAGAATTTTATTTGCCGAATAAACACGGATTCTTGGGGAAAAACTGGCCGCAAACATTTCAGGAAAGAAGAAATTAGAAATTCTTAAGATACGCAGGTGGAACAACAACAACATGATTAAAATGCTTATCCAAGTCCAAATTATACAAGGAATACAGTTTCAATTATGCTATTTTTTGTCTCAAAATTAAAAAAGGTCATCAAGTCTGATTTGATAAGTTCGTGGCAGAATAATTCCTCAAGAGTAACTTCACCTACTGTAATGATTCAAAATAACATAGGTTCAAGAAATTTTGAACTGCTACTGTTCTATTCACCTAAAAAATTAACAGCAATTTCACAAACTGCAGTAAGTTAGATACAAACTTGGATACAACTCATGCATGTTTCACCTTCGTACACTGTTATATAAGTACTTATATAAAAGCTAGTACTAGCTTTTGCTCGCGACTTCGTTTATATTTAGCTTGAAACACAATAGGGTAAATATAATTAATTAAGACGGGAAATAACATGAAATTTATTATGTGACCATAGGGTATTTCAAGATAAATATTTAAGTAAAAAATATCTATCAAAATTTAAAGATCTATAGGGACAGTGAAGGCGACTTTGTTTATTTTTATTGGTTAATTACATACCACAGACTCTAGGTCCATGCCCTTGTTTGCTGGTAGTTACAGTTTGTTTGCTTGCTTATACTGGTTATGTTTCTGTTGAAAATTACTTTTCTAACATTAATACTGCCATTATTAATTTTAAAACTGCATAATGTTTGTCTTTTTCCTTTAAATTGTAAGTATTAATTCGTCTTTCGGGCGAGTGAATGAGTAGGGAAGAAATAATGACTTATTATGTAATAATAAATTATGTATGAATTTGGGTTGATTTTTTCACTTCTTTTTGTGTAAGAAATAAACGAATATGTATTTGAAAAGGGTAATCCGTATGTCGTGACTATTGCAGATCTGCAGATTTGTTCCTCTTACAAGTGTAACATAAATAAAGTATTATATGTATATATTTGTAATCCCACTGTTGATTCTGATATCCGTAACACGTGTGCTTGAGCTACCTAACTCGGAGTCAGATCAATGTATGTGATGTTGTGAAATATTTATTTATTATAATCATAATAAACTCATATTTACACTTGTTTCTTCTAAATAATGGTCTTTAACATATTTAGATGAGATTTGATGTTAGTATATAATATAGTATCGCTTCGCGTGCCGTGGCAACTTATATTTAAGTTACTACTTAGAATTTAATTAATTGCGTTCGTCTTAAGAATGTTGTATGCCTTGTTGGTTGTCCAAATAAATAAATAAATACATTGACTTATCTGTTTTCTTGCTATCTAACAAACCGCCTTAATTTGCGGCGACTTTGTAGTGAGGTCCAGGTGTGCTCGCACGAGCATATACCACTATAACCTGCCACTGAATTCAATCAAGATAGGAGGAACCCTAAAGCCCCTAAAGTGGGAGTGAAATGGTGTAACACACCGCACAGAAGACCGGCGTGAAGCAGCGCGTGCGCTGTGTTTCGCCGTGTGAGTGAGGTTACCGGATGCCCAATGGGGGGAAGGGGAAAAAGGTTGGCAGCGCACTTGTGACTCCACTGGTGTTGCGGGTGTCCATGGGCGGCGGATTGCTTACCATCAGGTGATCCGTCTGCTGATCCGTATACCAGTTATGTTTTATGTGAAAGGTGGCAGACGAGCAGACGGATTGCCTGGTAAGCGATTGTCACCGCCCATAGACACGTGGTGATGGCAATGTCAGTGGAGTCACAAGTACGTAAACCGTTATGCTCCTGTTCTACTCGGATCGGGCTTACGGGACCTCCAGTCACCTGGCAAAAAACAGCGCAGGCTGCTTCACGCCGGTTTTCAGAAGTGGTATCACTCTTATCGACCCAGTCCATTCATGTCGAAGCGTGGCTCTCCCACGTCTAAATGTGAAGTAGTGTGAAAAAGTGCAGTCAGCTTCCCGGGTACTAGATGAACTAATGAGAGTGGTTGTTCGTTAAAGAAGAACACCAAGTCATAAAAATAGCTAGAATCATAAAAACTTGCACTTCATAATGTTGGAATGAAAAATATTGCTGCACGATATTGGTTTTATTACGGTAGAGCTGAAATCGGAGCAGGATATTATCAACCCTTATGAACGCCGACGTAGCAACTGTAAAACAAATATAATGAACAAGAAGTGTGATTCCAAAAAAACTCGTCGCAACAGTCGGACTGCAGTGATAACTGAACTTTTATGCGCTCTCCAACTTTTTTAATTATGTTGCCTTGGCCCCAATATCGGTTTAGCATTATTTCTACTAGTGCTCCCAAAAAATTATGATTAATGATCTGAAAAAACTTTAGTAACGAATATTATTACAAGTATCGATGTGGGTGATTCTCCGAAATTAGAACAATATTTTAAGCCCATGGAAATTAGACGCGAAGAAACCGGAAGGTCAATTTTCGGAGAATCACTCTTATATTATTACTTAACAGCCCTTATATTATATAGGGGGTCCCACTTTAAAGCGAAACTAAGCCAAAGTTAGCACCTGAATTCTATGGAGAAATGCTCAAGGAATGCCCGGAGTATGAAAGTTGGCAATCTTGTATCCTCGTGCCTCAAAACTCATTAGAAGCTATTGGTCGTGCCCTCGATCCCTCAGAGCCCTCTATATTCTCAAACTGGACAATGAGTTTAGAGGAATAGTGAATGTTATGGATATCAGAATCAACAGCAGAACTACAATACATTTGTATATTGTATATTGATTACTTTTCTTTTGTAAATACATACTTATGATACATAGAAAACACCCAATAGAATAAACCCACCAATAGAAACAGACATTTTCCTTTCATGCACACAAATGTTTGTACTGTGCAGGATAGAACCCGCAACCCTTGCATCAGAGGCAGCATTCACTACCACTAAATCAAAAAATAAAGTATATTTTAGACTATATTTATATCCTGTTTATTTGGCTAATCGTTGAGATTGGCCCTCGTAGCTGAAATATCAGTGGGATAAAATTAGTAATGATGAATATAACTATTGACAGACTCAACGAAAAATCAAAAGAATCGATATTATGAAACAAGAAACATTTCGCAAGAAAAAGTGAGTATCGATACTATTCATTATTTTATAGGCAACACTAATTTCAACTGATTTCTCATTGCGAATTGTCGTCATTTCCAAGTTTCAAGAATTTCCCTTTCAGAATTATAACTGCGAGGTTTAAAAAGGATTTCCAACTTTGCCCCCTAATCTTTGAAGACGTCCACAAAACACGTAATGTTATTTCTTGATTAAGTGAAAGCTTAAGTATCATCGAGCTTCTAAAGCCGTCCTCGGAAGTTACTGTGACAACAAGATCGAGTAAATACATTATTTAATTGATATTGTTATAGTAAATCCTAGAAGATATTTTGAAGTCATTAGATAAAGCCGATACACTACCTATTTTTTAGTATACACAGATTTTGTTTTTTTTTTGTTTTTTTTTATTGATAGATAAATAGATACTCTTTATTGCATAACATACGAAACTTACATGCTAGGTATACAGAGATACAATGTACAATTAAGGCGGCGGATAGGTGGCAGACGAGCAGACGGATCACCTGATGGTAAGTAATTACCGCCACCCTTGGACACCCGTGATACCAGTGGAGTCACAAATGCGCTGCCAACCTTTAAACCCCTTCCCTTTCCCACACAGCGAAACACAGCACAGTGCTGCTTCGCGCCGGTTTTCTTTGAAGTCGTGGTATCACTCCAGTCGAGCCGGCCCATCTATGCCGAAGCGTGGCTCTCCCACGAAAAGAATTGTTGTGTCACATCACTTTCATTTAAAAAATAAATAGTAGGTTATCTACTGCCCCATCTTTCACATAAAAATGTTACCCATTACAAACACTAGAGTGAAACTCCCACATTGATATAAATATGATAATAATAATAATAAATACTTCACAACATCACATAGATTGATCTAACTCCGAGATAGGTAGCTCAAGCACCTGTGTTACGGATATGAGAATCAACAGTAGGATTACATATATATACATATAATAGGTACTTTTCTTTTGTAATTACACACTTATAATACATAGATAACAACCAGACCAATACAAACAGATATGTTCATGCACACAAATGTTTGTACTGTGCGGGGATCGAACCCGCAGCCCTTGCATCAGAGGCAGCATTCACTACCACTGTTCCAAACGGGTCTTCTGTCGTAGCCGTGGTATGATTTCTAGCTAATGCAGGTAAATGTAGCTATAACTGTGTAAGTAACAAATGACATTTTAGGGTCACTGTGAAGTAACTGTACATACAGTAGCGCCACTGTTCGGATACCTCACTGAAGTGATCATACATATTGTCACTATTTACTATCTAAAGTGTGAATCCAGTAATTTATTACGTTAGATAATCAAACATCGGTCGGTCTCAGCTGAAAGACAAGGTATATACCAATACCTAATCAATACGAAAACCGAGGCGACGGCTTGCGCTCGTTATAGAGCTTTTACTCAGCCTTTAGTACAAGAGCTAAGAACTAATTTATTCATCGGGGAACTTTGCTGCTACATGCTATAATAATACCTATCTACCTACAGATCTTTCTAATCGTTCAGAATTTCATACCGTTAGGTCTTTGACTTTGACTTTGCCGTGTGGTCCCCGGCAGAGTAGAATAGGCCACCCTCACTCTTACCGAGGTGTCGTAAAAGGCGACTAAGGTAAAGCTGCTGGCATGATCATCAGCGCCCAGAGAAGGAAAACTCTGCATTTAGATCAAAACCCTCGCCAACCCGTCTGCCAAGCGTGGTGAGTATGGCAATTACCCCTCATGTGATTGAGGGAGGCCCGTGCCCCAGCAGTGGGGACTTAAATGGGCTGAAGATGAGGTCTTTGACTTGGTTGGATGACGCTCTGCATAGTATTTTTTTATGCTAGAGAGTTGCCTGATGGAACGCAATCATCGCTGCCCATGAACATCCACGAAATCAGAGACTTTGCTAATTTGTTTTAAAAAGGAGTACGCTCTTCTCTTGAAGGTCCCTAAGTCGTAGCCATCGGGAAATACTCCCGCAGGCAAACCGTTCCACAGAACTGAGGTACGTGGTAGAAAGTTCCGCGGAAAACGCGCAGTATTAGACCGTCATCCATCGAGATATCCATAATGCCGAAAATATCATATTGCTATTGGAAAATCAAGTAATTTAAGTCTGCAACGCTCAAAAACCGAACATGGGGACGCACCGCAGACGAGTAGACGTATCACCTGATGGTAAACAATTGCCGCCGTCCATGGACACCCGCGACACCAGAGTGGAGTTACAAGTGCGCTGCCAACCTTTAAAACCCCCTTCCCCCAGATTGGGCGTCCGGTACCCGCACTCACGCAGTGAAACACTGCACAGTGCTGCTTCACGCCGGTTTTCTGTGAGGCCATGGTATCAGTCAAAATTTGTCACGAAAATAGCATATGAAAATGTATCTAAACGCTAAAATATTTCTACTTGTCTATTTTCAGTTTTCGTATTGAACTCCGATTCAAGGGTGTTGAATCTAAAAAAGAAATGCTAACTTCGTTATCGTAGCCCGGCACGTGTCTGGAATCCACAAAATAATTTGAATTTAAATAATAATGCAGTCGGTGAGAAATTCCCACTTCAGGGAGTACGGAAAATATGAACATTGAAAAACTTGGCGGATTATAAACAGCTACTTTTTATAGCAAATTGACTCTTTGCATAGTAACATCTACAGCAACTACGATAATAATAATAACTATAATATATCAACACGGGAATTAACACAATATTTATTATGTGATACAAAATTGTGTACTCACATATTTTGCTCGACGTTTTGGCTACGTTACAGCAGCCCGTGCCGTTGCCGTGTGGTCCCCGGCAGAGTAGAATACGCCACCCTCACTCTTACCGAGGTGTCGTAAAAGGCGACTAAGGTAAAGCTGCTGGCATGATCATCAGCACCCAGAGAAGGAAAACTCTGCATTTATATCAAACCCTCGCCAACCCGTCTGCCAAGCGTGGTGAGTATGGCAATTACCCCTCATGTGATTGAGGGAGGCCCGTGCCCCAGCAGTGGGGACTTAAATTGGCTGATGATGATGATGATGACAGCAGCCGTGGTCACGAGCGGACTTATAATGCAACGCGAAAATCTAAAAAACTACGATAATAACCGTCGATAGAGTGAATCTAGATTATAAACTTCGCGTCTCTCAACATAGTTAAGTATAAGCAACTATAATATTTATAACCGACCTTCAATTTGAAGAACATAAACGTAATTTTATTTGCTTAAATCATGGTATAAAGTTGATACGTAATATAATAGTGTGCGCATGTTTTGCTAATACTTCTAGCATGCAAATATTTATTTTCATTTTCACTAAAGTAAAATTAGCATTTATTTCATTAAGGTTTATTGCATCTGTACATATAAATTAAGTAATTCCAATTTAAGATCTCTGGCACAGTCTGACACGGGGATTCCTATTGCGGACTTCACTTGATCAGTCCAGCGCATCGGTGATCTGCCGCGTGATCTCGTTCCCTCTATCCTCCCCTGAACGACGAGCAATTTATGATCTATAGAGTCAGAAACACTGATTGAACGTTTAGAGGATTCTCTCCAATGGTTCTATGACCGACATCACACACAGCGATAGTAACTCCCGTCCCGCTAACTTAAACGTCGCTCAGCCATATGGAGTCGCTGTTTTAAAATCTATGTGCGTATTTCTACCATTACCTCGGCGGCAAATTTATCATCAACTAAACTTGTTGATAAATTGGAAATGGATTACCTAACGTTATCATTAAATATGCGTCGTCGTCAGCCTATTTAAGTCCCTACTGCTGGGGCACGGGCCTCCCTCAATCACATGAGGGGTAATTGCCATACTCACCTATGCTTGGCAGACGGGTTGGCGAGGGTTTTGATATAAATGCAGAGTTTTCCTTCTCTGGGTGCTGATGATCATGCCAGCAGCTTTACCTTAGTCGCCTTTTACGATACCTCGGTAAGAGTGAGGGTGGTCTATTCTACTCTGCCGGGGACCACACGGCTATTAAATATGCGTATATGACATTTAATGAATAATTTAGCCAGAATTGAAGCATTCTTTAGGTATACTGGCGCGCAACAGATTGGGCCAACAACCGCTCGTGTTATTTACGATTGCCGTAAAAAGTTATTTTATAAAAAAATATTTCACAAACGCACGTACGTAATGTGATAACTGCAGTTTATGTCGAGTGGATGCTGACGGGAAATACGTTAATTTTGCTTTAAAACTCTTATAAAAAATATTGCATGTTTTATTATTATGTTTATAATGCTAAACTAAATTAAAAGTGGAAATTAAAAACTAGAATCACGATTCTGAGTGTATTCTAAATATGGTATTCTGTTCATTTCAGCCAATAGACGTCCACTGCTGGACATAGGCCTCCCCCAATGTTCTCCACACAGATCGGTCCTGTGCCGCCCGCATCCAATGGATTCCCGCGATCTTCACCAAATCGTCGGTCCACCTTGTGGGGGGCCTGCCACGGCTGCGACTTCCGGCCGTCTGTTCTCCTCACTATGTGCCCTGCCCATTGCCACTTGAGGCATGCAATCCTTTGGGCTATGTCTGTAACCTTAGTTCTCCTGCGGATCTCATCATTTCTGATACGATCACGCAGGGAGACTCCGAGCATAGCTCTCTCCATTGCTCTCTGAGTGGCTTTGAGCCTCCTTAATCGGCACATTGTAAGCGGCCACGTTTCGGTTCCGTATGTCATTACTGGCAACACACACGCATTGAACACTTTCGTCTTGAGACACTGCGGTAGGTAGGCCGAAAATATGCTGCGTAGCTTCCCGAACGCTGCCCAGACGAGTTGGATTCGTCGATCGACCTCTTTCTGGAAGTTGGACTTACCAAGCTGGTATTCTGTAGGTTTGTTTTAACTGGCAGTATTTTTTGGCCGTGTTTTATTTGTGATAGCATAGCTTGTAGGGTTTTTTTCCGTGTTGCGCGCGGCTTTGTTTGCGTTAAAGTGAGACAAAAAGTTGGTAATTTTACATACCATCCTTTACCATCCCTTCAAAATTCTCCACTAAAAAAACACGTTAATCTCGCTCCGTTTTGCCGTGAAAGACAGACAGACCGACAAACACACACACACACACACATTTTAATGCGTATTAGTATTTATTCTATTATAAGTAAATAACACACTTAAAAATTTCATCTCGTGTTCTGGCGGAACTCGAACCCACACCTTCCACAATCCGGGTGAATGTACTACAAATTATACCACTGAACGCGTTACTAAGTAGACGAAATTTGTAAGTGATTGATTCGACATGAGCTGTCGATAGTCTCATCAATATTGTAGGTATATTTACAATATCCAGTAGAAATATTATTACAAATATTTGACCACCAGTTAAGATGAGACTGCTAAATCAATAGTTGATATTTTATAGCAATCTTTTGCGATTTATTCTTAAGTAAATAACACACTTAAAAATTTCATCCCGTGTTCAGGCGGGACTCGAACCGACACCTTCTACAATCCGGGTGAATGTTCTACCAATTATACCACTGAACGCGTTACTAAGTCGACGAAATTATTTACTTAAGGAGTGTATATCTGGTCTGACAAGACCAAGAGTTATCAATTGGACTACGAAAAATAACGTACGGAACCATCGTTGTCATATTGGATTTCAAGTAACCCTTAAATAATAATCCTTCGTCAACATACGATCAGGTCAGAGCTATAAAATAATATGATAGTTATTACTCAAACGACTTATACTCGAAGAAATGTATAATAATTTAGGCTAATTGTTTTCCTTGGATGTAAATGCATACTTTGCAATGGTGTCTTGGCCCCTATTAGCCCGCGTCAATTTCCATATTTATAGCCCTTGATGTGACCCTCAAGGATTATGATTCTGATCTAGATTATAAGGGCCTTTGTAAGCACCTACGTGCTTTCCATGCTTGATGGTAATGGCTGGGTTCAATATCTTGAGATGGGGAGACTTTATGGAGGTTTGGTTGTTACAGCGGAAACTTTTATGCTCGGGTCAATTATTATGAGTATCTACTCATGTAGCTACATATGAAAACCTACCTACATAAGATGTAATATAAGTCGTATATGTTTAATTGGCCTTTGCATCTTGTCAGATGTTTAAGTAGCAACTCGGGTTAGGGTACTGCATCTAAGCTAGTGGCTGTATGTACAAGCCAAAGCCGCGAGTGGGCTCTTCGTCCGTAGCTAGCAGCATGACATTTTGCTCGCATTGACGCGAGTAGGTCGAACCAAGCTTGGTCATGTTGGGCTATGCCTTCGGACACAGCCTCCTCTAGCTGAGGCGCTCGGCAGCTAGCTCCTTCTTATCGGATATCGGGATGCCAAACGTAAACACGAGGAAGAGATAATAATAATAATAATTCTCACAACATCTCATAGGTTGACCTGATTCCGTACTAAGTAGCTTAAGCACTTGTGTTACAGATATCAGACAATAGAGGAACACAAATATATACTTAAATACATATTTACACCCAGAACCTGAACAAATACAAGTGTTCATCGCACGAATGTTTGTCCAGGGTGGGGATCGAACCCACGACCTTTGAGATAAGTCGTATACATACGTAATAATAACAGTATTTGTAACGAAGACTAACTGATTGTTTTGAAGTACGTCTTGCCCAAGCTTGCTAGCATTTTAGCTACTTAATACCTGAACTAAGGTTCGCTGGCTGTAGGTACAGTTTTTAGGGTACCATAGCCAAATGGCAAAAAATTGAACCCTTAATAGATTCATCATGAATGGGCGTGAAGCAGCACTATGCTGTGATTCGCTGCGTGAGTGAGGGTACCGGCGACGGCAATTGTTTTCCATCAGGTGATCCGTCTTCTAATCTGCCACCTATCACATAAAAAGAATCCTGTCTGTCGGTCTATCCGTCCGTCCACATGTACATTTAGGTTTTATCGACTACTAGCTATTTCCCGTGACTTCGCAAGTGAGTTCAGCCAGGCTTAGGCTTAGGCAGGCTTAGTTTGTGTTGAGACAAAAAGGAGCCTATGGTACTTTCCATCCCTTCAACTATCCCCACTTAAAAAATCATGTCAATCCATCGCTCCATTTTGCCGTGAAAAACGGACAGACAGACACACACACTTTCACATTTATAATATTAGTATGGATTTTATCTATCTAAAACAATAATCTCTGAAATCGCCAACAGCTAACTTCGACTGCCTAAGTGGCCAACAATTTTATTACACCACTATTCGAACAAACTATTGACACCTAGACGCTACAGCACTACGCTGCTTTTACTCCTATTTTAAATTTAACAAGCCATACGAGACCTGCTCGTTACAGGAACGTTGCCGCTAACAGTCAGTTATGGATGGCCCATAAATGTGAGTTCCCAACACATATCTGACTCAGTGTAAAGATATAAGAAAGGACTTAGGCGTTGGTCGGTTTACCTCATAATATTAATTTTATTCGTTCATTTTATTTTATGTTACAATTAAAATGTATGACTTTGTATGAGGATGATACAGCATTGTATGAAGTTTGGCGATTAAAAAGAATAACTGACGAGTTTTTTGCCGGAATTTCTCGACCAGAAACAACTTTCCGAGCCGGTTTTTTTCCATTTTGTATATTTTATCAACATATATATGTAAAAGCTGTGCGGATAAAGAATGGGATCAGAAACGGCGACGTTCCATTTACTTCTCGCTCGCACACTATTTGCGTCTATACTCGCACCCCACGAGTATAGACGCAAATAGTGTGCGAGCGAGAAGTGGATAGATGCGCCGCCATTTCTGATCCCATTCTTTATCCGCACAGGTTGTATTAAGATGTAAATTAAACTTAAGAACATATAAATAGTTTTAAGTTAGTTAAATGCATGACGATTTGTAAGTGCTGTGTACAAGCCTATGCAAATAAAGTTTTTTTTTTATTTTTTAAGTCGAGGTGACGACAAGGCGCGCCGCGTAACCCGCGTAACTTCTACGTAGAGTCGTGGCGCAGGAGGCTAAAAATAAATAATGTCATTGCAAATAACTTATATCTAGTACTAACTAATGATCATTATCTTCCATATTGGTGCGTATATTTGACATTTTGCCTAAACTAGGGTAACCCTGTAATTTAGGCTAAAAGTAAAGTTTAAAAATTAAAATCCGACTACCAAAAAAACACGCTCTAAAAAGTACAAAACAAGAAAATTGTCTCTGCTGAAATTATTTTGCCGTATCGCCGTGGTCGTATGCCACATTGATTTTATTTTATTATTATAATGAATCTGTATTGCTACAGTAGGTGGCCTACGGCCAAAGCAATACGGTATTATAATTTCAGCAGAGACAATTTTCTTGTTTCGTACTTTTTAGAGCGTGTTTTTTTGGTAGTCGGGTTTTAGTTTTTAAACTTTATTTTTATTTAACGTGTTTTTAGTTATGTAAATAAAATAACATATTTGAAATGTGCTTAAAAAGCTCTTTCATTTGATACCCCACACGGTACCGTCAAGCAAAATTTTTTTTAGTTCCTCACTCAAGTTCCCTAGAGGGCGCTGTAGTCAATTTAACGTAACGTCAGTGTCGCCTATAAACTAGAAGACAATCAAGACGCTTCTAACGACACCTCATTTGTTCAAATATGATAACTAGTTTAGAAGTTATGAGGGAACAGATGAACAATCATACATACATACATACAGGTCAAAATCCTAACCCTCCTTTTTTACAGTATGGCAGACCAACGAGCAGACGGCTCATCTGATGGTAAGTTATTACCGCCGCCGATGGACATCTGCGACATACGGGACATCACAGATGCGTTGCCGGCTCTTAAGGGAGGAATAAGCTCTTTTCTTGAAGGTCACCAGGTCATATCTGTTCGGAAATACCATCGTTGGTACCTTAAGGTATTTCGCTAAATCAATTTATAGGTATTTCGTAAAATTTTAAGTTGATTAGAACGTTATAATCAACTGACTGTAGGTACCTATAATGATTCTTGAAGCACATTTTAATTAATTTTGCAAGTCCACTAGGCCTTTCTTCATGATGCTCTTAAAATCTTTTGGAGACTTTCCTTAGCAGTCATTCTAAGGTCAGTTGTCAGCTGGTAGTCGTTATACTATTCATCATCATCATCATCATCAGCCCATTTAAGTCCCCACTGCTAGGGCACGGGCCTCTCTCAATCACATGAGGGGTAATTGCCATACTCACCACGCTTCGCAGACGGGTTGGCGAGGGTTTTGATATAAATGCAGAGTTTTCCTTCTCTGGGTGCTGATGATCATGCCAGCAGCTTTACCTTAGTCGCCTTTTACGACACCTCGGTAAGAGTGAAGGTGGCCTATTCTACTCTGCCGGGAACCACACGGCTGTTATACTATTAGGACTTCCAATATTCAGTTTCAAGGTTGTTAAAGGAGTTAAATTGCTGTTTGGGGATCGTGGAGTTGAATAATTGCGAAATTCACAATTCAGTTGATCTAAACTCTAGCGGTTTAATTGAAATCCTGATTACCATAATGCTGACTGATGTATTTCTAATTTTGTTTGTTCATATCTGTAACAGACACAGCTTAAATAATTATGCTGACAGATACAACTTGCTCTTGATCGATTAGAATCCTTAGATAATGTTCTCTAAATAATCGAATTATTCAATCGAATAAAGGAGGAAAATTAATTCCGTGCAAGATCTCTACCCCACCCTCATCTAGATAGTACTTGTAAACCTGTAACGCCCTCCCCTCCCCCTCCCTCCTTAGGAACCCTTTGACTGTCTTGAATAATAAATGATTTATATAGTCAAAATATATAAAATCCGTAATTAGCTATAAACCATATGAATGAATGTAATTTAATATTGTACAAGAGCAATGGATTTTTAATAAATGGAAAACAAAATAAATAGTAAGTATCGAGTTATTTAAGCGATGCAATGCTCGTAATGTCTTGCTATTAAAAATTATATATCGCATTCGACACGCAATATTGATCGAAGTTCTCTTGCTGCGGGAATATACTTAGTTCCTGCAATTCAAATTGTTTGGATGTTTGCTATGTTATTATAAGTATGTATTTACAAATATAATATTTGTAATCCCACTGTTGATTCTGATATCCGTAACACAGGTGCTTGAGCTACCTAACAGTCTACTAGGAGTCAGATCAATGCATGTGATGTTGTGAAATATTTATTTATTTGCAATTTACAGCATTGAATGGTATTTGTTTGTGTTTACTGTATACAAAATGTATCTATTGGTAAATAGGAATCTTTTTCTCAGGTTTCTTTTTATGTGATAAATACATGGTAGAGGAGCAGACGGATCACCTGATGGTAATTACCACAGCCCATGAACAACCGCAACCCTCAAGTGGAGGCTGAAGTCCGCTGTCAAACTATCTCAACTTTAACCGGATTAGATCTTCGGCACGCACACTCGGCGAAACATAGAGGAGACGCTTCTCGCCGGTTTTCTGTGAGGCCGTTTTACCACTCAGTTGGTCGATACCGAGATTTCACTTTTTTTTTTTTAATGTTACGATAGGCAAGCATTTGACCTCAATTCCCGATGTTAAGTGAAGATAAGATCTTAGATGGGCCATGCTTGCCCCGTTACAAGCCTATTCACTCTATGCCTTAAAGAGGTCCAGGTTATATTGTTCAGGAAATACATCGGTGAGCAACGAGTTTCAGTCCTTGCTTTTTATGAATTTGCGTTTTAAACTGATTTAACTTTTTTTTTATTATTCTTTAGTTTTCCACCCTTCTTACTGAAACGTTAGAAAGATTCATTCGTTAGATATAGGTACCTATACGTGCAATGTGCCTTGCTTGACAGAATATTGCTCCATTAAACTGTATTGAATACCCTGAATTACTTTAACGTATACAGAATATGTTCCGAACCGAGACAATTCTCAGGAATTATAGAGCTTTCTTAGCCTATTACAGAAATAGGGCAATTGAAGCACTCTTTATCTCGGGGATCCATTAATCCTAACGTCAGGGCCCGATCACGTCCGGCTAGGGTTGCCAGATAGCATCCGAAAGGAGGACATGTCCTTCTATTCCACGTTTTGTACTCCCGTCCACCCTTACCTACTGAAAGTCTTCCTTTTTTCTAAACATATAAATTCTCAGCGAAGATAATAAAGGGCACGAGCACGTTACTTTGAAGACAAGTTTAATATTTGCATGGACAAATGTATGAAATCTCCAAATTCGACTTAAATGTTAAGTGCATGAGAATTACCTCTCAGGAACCCAATTCTCGGCACATGAAATCGGATATAGATATTGAATTCAACATTTATTTGGACGAATATATGGAATTCTCTCATTAGACTTTTGTGTCGATGCCATGTCAAGGCTCCAGAATAAGTGTGCTGCTTTGTTGTGTTATCTTTGACTCAATGTTAATACAACTTCAAAACATTATGTGGGAAGATTTTCATTTATAATTTTGTTCAAAAATCGAAAAATCTTTCAAAAATCAGCAGCTCATCTTAATATGATGTTAAACTAAAATATATAAAAAAAAGTTTTATTGTTTTTATGTCCTGCTCTTTTACCGAAAAGTCTCCTTTTTAGACCTATCTGCCCTCCTTTATCAATTTATCATCTGGCAACCCTACTCCGGCGGCAATTGGATTTTTCTCCTTTCTTTCTACACAGTTGGAAGTTGTCATAGCACATGGATGGTGAGGAACAGAGAATTTCGCCTCTTTGTAACGTTGTTGTCTTAGTGAGGCTTCTTTCAATTACACTTGTTGGATTTTTAGAAAATGAGGTTAAGAAAAATAGAATACATGTTTTTTCATACAATGTAGTCCTCTTTTTCCTCCCTTCCTCTGTGGAAGATAGAATATTTCTTCTAGGCCTTTATAGTAGGTAGTGATGTTATATTGTAATGTTTAGTCCTTGTTATTTTTTTCATTTCGCCCCTAAATTGATTTATTTAAAGAGGTCAGATTTTCCGCTGTGTGTGCAAATCAAATAAGTTTACATCATCGTCATCGTCAGCCCATTTAAGTCCCCGCTGCTGGGGCAAGGGCCTCCCTCAATCACATGAAGGGTAATTGCCATACTCACCACGCTTGGCAGACGGGTTGGCGAGGGTTTTGATATAAATGCAGAGTTTTCCTTCTCTGGGTGCTGATGATCATGCCAGCAGCTTTACCTTAGTCGCCTTTTACGACACCTCGGTAAGAGTGAGGGTGGCCTATTCTACTCTGCCGGGACCACACGGCTTATAAGTTAATAAGTTTACAGGGGACTATGAATCATTGACTTTATTATTTTCAATTTTAAATGTTAGGGCGGCAGAGCAAAGTTTATAATTTTTGGTTTGAAGTTTATTTTACTGATGGGCCGCCTTGATGGCTAACCACAGCTTGATCTTTTGTTCCACTCTTAAAGAAGTAAACAAGCGTTGCTTTGCAAAGGAACAATTACAATCCAAAATTATTTGTAAAGTTTAGGTCGGAATCCGGCAACTCGTTACACTTGATATGAACAATAACAACGAGACTTAATTTGTGAGAACACTATTTGCAATACAGAACGAGGTGCAAAGACCAATCGCGACTAGCATACGAATGGGGCAAGCTCAAATGCATCAATTAAGATGAATTACATGCCATTTGCAACTTTAAAACCACGGTTTATAGACGGATATGGTAGACAGGGTGTTCTTTTTTATATCAATCAATCAATCAATCAAATAATTCTTTATTTGCATAGGCTTGTACACAGCACTTACAAATCGTCATACATTTGAATGACTTAAAACTATTTATAAGTACTTATGTATAATTTACATGTTAATACATATTATATGTTGATACATAAAATATACTAAAGAAATAAATAAACATAATACGATTCTACCACCGGTAACTTCATTATTATTTATAACCTCCTAACCCCTGGAGGTAGATAGATAGAGATACACTTTATTAATAAATGTTTCTGCATTGGATTTCGTACTCAAGTTATTTCTGAGTAAATGAAAAAGTTTATAATTAACAAGCCGTTTTATTCTCCTAGTACTGACACACCGTTACAAGTATTTTTCACCGAACAAGAAACATAGACAAAAGTTTATATGTATTACCAACATGACAATTTGAAACCGAATCAGTAATACCAACCTTAAATCCTTATATGTATAGACATTGCTTTAAATATTATATCACCCCTCCTCAATGTCATACATCTACCATACATAACATACCTATATATCCTCGATCAGAAACAACTTTCCGAGCCGGTGGTAGAATCGTATTATGTTTATTTATTTCCTAAGTATATTTTATGTATCAACATATTTATGTATTAACATGTAAATTATACATAAGTACTTATAAATAGTTTTAAGTCATTCAAATGTATGACGATTTGTAAGTGCTGTGTACAAGCCTATGCAAACAAAGAATTATTTGATTTTGATTTAATCATACTATATGTACTGAACATTTAATACCTACTTTAGCCAAACTGAAAACAAAGGTTTATTAACAACCAACAAGTACAAAAGCTTTAATTTATATTACCTATTCCACATTCTTTCAGATATTTAACAATTAATTCTTTACTTAGAGATTTAGTCAACATATCAGCTGGTTGTTGGGAAGTACATATGTACCTAACATTAATCTTATTATCTTTAATTAAATCTTTTACAAAATGGTATCTGATATCTACATGTTTCAAGCGTTTCAGTGACTCAGTGCTTGCACTTAATATAGCAGAATTATTATCACAAAACAAATTTACTGGACAAATATTATTAAATTCAAAATCTTGTAACAAATTTATCAGCCAACATGCTTCACTCGCAGCCATGCTCATAGATATATATTCAGATTCTGTTGAAGACAAACTTACAGATACTTGCTTTTTAGAACACCACACAATTAAGCAATTTGCAAAGGTAAATAAGTATCCTGATGTAGACTTTCTGTCTCTTAGATCACCTGCCCAATCAGCATCACAGAATCCCTGCAGCATTGTATCATCACATTTGTATACTAAATTGTAGTCAATGGTATGCTTCACATAGCGCAATACCCTTTTTAGTGCACTCAATAATGCACTGTTAGCAGATGACTGGAATCTGCTCAACATTGAAATGGCAAAACAAAGATCAGGCCTGGTGCCTGAAACAGCGTACATAAGACAGCCTATTATTTGTCTACAAGTTTGCTCTAAGTTTTTATCACATATCACATCAGACTCAAGTATTTTACTATTAAAATTAAGGTCCATGGGAGTCAACATAGGCTTACAATTTTCCATATTGAATCTCTTGATTACATTTACAAGATAGTTTTTCTGTGACAATATAGTTGTGCCATTTTGCAAATTTTGTTTAACATTTATACCCAAAAATTCTGAAATGAACCCTAGATCCTTCATTTTAAATTCATAATTTAACACACTCTTTAATTCTTTAATATTTTGTTCATTTGTCCCAAAAATTAGTAAATCGTCTACATAAATCAAAACATACATTTTATCTGTGCCATTCGTTTTTGTATACAGACATGAGTCACACTTTGATCGAACGAATCCTTCATTAATTATTACTGTATTAAATTTTTCATTCCAACACTTAGGGGAGCGCTTTAACCCATACAAGGACTTCTTTAATTTAACTATATTATTATTTGTAGTATAGGCACCTTTAGGTTAACGTATATATATGTTACAGTCATAGTGATTAAATAGCTATTATACATAATGACTGGTCATTATGTATAATGGCCAAATTCACTAGACAAAGTAATAAATTAATCACTTTGTCTGGACATTATTCATAATAGCGTGTCAAAGTTAGCCAAAGTAATAAATAGGTCTAGCCGGCTTGTTACCCCTCCCGCTCTTCATCCCGCTACCGCGTGGCGTGATCGGCGTCATTTAGTGGCTGACGCAATAGTGTTTGTTGTCGTCTTGTAATGAGAGGTCGCGCTGTGTGTGCCGGAATTTCCGCGAGTATTTACATTCGTCTCCGTGTCTGATGATGGCAGATGAAATGAAAAAACGTTTCTATGAAATTATCACTGTTCTTATTGCAAGTAAAGGAAAAAATAATCAGTTGTTTACAAATGATCAATATCTGTCTTTAATTTTAAAAGTAAAAGAATGTAAGAACAAGATTACTAAGAAAACACCTGAAGATTATCAACGCTTAGCAAGATACGATGTCGTCAAAATTGGAGTTTCAGAAAAACTAATAATTCCGGTAAAAAATGAAGGTGATCCTATTATGTACTATGCCCACCTGGACGAAACCTTTCAAATAATCCACGACTGTCATATTAGTATTGGACACGGCGGCAGAGTTAGAATGATGAAAGAGTTAAAATTAAGATATAAAAATGTAACTGCTGAACTAGTCATAGTGTATTTGAATCTGTGTGAATCTTGTCAGAAAAAGAAAAATTTGCCAAGAAAAGGTCTTGTCGTAAAACCGATTATCAGCAACGAGCTTAATTCAAGGTGCCAAGTGGATCTCATAGATATGCAATCGCAGAGTGATGGTGATTATAAATTCATCATGGTGTATCAAGATCACCTAACAAAATTCGTGCAGCTGCGTTCCCTAAAAAGTAAGCGAGCAGAAGAGGTAGCGTATCATTTATTAGACATTTTTACTACATTCGGAGCGCCTAGTATTTTGCAAAGCGATAATGGGAGGGAATTTGCTAACAATGTGGTTAAAGGAGTCTGTGCGATGTGGCCGGAATTAAAAATCGTTCATGGTAAACCCCGACACTCTCAATCACAAGGATCTGTTGAAAGGGCTAACCAAGACGTAGAGAAGATGCTTTGTACCTGGCTGGAATCTAACAAGACGACGAAATGGTCTGAAGGATTACGCTTTATTCAATTTATGAAGAACAGAGCATATCACGCAGGGATAAATCGTAGCCCTTACGAAGCAATGTTTGGCTGCAAAGCTAAAGTCGGATTAAATAGTCTTCCTAAAGATGCATTGGTTGACCTGTCAACAGAAGAAGAGCTAGAAAATATATTAAATGAAGACGAAATCCAGTTGAATGAAGAGAAGGAAACCGAATCCAATATTACCGAAGCTGTGATTAATGTAGATGATGGAATAGAAAATACTACAACTTTAAACGCTGATTCGCAAAATGAAAATTTAGATAACCTGGCAGGAAAACTTGATACTGAGACCGAAAACCAAGGAAATACTACAGATCCATCTAATATAACGCAAAGTCATCAAGAAATAGTAATTGCTCTCGATAAAAAGAAACAAGATTTAGGAAACATCAGAAAATTTGTTGGACAATCGATGAAAAAACAAGCAGATAAAATGTTAGCTCAATCTTCGCTTAAATATCCTGCTGCTAATACAGGCGATAATGTAGTGGTAAAAATTCCTGATGTAGACCGCGCCAAAGCCGATGACAGAAACATTATGGCTGTTATAATTTCTCAGGAGACAGAAGGAATGTACAAGTTAGGCACTAAGCATGGGATTCTAAATCAACTTTACGCAAGGAATCAGTTCACTGTCTGCAAAGAAACGTTTTTTACAATAGATACCGTTCCTCAACATGAAGTTGCCATCAGGGAATGTGCAAAAAAAGAGTCACATCTTGGCGGCCAAGGATTTCAGCATTGCAACTGTACTAGAGAATGCGTTTCAAATAGGTGTAAATGTAAAAAGTCAAACCTCATGTGTAACTCAAAATGTCACAAGAGCCTTACTTATAAGAATAAATAATCATTATGACCTGGTTAATAATGTCAGTTCGTTTTAAAAACTTGATTATTTTTGTCTTTATTGGGTGTTGATCCCTGTGTTTTTATTTTTTGCTTTATAGCCAGTGAGCTTTGAATTTACTTTATAAATTAAAGTTAAATAACTTTATAACAATGTCAATTGACGTGAAATTATTATCTTGTTATTTTAAATTTTTAAAATAATCATTATGATAAGTTAGGTATGCTTAAGGCAATGTCAGTTCGTTTTAAAAACTTTATTATTTTTGTCTTTATTGGGTGTTGATCCCTGTGTTTTTATTTTTATGTTTTATAGCCAGTGAGCTTTAAATTTACTTTATAAATTAAAGTTAAATAACTTTATGACAATGTTAATTGACGTGAAAATACTATCTTATGTTATTTTAATTTTTTAAATAATAATCTTTATGATTAGTTAAGGCAAATTGAAATATAATTTTATAATCTTAAACGCATATCTACGTGTTTTATTACATTATCCAAGTCATCAAAGATATTATATATAATAGCTAGTTAATGTGATTAATTTCGTGTCCATTATCACTTTAACCAAACTGAGTAGATATTATGCATAATGGCTAGCCATTATACATAATATCCAGATTTATTACTTTGGCTGTAACATATACATCTTCTTTTATGTCCCCATATAAGAAGGCCCCTGTTACATCCATTTGATAGATGGACACATTTAATTTAGTGGCTACAGCAACAAATAATCTGAATGTGGATAACTTGGCAACGGGAGCATAAATATCACACCAATCAAATGAATCCTGTTGTTCAAACCCTCGGGCAACAAGCCTAGCTTTATATTGTACATTATTATTTACATTTTTAATTTTAAATACCCACTTACTGCTAATAACTTTCACATCTTTTGGTGCATCACAGATGTCCCAAGTATCATTGTCCTGTAGTGTCTTTAGTTCTGCAGCAATTGCTTCACTCCACTTACACGCATCACTTCTGTTCATAGCCTCAGTGTATGTAAGAGGTTCGCACTCACTTTCACCTAACCTCACATTATTGCACTTATAGAAGGATGTTTGCTTTCTAGCACGCTTGCTCCTTCCCTGTATAGATGAACCGCTTTCTTCTATTGCTTGCTCCTCGTCACTGCATGGTAAGTACTCACTGTCACATTCATTCTCTGAGTCATCTCCTGAACTACTGGTGTGGGTTGCTTCTAAAGTTTCGTCTGTGTTAAGTACTTCATTCACAGGATTAGACTCAATCCCAGGGTTGTTCTCTTCTTTGAGGATTACTGATATTGCAGACTCCTTTTCTTCACCTTCCTTCACAGCAAGTTTCTCCTTTTTGCCTTTTTCATTTAGGAACACAACATCTCTCTTCGTCTCTACCACATTCGTTTTAGGGAAGTAAATGCGATATCCCTTCACATTATCATCATAACCCACCATTAACCCTTTGTTACCTTTCTTATCCCATTTCTTTCTGTATTCCTGTGGAATATGAACGTAGACCTCAGAGCCGAAGACTTTTAACTGGTGAATGTTGAACTTCTTATTTGTCCATACTTCAAAAGGAGATCTTCCATTTTCATGACTTTTTCCCGTTCTGTTCAAGACAAATACTGCGGTATTTATTGCTTCTGCCCACAATTTCTTTAGAAGGCTTTGTTCATGTAGCATTGTGCGTGCAGCTTCTACTAATGTTCTGATTTCTCTTTCTGCCTTTCCATTTTGTTCTGGCGTGTAGGGTACTGATGTTTGGTGAGTTATCCCACGTTTAGAAAACAAGCTTTTCACTTCCTTGTTCACAAACTCAGTACCATTGTCAGATCTCAATACCTTCACTTTATTCCCTGTCATGTTCTCCGCTTTATTGACAAAGTCTTCGATACAATGTTTGATTTCATCTTTTGTTTTGACAAAGAACACAGTCCTATAGTTGGAATAGTCGTCTTTTAGTATGACAAAATATCTTGACCCGCCAACAGAAACTTCCTCCATGGGACCACACGTATCAGCATGGATTAGATCACAAGTACTTGTAGTAACGTTCTCACTTTTACTGAATGGCAAACGATGGATCTTCCCAACTAAACAACTTTCACACTCAGGTTTAGTGGTTTGTTTGACATCAACATTGTGTTTCTGAAGGATATCTTTTACGTACGTAAAGTTTTGATGCGCTAGTTTTCTATGCCAATCGTTTAAATCACTTTGTAATACTGTTGCAGTGCTTGCAGTTTCGTATTCATTGTATTTATACCGCATTTCTAAATAATATGAATCACCGATTCTCTCCGCAATGGCGCAAATTTGGTTTTCTCTAAAAAATTTGCAAAATCTGTCATCTGTCACTATGGTGTAATCTTTGTCTGTGGCGCGAATGACAGAGAACAGATTATTATTCAAGTCAGGAACGTACAGAACGTTGTCTATGACTGTATCAATCCATTCGGTTCCGTTGGAAACTTGTACCGCCACCTGTCCGCAGCCGAGGACACTAATTGTTGCACCGTTACCGACGATCACTGATTGTTCTTTTGATCTTGTAAACGATGTAAACAATGCGCGGCTTCTGCACATATGCTCACTAGCACCAGAGTCCACTAGCCATTTTGATGTATGTTGTTCATTACCCGAAGTAGACACTACGAACGCATTGCTCTTCGTTTTATTCACTTTTTGTTTCCTAAACCTGCACTGCGCTTTAAAATGACCGGGCTTTCCACAATAGTAACAGTTATTATTTGCGTTATCAGCACTGCCAGTTTTATTACTTCTACAATCACTTTGAAAATGTCCTGTTCTGCCACATTTATAACACTTTATTTGTCCTTTATTTTTCGCCACGAACGCAGATGACGTTTGCTGAGACTCATCTAACTTGCCTTTCATCCTTTCTTCTTCAATCAGTAAGCGAGCCACCAAATTATCTAAAGTTTGCTTATTATCAGGCGCCGACTCCCACGCCGACACAAAATGTTTATATTCGTCAGGCAACGACATCAACACCTTCGTGATAACAAATTTATCGGAGATATCTTCGCCCATTTGTTTTAAATTATTACGCATCTCTTGAATCTTGGATAAGAAGACTGACATATCACTGCCCTTTTCGTATTTGTACTGAAAGAATCTTTGTTGTATCATGTGTATACTAGTCTCCGTTTTCTGTTCGTATACGCTCTGAAGTTTGCGCCACATTTCAGCAGAACTCGTGCATGTGATGATGTGTAGCATAGCCTCTTCAGCCATCCGTGTAACCAACAGCGTTTGAGCCTTAGCATCTTTTCCTTCCCAAATGGTTATTTCAACAGCCGCTTCAGGTTTTACACATTTTCCCTCCACAACATCCAGCAAACCTTGTCCCCTCAATAACACCATAGTTTGAAATTTCCAAACATTCCAGTTTCTACAACCTTCCAGCTTGATCACGTTCACACTGTTACTCTCCATATTCCTGCCTTGTTCACCCACAACTCGAAGTTTTTGAGAACAATTTTTCTTTCCGCTGACTAGGTTTGACGCCGTAGTTCCCACGCTGCCGTGAGACTTAACCTCACTTTCTTTTCCACCAGAGTAACTGCTAACGTCTGACTTTTCCTTGAAAATAGTTAACTCGCGATGTAGGATTATGTGCCTGGGCCCATAACCTCAAGTTATTTCTGAGTAAATGAAAAAGTTTATAATAGTAGGGGAGCCCGCCGTGCTAAATCGGGATTTACTCGAGCGTCATTGAGACTTATTGAGTGCAAAGCTTAGATGATAAGAAGAAAAAAATGTCATATGATATATACCTTTTCATCGGTGGGGGGAGCAACTATAGATTTTCAAAAATGTAAAAAAAAACTGTTGCATGGACATACTCGAGCGTGTCAGATATTGATAGAATCTATGTTTAACGTTTTTTCAAACATGTACGTATGTTAATCTGATAGTTTTCATGATGGGGGTGGTCGTACGTAAGGGTTGAAAATTTAAAAAAAAATAATTTAATCGAGCGCGTCAGATTTTCGAAGGGAATGTTAAGTGAACTTAAAAAAAGCTATTATATAATAATCTGACGATTCAGATGTGACGCAAGCTCACGGCCATTATTAGAATGTGCAAAAAAAAATCGTCATCTTGAACTACTCAAGCGCGTCAGATTAAGATATATATGGTTCATCTTAATGCCCTGGACGTAATATCTCATAATCTGACGATTACCTGGAGGGATACGCCTAATCTGACAATTAAAAAAAATTTTTTTTAATTTTTCTAAATCATGAAACTTAATTAATTGAAAAGCTCAAGAAATAGCATGCAAATTAAAAAGTGTGAATTTTTTTTAGAAGAATACTTGTATTTACTACAAAATAATTATAAAAAATTAAGTTTTTGTAAGCATTTTGCACTTGTTGTAAATGCTGAGCATCTCGCGGTATTTTCAACGCTGTAAATAATTTATAGCACTGTGCGTGATATACTTTATTTAATGAAGTTTCTATCGAAAGTTCGACATTATTATATGTCGCTCGAGATTTTCGAACAACCGGTTTGCTCCGACGATATTCTAAAATATTTATACATTTTTGTAATGTTTCTAATGTAAATTTAATTGTTTTTTGTAAAGTTGTTTCACCACAAAATACACACTGCACATTAATATCACTCATAGTTAATATTTACGAACTTTAATTCACATAACATGTATTAAAATCATGAAATAAACAAAAACGTTGGTAATACGTTGTAAACTACAAGTCGTGAACGCGTCTCTGTGATCAGCTGTCATGGCAACAGAAACCAGAGTGGAGTAGGGACGGAATGAGAGAGCAATAGATAGAGGAAAAGTGAGAGAGGAATAGAAACGCGGAGAGGGGAATACAGGCATCGCGTAGTTGCACGAATAAAACTTTATTAATTAATTTTTATTACTTCGGCTTGTGGAAATCGTCAGATTATATATTTCTCATAAATCTTGATCTATTCCCTTCAAAATAAAAAAAAATTTAACCACGCTCGAGAATGTCGAGATGACGTTTTTTTTTTTCAACTTTGTAGCCCTCCCCCTTCTTTACGTCACCCTTAAATTGTCAGATTAGAGGAATATAGATGTTTTAGCATATAACTAACTCCCCCTACCTTAATCTGACGCGCCCGAAAATTTCAAATGAACAATTTTTTTTTACTAATCTGATCCTTTATCCTTACCGGGCGTCCTTATAAATGAGGCTCATATCTGGTGGAAGTAAGTAGCCGGGTACCAGGTATCCTACTGTATATTAATCTGCCGCGCTTTAGTAAATCCCGAAATCCCCTCTTGGGCTCCCCTACTATAATTAACAAGCCGTTTTATTCTCCTAGTACTGACACACCGTTACAAGTATTTTTCACCGAACAAGAAACATAGACAAAAGTTTATATGTATTACCAACATGACAATTTGAAACCGAATCAGTAATACCAACCTTAAATCCTTATATGTATAGACATTGCTTTAAATATTATATCACGTACGGATTGGATTTTGAATTTCGTACGTTTTTAAAAAATAATATTAAAATTAAGGAAAAATATTGAAAATAAATAAAAATTAATGTGGAAAACGGGTTTTTCCAATATTTTAAACATTTGGCATACATTGTTATTGTTTTTTTATTTAAGTCGTATGGTTACCCACCAGGGGTTCCGAGGTTAGTGGATAGAGCATTTTTTGGGGCACCCGAAACACCCTTAATTGTAATGATTTTATGTAGTTTTCGAGTTGCAAACTTTTCCCTAATTTCCCAAACACATCACATCAGGCCACAGAATTACAAATATAACATTACAATAGGTACCTCACCCAGACACTGAACAGATACTTAGTTCAATAGAATTTAATTCGTTTAAATTTATCAGATTACATTTGTGCAAACATTTTAAATGAACATCAGTATCAACATATTTTAAACGCCATTGGACAAACCGAATTTATGTATAATCAAATTTCTGCAATTTTCTCGTTTCCCGGCTTAAACGAAAATCGATAAAAGATAAATCAGCATGAAAGTAATGATGTGATTTAGGGATTTCCAAAGCTTTTTTGTTCAGCGCAATAATAGGTTTAGTCTTTTATTACGCCGCTTGTGATGATTCATCATTTTAAGGACACCATATAAGTTATGGCAGTGCCATTGGAAGTGATGCCTTGACATCGCGTGTAGGTTCTCCTTTTGCTTATCACCAGGCTGAGGCGAGCCAATATATTGTATCACTATAAAAATATGTATATTTTAATAACGCTTAAACTCATCTAAGGCACTAGGCCTCTCTCACATGAAGATCAGTGTACATAATATTTTTTACTAAGCGGAAACAAAACAAAACAGTGATTTGGTATTATTTTATGATTGGACTGGTGAAATATCGCGTTTATTTACGAGTACCTAATAAAGATTAACTAAACTTGATACCTGAGACACGACATTTCTCTTTGTCAACGAGCAAACGTTTTCTATCATTTGCTTTATCTGTCTAGTTCTAATGAACGTAAATGTAATAAATTGTTTCTGACTTTTTCGATTGGAAAATCAAGGTATCAGTATTATCTAAAAGTAAACAATTGTTTTCATCTTATAGATCAGCACAACAATGAAACAAACTGTTTCTATTTAAAAAGCTGATTCGACCAATATTCTTCCGATACTACCAAATCTTCGGTATAGTGCTGCCATTCTGTACAAATCTGACGTTATACCATAGATTTAACCACGGATAAAGATTGGTGGAATTGGGCCTTAAAATCGTTTGTCAGGATTCTCACTGAAAAATCCAGAAACCATTTGTCTTGTCTGTAAATTTGTTCTCTAGGATTCGTTCTCATTTAAAGTTCTAATCCAGGGTCCTCTCTCGACAATTCAACCCATGAAAAATACAACATGAGGAAATTGTCCCTAGTGTAGTAATTTTAAGTGAATTTATGAAACAAAATATACCTAGAGAGAAAGTAAAAATAAAATAGTTCAGCCACCATATTTTCAATGGCCGATTCCGGACCACAAATTAATTTTATTACATTACATTTTGTGTAGTATGAAAGATAGTTCTTCCATCATGGATTCCTCGTCTTTTCTCTCTTACTCTGGCCAAAACAGTCTTGTCACGCTGTATTCTACTCACTCATCATCCCAGTAAAAACAAAAGATAAAAGTTGAGTTGACTGTACTTCTCTACGATTAGTAATAATAAGTAGGTACTAATATACTTTCTAAGTTAATATTGTTACTAACACATATATGGACTGTTTGGTCTGAAATTAAGTTTCATTCATTCATTAATTTATGCCTTTTTGCAAGATTTTATATGGTGCAAAGCTAGTCTTTATTGCCATAGCTTGGCCGCCATTAGCTAAACGCTCTTTCTAGCAATATCAACCAAAGTTTGTTAAAGTAACAAAGCAGGTTGTTAAGTAATTAACTTTGGTACCTACGATTTTGGTGTTTTCTCCCTTCGTCGAGCACATGACGGAGATCGGGCCTGACTTGTCAGAGGCCCAGTACGGCTTCAGGTCGGGGCGGTCGACAATCGACGCCCTGACTCACCTCCGCAGCTCCGGGGCATACCCGAGAGGCGGCTGCGG
The DNA here is from genome assembly GCA_019059595.1 of Marasmia exigua. NCBI lineage: Eukaryota > Metazoa > Arthropoda > Insecta > Lepidoptera > Crambidae > Marasmia > Marasmia exigua. Next base: position 13,170,441 of record CM032479.1, read on the forward strand.
AAAGGAAATGGGTGTTGGCGGTAAGTTTCGATATCCGGAACGCCTTCAACACTCTGCCCCACTCCGTCATTATTGAGGCACTCGCTTAATTCCGAGTGCCTCAATACTTGACCCGCCTTATTAAAGACTACCTCACAAACAGGGAGGTAGTCTTTATTAATAAATATGGGGAACTCTAGCGCCAGCCGGTTGAGTCCGGTGTTCCGCAGGGGTCGGTCCTCGGACCCTTCCTGTCGGAATTAGTGTTATCTGGTATGCAGATGACACTCTTGTCACTTTCGTGGGGGAAAATTCAGCAACGCCGCTCTTCTCGCAGAGATTGGCGGGGACCGGGTTGTGAAGAGGATGCGCCTCCTCGGGCTTGAGGTGGCACTGAAGAAGACCGAGGCCCTCTTATTCCCCCGGCCTCGGCAGCGTCCTCTCTCCGGCGCGCATATCTACATTGGAGGGACTCAGGTTGAAGTCAAGGCCGAGATGCCTTATCTTGGCCTCGAGCGGGAGGCCATAAGGAAGGAGGCACGGAAGTCCGAGAACCTCGGCCTTGCCCCTTACAGCCGGAGAACCCTCGGTGCGTGGTATGGGAGCACCAGCACCAGCATTCCTCAGGCTCCCTCTGCTGCCCGATAGGGACGGCTCATTTCTCCTGGCTATTTTTATCCCCTATCCCGGCACGTCCGCGGCAGGAATCGCTTAGTCCGCCGTACAGACGGACATTTGCCCGGGAAATATCGTGGAGGGAGATTTTGGCTGTATCACCATGGGAAAACCGCAGGGGATTTAATGGGTATGCCTTTGCCTGGCTTCTCTTCAGTAGAAGCCCCCCGGCAAAGGAGAGCCCCACATAACCCGGTCGCCCCCCGGTGGCCTAGTATGCATAAGTTAGTCGGCTCATCTCTTGAGCCGGCAGCATTCCCCCTGCAAAATCCTTAAAAAAGGCACCTAGGATTATAAACGTATTGGAATGAATTCGCTCAAACATATAAAAATTCCCTTTGAAGTTGAAAATCAAGCCAGTTTACGAGTATTTATAAAATGTCTCTGAATACTTAATAACATCGGCTAGTTTGGATGAAACCTAAAAAATACATCCGAATAGAGGGACAAAAACAATCCTTCCCCTACCCCTAGTGATGCGAAGAAGGTTAAGCCGGATTTCGTTCAAATCGTATTTGAGTGTTAAACTTCCTCATCTTAGCGTGTGATTCCCGATCGCGTCCAAAGCTGTCGCTCTGGAGCCCGGGGCACGCTTAAGCCATAATTCAAAATTGGGGAGTCTGGTAATTACAGTGAAGCGACCGCCGTCTTACCTTCACAACCCTTACAGGGGAATCAGAGCAAATGAATCATGGTTATACGTTTCAGAAACTATCCGAAGTGTGTAGGTTTCGTCACGATGTTTTCCGTCACCTTCGTAGGTGGTATCAGGTCGGCCGGTAGAAATAATCACATAAATTTGAAAACCAAAAGGTGCATGCTTGCATTCGAGCCCGTTCCCCCGTATGGAAGGCGTTCTAAATCACTGAGCTACCATCGCTCATTTGAGTGATAAACTTTTTGATTCAAAATCACTCTGATGTGACCTCAGAGTGATTTTGAATCAAAAGGTTTATCAATCAAATGTCAGCCAGTCAGTCAAACAATGAGTCACCCAAGTCCCGAGAATCACTAAGGAGAGAAAGGGTTAGTATGCTCAATTGTATTATTTCACTCCTGGCCAAATTCCACTTACCTCCTTACACTAAGTATACCTATTTATGGACCTTACCATGGTAACTTACTGAGCTGATGGTCCCGACATGTTAGTTTCTTGAATATTATTTATTTATTTATTTCTCTTCTTACGCTATCATTACAGGGCTTAACCTAATGCGATAGTGCAACTATCTAATTATTTTATATAAATCTGGGTATCTATTTATATATAGAAACGTAAACATTATAAACTAAACCAATAAATGTTGAATCAATCCTATTTATAACATAATATATATAGTGTCGTCCTTGCGAATTAACTCATCGGACAACAGAATATGTCCGCGAGTTCCGATACCGCGTCAATAGTGCGCATGGCGCGCGTGAGCGGCGCCTCCTCGGCGCGGCACCGCCCCAGCAGCGGCGGTCGCTGCCGGCGCTCCGCGTACCGGTCTGGCACACCGAGGTTTAAGTGCTCCAGTACCTCTGCGTTTCGTATTCGGCCCCTCAGCACCTTCACAATATAGACCCGACCAGCGCAAAATCTCTCCTAACCCTGAGCTAGTTGTATCCCACCTTACCCAAAACAAACAACGTATGGTACATGAGGGGTTAAACGGGTAAACTCCATACAGTTTTAAATGTAACAATCGGAGATATTTATTTTGTCACTCTCTCCAACATCAGACTGTATTTATCCTCATGTGGTGCCCAGATTTGCGCATTGCACTCCAAGTGACATCATACTAACGCGTTGTATAGTGCAATGCTGCCTTAATGTTAGAGAAGCCGGGAGATCTGCTTAACCTAAATTACGGTACGCTTTTTTGCCTATCTTACTTATGTGATCTCTGAAGCTAAGATTAGCAGTCACCCGTACCCCCAGATCTCTGATTTCTGTTACCCTTTTCATAGGAACTCCTTTGATATCATATTCATGCATGGCCTTATGTGCTCTTGATACTTAACACATTTGGAGGCGTTGAATTGAAGTCGGTTTTCTAGACTCCACGCTATCACCCTGTCGATGTCCCTCTGTAACCTGTTCCTATCTTCTAAGCTTTCCGTGGGCAGATATAGTTTTAAATCATCCGCGAACAATAGGCACTTAGCACCTTCTACGACCGCCGGCAGATCATTAATCATTATTAAAAACTCCAGAGGCCCAAGATTGCTTCCCTGGCTGACGCCTGATCTGGTGTAGTATGGCTCAGAGACGTGCCCTCGGAGGTTTTTGCTTTCATATGCAGAACACACCAAAGGCCGGTCTACGATTTGAAAGGCAAATCACTCGAGTGGCAAATTCAAATTAATTCGAATGGCAAATGATTCGAGTGGCCAATGACTCGAGTGACTAATGACTCGAGTGGTTAATGACTCGAGTAAATAATGACTTGAGTGGCTAATTACACGTGTGGCTAATGACTCATCCGGCTAAAACTCGAGTTTCTAACGACTCGAGGGGCAAAGCACCAAATTGGAAAATGACTCGCGTGGTACTCAGTTCCCATCACTCGTGTTTTGTTTTTGTAGTGGGTAATAGGAAGAAGTGCACGGTTTCATGAGAGGTCAATTCCCCGGAGGGGTGACTTTATCTGTGGCAGTCAACACTGCCAGTTTGATTTATTCTTTCAAGTTTCCCGTACTGTTCTTGTTTTAGAAGTTCAAGCGAGATAAGAAATGTCGGACAATAGGTGAAACATGTTTTACTATCCGTTGAAAGTGAAAGTTTTCGCAATATTATGATAGTGGTTTTTAACTTTTGCGGTCTTATACGGATTTTCGGGAGGTTGTTTCGTTGTTTACAAAAGAGGGAGAAAGTAAGGACTTCGAGGTAAATGTGTTTATTGTGCAAAGAACGACGATGAACTAAGTAGGTAAAGTAGGTATACATACATAATTATGATTATAAAAACTGACCTACTTAGAATTATTTACCGCATCAAACTGTGACTAAAAATCCGGGGATATACGGGAGCTTTTTTTTAAATCAATTGTTCAAAAAGAACAGGTAAGGTCAGGCCTAGAGTAATGATGCCGACTAACGATAACTTAGATTCTGGCAATAAATACTATTGGCATGAAATCAGTACTATCGATAGTATTGTTCCACGTAGATAAAACACAATCGATAAAATCGATATTATAAATTATCGATAGACATTTTAATATTCGATGCTATTATTTATAAATTATTGGTATTCCTTATGATCACTAATGAATGCCAAGTAACAGGAAAAAAAATGATTTCAACTTGTACTGAGTACATAATTTACTGTGTAAAATAGTTAGTTACATCACTAGATGTAACTTACTATTTTACACACTTTGTAAACTATTACATATTGATAGTTTAATTTACTTTTACCTAAAACTCCACGTAATAGTATCGATAGTACCAATATACTCTCGATAGTCTATCCCTAGTTCATTCGATAATATTGATAGTATTACAAGTCATCAATAATCAGACCGAAACGGTCCACGGGCGATCTTGTAGCGTATGTATCGCACCTCTGGGGGGAGGCTATGGAGAAGCATGGTGAATCTTTGGCAGTTAGCCTTGATATCGCCAAGGCTTTCGACCGTGTTTGGCATCGTTCGCTTCTCTCCAAGCTTCCGGCATACGGTCTGCCAGGTGGCATAAGCGAGGTCGCATAAGCGAGGTCGCATAAGTGAGGTCGCTTACGCGATTGGGTTGCGGGATTTCTGGAGGGTCGTAGGATTCGTGTTCGCTGTGATGGACGCGCTTCTTGCTTCCTTCCGATAAATTCTGGAGTGCCTCAAGGTTCCGTCCTGTCGCCGACATTGTTTCTTCTGCACATCAATGACATGTTATCATGTGGTAACATCCATTGCTATGCAGATGACAGCACTGTCCACGCACGCTATTTCAGAAGACCTGCGGCAAAGCAGACCGATACCGAGGAAAAGAGAAATCTTCTTGTTACTGAGCTTGACGGGGTCCTGGACCGCATTTCCAAATGGGGTGCCAGCAATCTTGTCGAGTTTAACGCTAAGAAAACACAGGTGTGTGTATTCTCTGCTAAGGTGTCACCTTTCCTATCCTATCCCACTTTTCAGAGCACCCCCTTACCAATACAGGATAGTCTCAGCATCGTTGGCATCAATGTTCGTAGCAACCTAAATCAACGGGACTATATCGAGAGCGTAATAAGAACTGCTTACCGTAAACTCGGAATTCTGAACAAAGTGAGACGGTATTTTACTCCGGCGCAGCTTTGTCTCTTGTACAAGGTACAGGTTCGCCCGCGTGTGGAATATTGCTCCCATCACTGGGATGGTTCTGCTAAGTACTTGCTAGAAGCTCTCGATAGGTTGCAGCGACGTGCTATCCGTATTGTTGAAGATTATGAAGTGACTAAGTCCCTAGAACCTCTTCAGCTACGTAGAGACATTGCCAGTCTAAGTGTTCTCTACCGTCTCTATAATGGGGAATGCTCTGATGAGTTATTTCAACTTATCCCATCCTCCCCTTTCCACTTCCGAACAACACGTGCTGGACAGCGTTACCATCCGCATACCATCTGGCTCCTCGTTCCTGCCCCGAGCCACCAAAAAAAAAAAGGCGGAGTGAGGTCATCCTGATTGGCCTTTCTATAAAAAAAAATATTCTCTAATTTGGGCTATTTGATTTTCGAGGTGGACTATCGATAGTTTCACAATCGACATCGCTAGCCTAGACTCTCAATCAAAGGACTTCTTCCCGCTGTCCACCCCGTGCTTGTCCACTTCAGGTGGACAATAACACAAATGTTCATTCAGTAGACACTGGACACCCTTGCTCGATCATAGGATTCCCCAAGATTTTATTTCGATCAAAACCATATATCGATGAAGATTGCTGATAAGTGCCTGGTGCTTATTTAGTTTTTTTACATTTTACACTATTATATTTACAGAAAGCTTTCAATTTATTTCTATCAAAAGGGCTCTATTATTCTTTATTCTCCTTATCACAACTTTATATCGAATAATTTGTAAATTTTCGTCCATCATTTGCGCTCAAAAGACATTGTACTCTACCATTGTGTCTTGTTCTCTTTGTCGATGTCTTCATTTTGTAACATAACGTTTTACTTATTTAAATTAAGCTGATATATATCAGCTCTGTTGAATTTTCGGTATTATAGCTGAATTCATTGATGAAGCTTTTTTCTTGTATAATATTCATAGGATCATTAGTCAAATGAGATTATATTATGAAATTTAAAACTAAGATAAAAACTGCGTTCAATTGTGTTTACCTAGTCTACTCTGGACCTACATAACTATGTCCATTAACATTAATTAGCAACATTAATTAACAGGACATTAATTAATGTCCTCCAAACCGACATTTCGGTCATGGCGGCCAATAATAGCGATCAGCCATCGACGCAGGATATATTATAGTGCACAAGGGTTTGCGCAGACACAAGTGCACTCTCTATTCCCGTTCCCTCATATTTCGATGGAACACCAGTATGACACTACCGAATAGGGATTAGGGGCAGGACCAACGCCTACACGTGCTTTCCAAGGCACTGAGATTTTTTTAACAGAAAAGTTCTGGTACAAATTTCGGTGACCGTCTTGGTGGCGCAGTGGTTGGTGGGTCGCACTTTAAAGCGACGGCTGCGCTTGGGGTCCCGGGTTCGTTCCCCTACATAATATGAAGTAAATAAAGCACAGACATGTTCTTTTAGCGTATTTAAGTGTGATAGATTCCACCATCTAAAGGCGTGGGAATAACAACGGTTAAGTGGTTACGAAAATCTATCAAATTCTCTCAATTGATTTGAAACCAAACGTTAATGACCTTAAGGAGAGAACTGATTGCATAAATTTGACAGGTTTGTGTACTTCATTATGTGACTCTCCATTCCGTACCGCCTGATCATGACAGAAGTTAGCGATTACAGTTGTTAACACAAGATCCATATTTGAAATTCCTGCCCGCGCCATTTACTTCTTACAAACATCAACGTATCAACTCCTGGCGAGCATATAGAGCACTCGCCGGTCTAGAAGAAACTTTATTTTCAATACTTTAACAACTTTTTGTATGTGACAATTTTTTTTTTTATTATTATTTATGTAATCAAAAGATCTCTCAATGATAGAAACATCGTTGAATGAATCACTTGATTCTCATTTAAACTACCTGGAGCCCAATTCTCGTGCTCGTGATATTTTGAAAACATGGAGGTTATCACCTGAAAACCATACAAAAAACTGTACTTTAGTGATATATGACGTATGAAAATAAATATCACGAGCACGAGATTAGGGCTCCTGAGATATCACAACTTTAAAATCACATTATTTTGGGCTATATGAAATTTTTCGTTTATGTTAATGGTGCTATTATAATCGTTGGTGCAAATTGTATGGGTTATTCAATGGTATAATTATCCTTACTAATATTATAAAGGCGAAAGTTTGTTTGGATGGATGTATGGATGGATGTTTGTTCCTCTTTCACGCAAAAACTACTAAACGGATTTTAATGAAACTTTACAGTAATGTAGCTTATAGATCAGAATAACACATAGGCTATAATTTATAAAGATATTGTGTGAATTGTCCAAATGAGTAAGCCATTATTGTCAAAATAGTGAACCATAAATACAATAAAAATTGATAATTTATTTCTAATGCACATTTGGTAGTAATAAATGGATCCTTATCAAAATGAATACTTTTATCGCTTTTGGTATTTAAAGGAGATAAATTTTGTCCTTCACAATACATCATTTGGACAAATATTTTAATAGTTACGACGATGACAAACCGAACGCGCGATACTATGGTATGTTACGGTCCGACGGGCGGCGCGGCGGGCGAATGGAGCGGGGTCGGTCGCGGTGAGGTGGGAGGAGAAGTCGCTCATCGCTGAGTGCGCGCGTCGTTGACGGTTGTGTTCGTTTTGCGAATTTTGAAGGCACTAGCGATTTGCATTTATAGTAATTAAGTAAGGATAATGTGTAAATAGTAATAGAATAATATTAGAATTATTTTTTGCCTGTCTATTAATGTTAGTTCTTTTCACGCTAATATAAGCTACTCGAAATACTAATACTGCGCACACGAAGTCGCGGGCACCAGTTATTGATACATAAAGACCTTGCTTTTATTCGAATTACACGCAGACGAAGTCGCGGGCAAAAGCTAGTATTTTAATAATTTCATACTTTTAAAATGGACTTGCCCATGAATCTTTGAATGACCAATAAACCGGCTAGACGTTATATTTTTATTTGAGATTTTTTGCTATTGGCACATATTTACCTATATTTTGATAAAATATTTATATTTTGTAAAATCTCAAGGTTAGACAAACACCCTATTCAGCAACTATATTCATTGTCAACTATCCGGCCTTTTCCTCATACAGCCAATCAAGAATCAAGAATATTTATGATATTGGTAATAATTTACCTCCTTCTAACAGGCTCTCTCCCAGTTTCATCTCACAGGTTTGTGGAATGGGGTTGGGAATAAAATCCTGGAATAAGAGAATACCTACTTCTATTATTAACTAATATTCAAGTCTTTATAAGGTCATTGGTCTTTACGCCTTACGTCGCTCAAGCGAGCTTTTTTTATATAAAAGTAAAGTAAAGTATCAGCCTTTTAACTGTCCCACTGCAGGGCAAAGGCCAACAACATAGAAACCAAGTTATCGCTACATGATGGGATTAGTAGGCTTAATCACCACGCTGGTGATCACAAATCTAAGCTATGTTCGAAAAATTCGAAGCATACTTTTCGCTCGACCCTTCAATAATTCAGCCCTATCATTATATAATCAGATAATAGTTATAACTCATCGTCATCGTCAGCCCATTAAAGTCCCCACTACTGGGGCACGGGCCTCCCTCAATCACATGAGGGGTAATTGCCATACTCACCACGTCTGGCAGACGGGTTGGCGAGGGTTTTGATATAAATGCAGAGTTTTCCTTCTCTGGGTGCTGACGATCATGCCAGCAGCTTTACCTTAGTCGCCTTTTACGACACCTCGGTAAGAGTGATGGTGGCCTATTCTACTCTGCCGGGGACCACACGGCATATAGGGGGCATAACGGTATAATAACTTTCCTGAAAAGAAATACAGTTGCTTAAAATATTTTTCATGTGAGTCGTAGTAAAAAGAATGCATTGCAGAGGAATTCTGAACTAAACTTACTGTTGTATGCAACATGATACAACACAAAATACGTTTATACACATGGGAATAGAAGACAGGGACAAAGGCAGAGTCTTTGTTCTACAGCCTCGATGCGCTACCTGCACTTGGCAGTCACATATTCCTAATATTCTTGCTGTATAGTGCTAAAATTATGCACTTTAGAAATGCTAACAGCTATATATGTTACCTATAGCAAATTAAATCACTTCTTGTAACTTTACAGAATATTGTCTGGTGGCGCTATGTGGCGGGTCATTACATTCCCTCTAATATGGTTGAGTGAAATGATGGCTGACACATACGTCATACTTGTGAACAGGTGCCACCTTTGGGGACTGGTCTGCTTCGGTTTACCTCATAATATTTATTTTATTATTATTTCCTTTATTTTATTTTGTGTAACAATTAAACTGTATGGCTTGGTATGATGATGACACAACATTGTATGAAAGTTTGGCGATTAAAAAGAGTAACTGGCGAGTTTCTTGCCGGATCTTCTCGACCAGAAACAACTTTCCGAGCCGGTGGTAAAATCGCATTATGTTTATTTATTTCTTTAGTTTTTTTATGTATCAACGTATACTTATAAATAGTTTTAAGTCATTCAAATGTATGACGATTTGTAAGTGCCGTGTACAAGCCTATGCAAATAAATAATATTTGACTATTGACTATTGTCAGATATACCAATCTGATACTTAATGCTTATTAATCTGTACTTTTCTATACTAATATAACGAGTATAAATGTGAAAGTGCGTGTGTTTGTCTGTTTGTTTGTCCGTCTTTCGTGACAAAACGGAGCGACAGATGGATGAGATTTTTAGACATAGGCTACTTCGTGGGAAACCGAATTCCACGAGAGCGAAGCGCACAAAAGCTAGTGATTTATTAGGGGGTTAGCTGCGTAAAAGGGAACGTAGCCTTATAAACGGAATAAGAATATTTTAGATTAAGAATATCTTTAGAATAGATAGATAGATATAGTTTATTGCACAAAAAAAAACACAACTTTAAAATCTAGGCATTACAGAAACTTAATTGTACAATTTCGGCGGTCTTATCGCTGGAAGCGATTTCTACCAGACAACCTTCAGGCAAATGACATTTGATAGTAGAGGAGGGGTAGGTGGTGCATTATTGAAAAAGGGAAATAAAAGTGAAACGTATATATATATTAAAATATATATAGAATATTTTTATTTGCATTAAATATGGTACATAATATTGTTAAAACAAGATTCTAGATTCAAATCTTATCAAACATAACCAGCATATTTTGCATAATTTAGTAAACTGTGGACACAACTGTTGAGATTATGATTCATGAGATGATGATATGAAGAGATTGAACATGTAACCACGATCCGCTTGGTATGGTTCGCCTGTCTAAAGGTTGCGAAGGCTAGAAGGCAGACTCTCTATTGTAATTACCATACTTACTCAGACTTGGAGCTCCGAAGCGATGACTTCGACGTAACCGAGAATCATAGTCTGAAATATAATGAGGAAAGAGTTGAATAACTACTGAGCTTCTTGCTGGTGTCTTCTCAGTAGAAATCGACATTCCGAACCAGCGGTAGATATTATGTAACATTCATAGGTGTTCTGTGAGGACCTAAATTGAATAAATATTTTTTTATCTTTTATCTTTATGTTTAACGAGCAAACTCGAAAACCACTGGACCGATTTCCAAAATTCTTTCACCATAAAATGCTAGGTGCCTACTTTGACCCTGAATAAAATCAGCTGTATTTTTCTACGGGAATTGATTCACGCGGGCATTGGTGTAAACGCGAAGCCAATATAGCAACAGTTAATTAGTTAACTGTTGCTATATTGGCTTCGCGTTTATACGAGTCGTTGAGGTCAATATTAGTATTGACCTCAACGACTCGTATACACCTGACAATTAATATCTCAGCACCTACTACAAGTGTTGTAACCTATTTGAAACCGTAATTAAAAGGCAACAGGTTCAAAGTCCCGGATGCACTCGAAATAATGAGCGCTAACCCAGCTTCAGTACGGTCACCTCGCTTATTACATTACACCTTTGAGCATAAATTACTCTGACTTCCCATCTTACTTGTACAGTCACGAACTCACATCTCTACATATAAATAGAAATGTAAAAAAGCTGTATCTCTAAATACAATAGAACAGAATAAAGAAGATCCTCGGACTTTCATATCTTTTTAGTCAAATATGAAAATTCCGGCTAAAAGAAAATTTTATGTATTCTGTTAGGACTTGTCCCAATTAATGTTTAAATGTCTAGATTTGGCATCATTATCATTTCAGCCAGTAGACGTCCACTGTTGGACATAGGCCTCCCCCAATGTTCTCCACACAGATCGGTCCTGTGCCGCCCGCATCCAATAGATTCCCGCGACCTTCACCAGATCGTCATAATATAGATTTGATTGCATGCCTCAAGTGGAAATGGTCAAGGCACATTGTGAGGAGAACAGACGGCCGTTGAGGCAGAAAGGTCTTAGAGTGGAGGCCACGTACAGGAAGTAGCAGCCATGGCAGGCCCTCCACAAGGATTTGGAATACCGATAAAAAAAAATTAAGATTATGAAATCTGAAAATCTCTGAAAATGTATGAAGATGTTGATTTTCGAACTCAAATAAAACCGAGGATAATAACCCTACAGCTTTGACGCTATAGTAATAAATACTCAGAGGGGCAATGCTTACAGAATACAGCAAAAAAAATCTGGCCGGCACTTGGACCAAAAAGGAGGATGACCTTTATCTCCTAATAACTTTTAGAAATAAATAATCATTAACAGAGATTTAATCAATGATTTTCATTTGTCTGTGTCGGTTTGTCTGTTTGTTCACGCCAATCTCGGAAACTACTGAACAGTTTTGCATGTAACTTTTTTCATTGTACAGTGGGGAATCCTGGGCAACTTATACTTGAAGTATAATTTATTTTGAAAAAATCTTATATTGGTTAACCCGATTGGTGAAATTTATTATTCGAGACTAAACATAAGAATTAAAGACATGTGTCTTTTGCACACAAGAGTGTGAATCGAACGCAGTGCACGCGACTGTACCTACTTGTAAAAGCGTGTGGAAGTGGAGCTCTATTTGTTTGACAGGATTAGGTCCAAATTAGTGTACCTATTTGTATGTTGCTATTTCTTGAGTGCAGAACATTCAAAGTCAAAGCCAAGAGATTCTTTATTTGCATAGGCTTGTACACATCACTTACAAATCGTCATTCATTTAAGTAATTTAAGACTAAGATAAGTACTTATGTATAATTTACATGTTAATACATAAGTATACATTGATACATAATATATACAAAAAAAAATACACATAATGCGACTCTACCACCGGCTCGAAAAGTTGTTTCTGGTCGAGAATTCGAGATTCAATTTACTCGAGTGAGAAAGTTCTAGCAATTCAGTGACCCGAATAGATATATTTAATTACATGCGTATGTGTGATATGCCGCCACTGCCAACGCCAGAATCGTAGATGGCGTACAGCGAGACGCCCGACTGAGCACCCGTTTATGTACCCGTCAGCATTACGAGAATTTAAGTTCTTGTACCCATTAAACTATTATTACGTAGTAGTAATAACGCACTGTTTGTACCTAATAGTATTTTCTCAAACATTGGATCTTGACAAAACTGGCTAGCAAAATTGCCTACAAATTCTTAGCCAGCCGCTGGCAGTGGCCAGGTAAATTACTGTGAAAACTAAAATCTGTCGTGTTTTTAAAAATGGAATATTACGTAATAATAAAATCAATTAGTATGTTTATTTAAAATTCGAACTGGCTGGCTGGTAACAAAAAATAATAAGTATAAAAAAACAAATGAAGACTGATCGCCGAATATTGTTGTCGATTTTCGAGCTAATTTCATTGTACTTTTATAACCTATTACATAATTTATACAAGTTCCTATACATAATGTTTACAATTTCGTTGAATTTCTTTGCATTGCTTGAGAAAAGCACTATACAAGCTAGGCCGCAATTAAGCATTGATGGTCTCACTTATGTGTGTATCGGCTTCGTCTCGGCCCACATCCCCACGTTTCCTCTATCAATGCTTGTATTACCGGCCGCTGCAGTAATGTTGATGTAAAAAATCATAATTACCTCGTAATTTTTATTCATTCAGTACCTATCGGAACTCATTATGTAAGTTCTCAACTACGATTTAAACCACAGTATTTTCGCTTGTCACCCATTCCCCGCCGCCCACGGCATAGTCAGCATTCCGTATCTGAGTGACGTCACGTGACGTGATAGGTATGGTATGACGCTTTCGGTGACATTTCCAGCCGAACGGAGCGCGAAATAACGTGGTATCATCCTGGCGTTATTTTGGACAATCATTTTTGCATACACCAGGCATCTTTTTTATTTTATATGATAAGGGCAGATGAGTAGATAGATAACCTGGTGGTAAATAGGAGAATGTTGCCTCACACGAACACCTATAACACCAGGGGAGTTGAGCTGAGTGGGGTCAACAAACGGACTGATGAGTCACCGTAGGCCTCGCCTAAGTCAACAGCGTCCGGAGTCGTAGGGTTTTTAGTAAGTAAACCTCTACCCAAAGGTAGGTACGAAGGTAGGTAGGGAGGTATGGGGTGTGTGAGACACCCTCTGGAAGTCTCACACACCCCGTTCTTGAGGTCCTCCGACCTGATGGGGACGATGCGTAAAGCATTTTGCCTGCAGCCGGAATTTTAAAAGGAGTAGGTTTTTTTTTATTTGAAAGGTGGCAGACGAACAGACGGATCACCTGATGGTAAGCAATTCCGCCGCCCATGGACACCCGCAACACCAGTGGAGTCACAAGTGCGCTGCCAACCTTTTCCCCTTCCCCCCATTGGCCCTCCGGTAACCTCACTCACACGGCGAAACACAGCGCAGGCGCTGCAGGTATGCTCTTTTCTTCAAAAAAAAAAGGAGGAGGTTCTCAATTCGACATGTATTTTCTTTTATGTTGGTTCGCCGATTACTTTGCCATTTATGAACCTTTTTTAGTTCGAAAGTAGATAGTCCCGGATTGGTACCATTATAAGGATATAAAGATGTGATACACAATATAGATTTGAAAAATACAAAGGTGCATGCTCGAATTCGAACCACGACTCCCCGCATATAAGGTGTGTTCTAAACCACTGAGTAACATCACACCTAATATTAATCGATTTTAACTTTTATCTTTTTGTAATCATCGAGAGATATGTATTAAATTTAGAGTAGGTACCGTGTAGCGGTGGGTAATATCGGGTTTATGCAATATCGAATCGAAAGCATGTATCGATATCTGAAACTATACATTTTTGAAAATTACACCTTGACTTTTGGCAGCGCACTTGTGAATCCTCTAGTGTTGCAGGTGTCCAGGGGCAGCGGTAATCGCTTATCGTTTTTATATCAACACCGTAGGCGCGTTCTTTTTGTTACTGGCAAACTACATAAAACGCGGATTGAAGGAACATGCAATAAGTAACAAGCCGATAAATCAATTTACTGGAAACAAGACGTCGGATCCCAAAATTCCAAAACTTGAGGACATAAATTAACCCGCAACTGCGTTAAATATTAAATAGACCTGAATCGAAATGCGGTACATTTGTTAGAGAATAGACGCGTCATTAATGATTAACTGGATAATTAGTTTCCCGATTAGTGAGGGAACTTCGCTGAGATAATATAATCAACTAATTGGTTTAAATGGGTATGTTGGGATAACATCGTCGTACGCGCGTGAGGAGCGGTGCGGCAGGCTGTGCACCGGTGACGTCATGGCGACATCCGTGACGAAGCATTGTCTGCCCGGGGCCCCCACCGTACACACTAGCCCTTCGCGTCTCACGATAATTTGTTAGGCTAACCGGCAGAATTACAGCATCTTTAAATTTACAGTCCACTTTTATTTATAGCATCCCCCAATAGTTAGTTAGAACACTAACATTGATCCTTCAAGATCCCGTCAATAGTTGCGGAATATATCGGTAGGACACCTTTTCGCGATCAATATTGCCTACCAACCTTGGAGTACCTGTGTACCTGTAATGATTTCTCCACACGCTAGCAGCGTGTGGAGAAATAATTACGGTTATGAGTTATCATTGTAACCACAGTATAACAAGAGGAGAGCTGTTTTTTTTAAAGTCATAGGTGGCAGACGAGCATCGGATCACCTGATGGTAAGCGATTGCCGCCGCCCATAGATACTCGCGACACCAGTGGAGTCACAAGTGCGCTGCCAACCTTTTCCCCTTCCCCCCATTGGCCCTCCATGAGTAACCTCACTCACACGGCGAAACACAGCGCAGGCGCTGCAGGTATGCTCTTTTCTTCAAAAAAAAAAGGAGGAGGTTCTCAATTCGACATGTATTTTCTTTTATGTTGGTTCGCCGATTACTTTGCCATTTATGAACCTTTTTTAGTTCGAAAGTAGATAGTCCCGGATTGGTACCATTATAAGGATATAAAGATGTGATACACAATATAGATTTGAAAAATACAAAGGTTCATGCTCGAATTCGAACCACGACTCCCCGCATATAAGGTGTGTTCTAAACCACTGAGTAACATCACACCTAATATTAATCGATTTTAACTTTTATCTTTTTGTAATCATCGAGAGATATGTATTAAATTTAGAGTAGGTACCGTGTAGCGGTGGGTAATATCGGGTTTATGCAATATCGAATCGAAAGCATGTATCGATATCTGAAACTATACATTTTTGAAAATTACACCTTGACTTTTGGCAGCGCACTTGTGAATCCTCTAGTGTTGCAGGTGTCCAGGGGCAGCGGTAATCGCTTATCGTTTTTATATCAACACCGTAGGCGCGTTCTTTTTGTTACTGGCAAACTACATAAAACGCGGATTGAAGGAACATGCAATAAGTAACAAGCCGATAAATCAATTTACTGGAAACAAGACGTCGGATCCCAAAATTCCAAAACTTGAGGACATAAATTAACCCGCAACTGCGTTAAATATTAAATAGACCTGAATCGAAATGCGGTACATTTGTTAGAGAATAGACGCGTCATTAATGATTAACTGGATAATTAGTTTCCCGATTAGTGAGGGAACTTCGCTGAGATAATATAATCAACTAATTGGTTTAAATGGGTATGTTGGGATAACATCGTCGTACGCGCGTGAGGAGCGGTGCGGCAGGCTGTGCACCGGTGACGTCATGGCGACATCCGTGACGAAGCATTGTCTGCCCGGGGCCCCCACCGTACACACTAGCCCTTCGCGTCTCACGATAATTTGTTAGGCTAACCGGCAGAATTACAGCATCTTTAAATTTACAGTCCACTTTTATTTATAGCATCCCCCAATAGTTAGTTAGAACACTAACATTGATCCTTCAAGATCCCGTCAATAGTTGCGGAATATATCGGTAGGACACCTTTTCGCGATCAATATTGCCTACCAACCTTGGAGTACCTGTGTACCTGTAATGATTTCTCCACACGCTAGCAGCGTGTGGAGAAATAATTACAGGTTATGAGTTATCATTGTAACCACAGTATAACAAGAGGAGAGCTGTTTTTTTTAAAGTCATAGGTGGCAGACGAGCATCGGATCACCTGATGGTAAGCGATTGCCGCCGCCCATAGATACTCGCGACACCAGTGGAGTCACAAGTGCGCTGCCAACCTATAAAACCCTCTTTCCCCAGGATTGGGCCTTCGGTACCCTCACTCACGCAGCGAAACACAGCACAGTGCTGCTTCACGCCGGTTTTCTGTGAGGCCGTGGTATCACTCCAGTCGAGCTGGCCCATTCATGCCAAAGCGTGACTTTCCCATGGTATACTACAATGTTGTAACCTTTCCAATTAGATTCCATTAACAGCGAAACGTCATCATCATCCTCATGCCCTTTTCCCAGGTTATCTGGGGTCGCGAGGGACCAAGATTATTCCGCCGACGCGCTCCGAAGAGCGAGGGAGGGAGAAGACGCCGACAATATGCGCGTCTCCCTCCTTCCTTTGGAGGTGGCCAGCCGGCGCACGGTACGGAAGTATGTATCAGCGCCGGCGTTGCGCTGGTCACCACCAGTGCTCGTTAAAGACGGTTGCTCACCCTCGGCTGTCCCTAACACCCCCCCAGATCACCCAGAGGGGGCAGCGTCCTGCCCGCCGTACAGGCGGGCTCCATCCTTGAGGTCGCGCACCTGGCTTCGTGCCCGTCAACACGATCCCCTCACTATGGACGATGTGAGGGTGTCCAGGGGTTTTAGTCAGTAGACCAACATAACGCTGTAAACATTATACAGTTGCACCCTGTTAGGGTACTGAAAAACAAAGAACCTTTTGTGCTTAACCTTATAGAAAATCAATGTTGTTGATCCAAAGTGTGATTAGTACTCATACTACTAAACATACACGCATACTCGTAATAACGCCATCATTAAAGCGACATTTACTAAACAACAACAGCCAACCAAATAACCGCAAATCACTAAAAACGAGATTTTCAGACTAACACAGACCTACTACTGACTAATTTCGTTTGTAGACCATTATGGTAATTTAATTAAACCAAATCGTACACAGTACCATTCAACTCCGCGCTTCTACGGTATGATTAATTTTGATATTCCAGCCGCGGTGTTCTCTGATCGCTATGACATGTCCTTTTTCAAACCTTGATATATATTTTTTATTAGTCTGTAAAGTCCCACTGCTGGGCAAAGACCTCCCCCAAGTCTCTCCATTCCTCCCTATTCAATGCATTTACTTGCTATTCTTGGACATACGTATTGAAATCGTCACACCATCTTTTTTTGGGCCTGCCGCGTAGTCGACGTCCATCGGTCGGTTGCCATTGGGTGACGATTTTTGTCCATCTTTCAGGATTCATTCTGCATACATGGCCCGCCCACTCCCATTTTAACTTCGCAGTTTTTCGACCCACACCCGTGATTCTCGTCTTGGAGAGTATGTCAGAGTTGCGCACTTTATCTGATATATTATTGATTCACTTGGTCTGGTTCCCCAAATAAGGGTTCCCCAGACGGCGGTAGCTTCATTATAATAAATAGACTCCCCAGATAAAATCCCACCAAATGGTCCAACCGTAAAGTAAGATGCTGATGCTGATGATGATGATGTACATGCTAAGATGAAGATGAAGAAGAAGATACAATAGGTATTGTGGATATAGCATGGACTTGTTTAAACAAGTTAACAACCTTAAGGTTCGCAAGCCACGCGTTTGGTTAGGTATATATAACCATTATCTGCGCCAGGTAGCATGCATTTACGTTTATGTACCTACAAAGTACTTATACGACATGTCCTGCGTGTTGGTTTGTCGCTGAAATTGGCCGACCCAGCCAAAATTTGGACTATTATTAGTCCAACTTCACACAACAGACGCTGAAACCGAATGGAAAAGTGGTACACATTCCAGAATACCCGTATTAAAATATTCAGTTCAGTAGTTCCGTTTTCCTTGTTCTTGCGGAGATAAACAGAGACAACTATACTGCCTTGTTTGGCTTAGACAGGGATTGGCAACGATTTTATTTTCATTCATACTTATTTGTAAGTGATTCCTTACAAATGAACTCCTTCTGGTTATTGTTATTGTTATATTTACGAATATAACAAATTCCTTATGAAATACATATAAGTAAAGATCAGCGTATTTAAGTTTACGTTTCAAGTCTAATTTCTGCTATAATTGAATTTGTGTTTTTTTTATTTGCTATGTATTTTAATGTGTTCGATTCTTGTGTTTGACTTTTTAATAGAAATACCGGCAGAAATAACAGATGAACTTCCTACTCCTGACGATAAGGAGCTATAACTTCTAGTCCGGGTTCGCATCGCACACCTGAGACCAGCAATATCACGCGGATTATCTCTCAGATATCGACATGTTGGGCTGAATCAGGCACACCCCTCTTCTTTTACATGAAACCTCTACGGAGACAGTCCGATTCTGCGTTCAGTGAATTCAATAGTGTGTATCGTCGGGTTTCGCGCCTTGGGACTTCCAAAATTTGACAAGGAGACCTCTCCTTGTCAAATTTAAAACCTACAGATGGCTACTTCTTTCGCTCTAATAAAACTTATACCATCAATTTAAAAATTTTGCCATCTCTAAGTACTTATTACCTAGACCCAGATGTGACGTTTTAAAACCGTGGCGCTAAAAGTTAACAGATACCAAGTATTTTATACTTTATCTGTGGTTAACAAATCAATTTTTCCCACTGGAGCCACACGATTCGAGCATTATCTCCCAGATAGCGGTAAGGGCGATATCAGACTTACTCCACCTTACCCTTTTCATTTACACCTCTACGGAAACTTATCGAAATTGTCCAGTGAATTAATAAGATTTCAGCTTTCAATAAGAGCTCAGCATGAGAGGTAAGGCCGCGAATTCGGATTTGTGTTCCGCATGTTATGGAAAAGTTCAAATCAGAAACCATTCCAAACTGTCAAGAAATCTGCTGGAAAAGTATGCATTATTCAAATGTCAAAAAGTATGGAACTCTCGTTGCACTTGTTCAAATTCTATTATATTATCAGCCAGGATTTTTTTAATGAAAAATTCAACTACAGACTCTTTAGTCCGTGCCTTTCTTAGATTAGTTTTATTTGTTTAATTTACTTAGTTTGAGCTCCGCGTTTTCCTCGAAATTGTTTTTACAAAAATGATCCAGGATTCAGGAGGTCCTACTCCATCGACGACTACGCGATTGAAATCACTACCTGCTGTCCCGTCTTCGTACCACACGTGTGTAAGAGCTAAGATCTCTGTGCAGCAGCTGTCTTGTTTTTTTTTTTCAATTCCAAAAAATTCATTGCCTCTACATATGTTTCTTCCGTCCTGTACTGTAGTATGGATTTCTGCAAACGATTTTGTGAAAAAGTATCTCGTCAGTATGGCCAACGGATGTGATGCTTGCGCGTCCGTTGTAAATACAACGCGGGGTTTTTTTTGCTTACCAATCATACCACCAGGCTAAGGTGAGTTCATGGGATCTACTGTGCCACTAAGTTTAAAAAAACTAAGTTAAAAACCCTCGCATGGATAGTCTGTTCTCACAAGGTACTTTCTGCACAGTTTACTTAACGAAAAAAAAGCTGAGTGGATAATGCTTAGAAAAGAGATAATTGTGGAAATTAAAAAGGTTATCTTAATGGCATAGGTAATTAAGGGTGTGTTTTCACTTATCACAAAGTTATTGTACCTTCCTCTGTTTTATTCTCCAGTGTGCAACAATTCCAGTTTTTCTTTCCTACATTCCATCATGATCACAACACGCCGGTTGCATCCAAATATGTCGCTTATAACCCCATTTTCGGTAAGAACATGATCAGGCCATCCATCTGCTGGTCTGCCACCTATTACATATAAAATATATAATGCAATGGCTTTATTAAAATTGAAACCAGCAAAAAAGATACATTTTGGGTCGTTCCAATAAATTGTGGCGCGCTATGGTGCCTATTTTTATTAATAACCAGTTGAGTTCGTAGTAAATTGAGGTTATGATCACAATTATTTCAGCTTAAAAGACATTCGTTTAGGTCTAGGCCTCACTGACCTCATATAATTTTTCCTCAGCTTGACTTCACTGCTAGATACCAACCCGCCTACCAGCGACCCCTATCAATCATTTTTTATCAGATAGACGGCCGTTCAACACTTCTCTTTCAAGAATATTCTCATTATTTTTCCACATCGGATTTATTCCGAGACACTAATTATTCTAATTAACATTTTTAATTTTGGAGCATAATTGAAGAAACGTCAAGCTGTGAGTATATGCTACTACGAGTATGTACTTACATATACATATATGTAATCGCTTTTTATCTCGTGTAAATTCATTAATTATTTGTTTAATGCAATGCGAAAGTTTAAAATCTTAAAGAAGAAGCTGATCTTTAAATAAACTATTGAAATTTCAATGGGCTGATAAGTAGAGAACCACTGATATATAGACCACTAATAGAAATAACACATAATAATATTCATTTGGCACTGTCTGGACATGATTGAATATAGTTTTGTTTTTTTTTTCCTTTTGTTTTATTTTTTATGTATTTTTAATTGTTTTATTTTTTGTTTTCTGTGTGTGCCAAATTGTGTTCTGTTTACAATTGCTATATGTTCTGTGTTGTGATGTCTATAATAATAAATATTTTCTTTCTTTCTTTCAAATAATTCGTTTATTTAAATTCTTCAATTATGTAAGATTTCTTTCGCGTTGCATTATACAAATAATTAATGTGCTTACACGAGACCAAAAGCGGTTCTTTTTATATGTAAGTACATACTCGTAGTAGAATATACTCACAGCTTGACGTTTCTACCATTATGCTCCAAAATACCGAAAGGCTTTTGAGTGTTTTATACGAATGGGTACTGTAGGTTTACTGTACTGTACACATCTTAATCATAATTTTTTACTGTCAAAGGTAAAATTTCTTCAATTTATTCTTCTCTCCTGCCATTTTAAATCTGGTAGATTGGAAGTAAGTCCGCGCTACCAAAGAAGTCTCGTCAAAACCGCATTTAAATCGCCACCTACGTTATGCAACAGCATAGATTTCATTTATTAAGTCGTCACAAAGAAGTCTCGCGGAAAAAGTACTAAAATTTGAGATTCCTTGTGTATCATCATCATCATAATCATCATCAACCCATTTAAGTCCCCGCTGCTGGGGCACGGGCCTCCCTCACGCTTGGCAGACGGGTTGGCGAGGGTTTTGATATAAATTCAGAGTTTTCCTTCTCTGGATGCTGATGATCATGCCAGCAGCTTTACCTTAGTCGCCTTTTACGACACCTCGGTAAGAGTGAGGGTGGCCTATTCTAGTCTGCCGGGGACCACACGGCGTATATAAAACATTATTTATTTATTTACATTTTATAAAAGAATGGACTAAGTCGATTCTGACCATCATCCTCTTCCACCGGTCAGAACTTTGTTAGTTTGATAGACCTATCTACATAATCGGGTTACTAGAATTGTCACGAAAGAGCGAGACTTCTTCTGCAAAAAGAACTAAAATTTGAGATTTCTTGTGTATATAATGTTTTATATGTTGTGTATATATTTTTCCGCGAGACTTCTTTCGTGACGATTCTAGTAACCCGATTAAGTAGATAGGTCTATCAAACTAACAAATTGACCGGTGGAAGAGGATGATGGTCAGAGTTGACGTAGTCTTTGAGGTGTCTAGTCTATTCTGACGATCCTCTTCTAGTGTATTTTGGTCATTTAGCTTCAATGACATCACCAGGAAAGCTTGCTTAGATGGTAAGTGCATATTATTTTCAACTCGCCCACCTATCCTTTTATTTAATAATTATCCATTAACGCTTACCGCGACACAATTTCAGCGGTTAACCATTCCCCTAATTGCTGCTGCAGCGAGCAGACGCTAGCATTAATTATATTGCTATCTCACGGCCGCGCCCTTATCTCTGCGGTATGCTAATATTTACCGACTGAGCAAATACTATTCTAGTGAACAGATAGCCTTTGTTTAGAAAATATGCGGCCAACTGGCCAGTAGCCACATACGGTCAGTTCTTTCCATTGACTTACGATGCCGACCAGGAGACCTATTTTTGATTTACTCGTATGACTTAGCGTCGTGACGAGCGCACGATTTCTACTGATTTTCCTTCGACATACGAAATTCCGCATTTTTGAATCATTCGTCTGCAACGAGTGACCCTACAAAAAGTACTTTGTGGACCCCACCCACTCGTTGGTCGAGTGACTTAAAGCGAGCGGTAGAAGCAACGTCAAAATAGTTGTCAATAGCAACAAGCATAAACAAAATATTATACATTTCAAAACTTTAATTTGACTGATTTTGACAATGTGATATTCATAGTTATATGTGACAAAAAAGTAAAGATTTTCATATTCAGCCAATAATCTATGGTTTTTGCGTTCCGTTTGCAATGCGGATGTTACCGGTTTTTATAAAAATCTGTATGGAAGGGTTAGAATGTCAATTTCCTGTATTATATTGGCAACATCGAAATCGAATGATTCAAAAATAGGGAAAATCGGCGTTATGCAACTTAGAAGGCGAATGTGACTTACCTCACATGCGACGACGCTAAATCATACGAGTGAATCAAAAATAGAGCTCCTGGAGCTCTATTTACTATAATATTTAATACGGTAAATTGATATTCTAACCCTTCCATACAGAATTTTACAAAAACCGGTAACTTCCGCATTGCAAACGGAACGCAAAAACCATAGATTATTAACTGAATATGAAAATCTTTGCATTGTTGTCACAAAAAACTATGAATGTCACATTATATCAACTGTCAATATCAGTCGAAACAAAGTTTTGAAATTTATAATATTTAGTTTATGCTTGTTGCTATTGACGACTATTTTTACGTTGCTTCTACCGCTCGCTTTAAGTCACTCGACCAACGAGTGGGTGGGGTCACTCGTTGCGAATGATTCAAAAATGTCGAAGGAAAATCAGTAGAAATTGTGCGCTTGTCACGACGCTAAGTCATACGAGTAAATCAAAAATAGGTCTCCTGTTCTTTCGTAAATCTGACGGCGTCACTCAATGTTTACTCGGGTCATTCGAGAGATGTCACAAACCGTGGCAGTCCCATACACATGCACCCTAAACAGACTGTGCCTTTTCATAGAAAGCCATACTTGAAAAAATGCGCGAAGCCATTAGTACTGGGGTGACGTACTGGGCGACGTCTTTCTCTACTGCACCCGTATAGAATCTGCGGCAGGGCCGATTTGATTTCTTTCACACTCTGTGACGTTTTTTTTTTTCCGAAAATGGCACATTGGTAGTCCTCATCCGGCCTCAGTGAGACCGCGAGCCCGGGGAAGGAGTCAACCTCAAGACCCATACTTCGCCTACTGCGATAATGACTATGCCATGCCAAATCCATTTGTTCCACTGTAAATAACATCTGAATCTTATTGATATACATGGAGGCTTTTTATCGGTGATTTTTACCACCTTTACAGGGTGCAAGCCTTATAACTGCATACTTGCAGTAAGGTAGGTTTGGTGCAACGAGTTCCCACATACAGCCATGTTCGTAGGTAGATACGGTGAACCTCCGGTTCCAGCGGATCCACTGCTAACGTCTGGGTCAGCTATCCTATCCCTCGGGAAAAGACTACAAGTAAAAGGTTCGTCTTTAGCTTGTAGAGGGTATTATATTGATGATAACAAACATTTTCCCCCAAGGAACATAGGTTCTAATCTAAAAAAAATGCCTTCCCATACAATTTGCACTAATCAGCTGATTACTTTTGTATGGCAAGGTGTTTTTTTTCTCTGAGATTAGACCCTATGTTTCTTGGGGGAAAATGTTTGTTTTCATCAGTATAATGCCCTCAATAAGGGAGTAAGAAGCACGGTGCATAGTGATGAAAACATTATTTTTTCCCCAAGAAGTGTAGGGTCTAATGTCAAAATAAAAGAAAGTTCTCAAAGTTTCTAAGAGAGTTAAAATAGTACAAGGTATAATAAGAGCCCCTTGAATAGTAAAATAACTGGCCGGTGGCTTGTAACACAAAGAGATCATGAGACAAAATGAACAGTTTGATCAACCATTTCCCTAATTGTTGCTGCAGCAAACAGACGCTTGCATTAATTTAATGCTATCTCGACACGACCGCTCCCTTATCTCTGCCGTATGCTAACATTTACCGTCATGTCATTACAATCCTACAGATAATATATAGCTTTTGATTGGGACGTATTGTTAACCGAACAATATCGATTTGCCTACATGACTAGGCTCTACGCACAACTCTCCTAGATCCTTGTAGCATCTGTGACTTGAGAAAGGCAGTTCTTGACGACTTGAGGTAGATTGCCGCGAATAAGCCTGGCTTGTAGCCAAAGGTTGTGGGTTCGTTCCCCATCCTGGACAAACATTCGTGTGATGAACACTTGGGTTTGTTCAGAGTCTGGGTGTAATATATCTATTCAAGTATATATTTGTGTTCCTCTGTTGCCTGATATCCGTATCACAAGTGCTTAAGCTACTTAGTACGGAATCAGGTCAACGTATGAGATGTTATGAGAATTAATGAAAACAGAGAATGTCACTGGTTAAATTTTTAGCTTTGGAAAAGCTGTTCCTTATTGTCTTAGTGACTTCATAGCGATCCCCGAGTAAACTGTAACACGCGAGGCATGTCACAGTTGCGTTGCCGGGTCGTCTTAAGAGCTCATGCATGGTACATGTCGTTCTGTAATACAAACTAAAAAACCTTTTTTCTCTTAAACTGTACAAACCAAATGGGAGGATCGCAGTTGCCAAACAATCTATCCGTGACAGGATTTAAGTAAGTTGTTTGATCCCATTCATCACGGTCGCATGCAACTAGTTTGAACTATTCCCAAAATATGACTTTAACCGATCCCATTGTAACTCGAACTAGTTCGGAACTATTATAAAGTTTGGTGGGTTATAGTGTTCGCAATGCCATTCCAGCCAAATATTTTGGCAGCGATTTCGTATGAAGTTTCGATTATCTAAATTAATAAATTTGTTAGAATTCTACAATTTTTTTGAAAAGTTAAAATGCCATTGTAGGTTAGGTTAGCAAAGCACTTTCCATTATTTTTTCGAAAATGTTGTACTTTTTTTTGTTTAAAATTTTAACACTTCTCTATAACACCGTTTTAGCTAAGTTTATTAAAAGTGTATGAATAAAGCCCTATACAAAAAAAAATGCTAAAAAGTCAGTTTCCCCAGAGGGACAATCTCGTGCACTAAACATTTAAGTCGAATTTAGAGATTTTATACATTCGTCTATACAAATCTCTTCATCTTTTCAGCCAACAGACGTCCACTGCTGGATATAGGTCTCCCCCAATGATCTCCACACAGATCGGTCCTGTCCGCCCGCATCCAAGGGACTCCCGCGACCTTCACTAAATCGTCGGTCCACCTCGTGGGTGGCTGGCCACGGCTTCGAGTTTCCTATACGCGGCCAGCACTCCAGGACCTTTCTGCCCCATCGGCCGTCTGATCTCCTCGCACAAATCTTTTACTCGTTACAATGTCGAGTGCTCAAGAATAGGCCCGCACTTCTTTCTCTATTGTTTTTTTGTGACAGTGTAGTTTTAAAAACATTAGGTTTGCACCAAATCATGAATTCATGATCATAGAAAGGTTTAAATCAATAGTTAAGATAATCCAACCAATTTTGTAAATATACCAGATTTATTATTAAGATATTCCAACCAATTTGGTATGCAATAAATTATTAAGTATTGAGTATTTCTACAAACACATAATCTGGATCGCCATTTCACTAATGAATGCACTAGACTCAGCTCGGCTATCACCGGCAATTCGTGGACTATTAGCGTGAATTATACTAGTTCAAGTACCCCTTTGAATCGTTCAATGAATACCTCATTAGGAAAATTGACTAATTGGGCCTAATTGAAGAGACACACGGCTATTTGAAAACTTGCTAAGGACGCGTGAAAGTAATGCATGCGCGTATTCTAAGTGTAGAGGCATCGATATGTATTTTGGAGGCGATAGAATATCTATTTACATCATTTCTGATGCGGTCCTTTAGAGATACTCCGAGCATAGCCTTTTCCATAGCTTTTTCAGCGACTTTGAACCGGTGGACTAGTCCAGCCGTGAGTGTCCACGTGTCGGCACCGTAAGTCATGACCGGAAGGACGCACTGGTCGAAGACTTACAACTTCAGACTTTGAGGGATGGGTGACGAGAAGACTTAACGAAGTTTACCAAATGCTGCCCATCCTAGCTGAATTCTTCTATTGGCTTCTGTTGGAGCCGCAAAGTCCTTGAGTGGAGACCGCGACTCGGTAAGCGTAGTGTAGGACAGCCTGCGACAAGATGGGATGGTGACATTCGAAGGCTGGCTGGTGTGGGCTGGATGAGAGTGGCCGAAAATCGGGAGAAGTGGCGTGCATTAGGGGAGACCTATGTCCAGCAGTGGACGAGTGTGGATTGCTGATGAATGAGAATATCTAATCACAAACGAGAAGTGAAAAGGAATATTATTCTGTATTCTTTTTCACTTTTTCAAGTAATAGTAGATATTTTGCAATTTATTCTTAAGCAAATAACACACTTAAAAATTTCATCTTGTGTTCAAGCGGGACTCGAACCCACACCTTCCACAATCCGGGTGAATGTCCTACCAATTAGACCACTAAACGCGTTACCAAGCCGACGAAATTTGTAAGTGCTCGATTCGACATGAGCTGTCGATAGTCTCATCAATATTGTAGGTATATTTACAATATCCAGTGGAAATGTTATTAAAGATTGCTATAAAAAATATCTACTATTGATTTAGCAGTCTCATTTTAACTGGTGGTCAAATATTTGTAATAATATTCCACTGGATATTGTAAATTTACCTACAATATTGATGAGACTATCGACAGCTCATCTCGAATCAAGCACTTACAAATTTCGTCGGCTTGGTAACGCAGTGGTCTAATTGGTAGGACATTCACCCGGATTGTGGAAGGAGTGGGTTCGAGTCCCGCCTGAAGACAAGATAAAAATGTTAAGTGTGTTATTTTCTTTCCAAGTAATATCAATAGCCACCAGGTTGCTTCTAAATCACTCACTGTGCTTTGTAGTTCGTAGAATATTGAATTCCAGACTACTAACTTTGCTCATTGGATAAACAAAATTATGTTTATCATCTACGCGTCTATGTGAGTAGGTGTTTCAGCGCCGTGGGTGTTGTTTAATGACTCTAATTGAACACAAATTAGATTGAAACATATGCCGAATGAACCTTAATACGTTATCTTAGAGAGAATCTTAATGTAAGGTTTAATTAGAAACTATTATATCTACCTTCATTATGGGTTACAACTTAGTTTATCATAAGTTGCCAGTAGTAAGTTTAGGCATATCAGTTCGCCGTGGGCACAGGCTCGCCACGCATTGGTGGCAAAGGTCGGTCAGGACCTCTCACTCTCTAATATAGCGAGAGCTATATTAGCGAGTGAGGATGCCTGGAAGGCCTTTGCCGCATATTGCGAGCATGTGATGGAGGCGAAGGAGGCGGCGGAGCGCGAGCGAGAGGCTGACCCTCTCGCCCCCGCGATCCGCAAGGCACGTAGAGGGAGGAGACGACGCCAATACTTGCGTCTCCTTCCCCTGCGAGGAGCAGGTCCGCTGGTGCGTGGGGCTGTAACCCCACCACCGGCATTGCACGGACCTCCTCCTACGCCTGGTGGGGACGGCACGACTCTCTCGGCTGTCCCCATCCCTCCCCCCGACCCCGGGGGGAGAAGCGCCGGGCCCGCCGTGTAGGCGGGCGTCCCTGGTCGGGGGGGTGACGTGGTGAAAGGCTCCGAACTTTGGCCCCATGTCACTCGCCCACCCATGGACAGATGAGGGAGAGTCCCAGGAGTTTTAGTCGGTATGCCTCTGGCCGGCTTCTCGTTAGGAGAAGCCGTCGCCAGAGGAGAGTCCGACATAACCCATCCGTTTACAAAAAAAAAAAAAGGCATATCAGTTCACGTCGGTACAGTCAAGTTGAATCATCCCGAAAAGAATCAGAGGTCGTTAGAACTAATAGCAAAAAAAATCAACCTTACCATTCTACTGTTTTTTAGGCTTTTGTCGTCTCGCGTCGCTATGGATAGAATTTTTTTCAGCTATTAAATCAGCGCCCACAGTTCTTCCTCGCAGTTAGTAAAATTTTATTAGTAGAATTTACCAAATTCAAATTGAATCTGTCTTCATCAAAGATTTTCTTTAACGCTATATTCAAATCAGTTTTGAATGCCCAATAGTTAGACTAAAAAAGTTTTTGTGCTGTCCATTTTTTATTACTGTAATCCTTCATCGTCCCGTTTTGTAATTATGTCTAATTGTAAATTATGTTTAGTACCAACCTATCTACGTATTATCAAAAGTATCTTATATATGTCGAAAGGAAATATTCTAATGCCTCAGCGCTGTAGAACAGTTGCTAACCTACCCTAAAAAAATGAAAATTTGTGAAATGAGTCGCTGATGCTTTGCTAGCATCAGCGACTCTCAAAAATATTCATGGTTACTTAGCACCTAGTGATCTGCTTTTAATTTGTCGTTTTAATGTAAAGTAGAGTAAAGTATCAGCCTATATACTCTCCCACTGCAGGCCAAATGCCTCCATCATATAAATCAAGTCATCGCTACCATGATTAGGCTTAATCACCACGCTTGCCTAGTTGGTGATAACAATCCCGAGTTATGTTCGACAAATTTTAAACATACCTTTGTTCGACCCGGAAATTGAACCCAGGACCTCGAGATCACAGCCTGGTACTAAAACCACTAAATCAACGGGGCGATTTAAAAAAATCGTTTTAAGTCGTTTTAAACATTTTTTTTTGGTATGTAGACACTAGCATTTGGATCTGTTTCCATACTGTGAAGGCAGTCATTTTTACTTCTCCTACTGCAACGTGCTTACTGTGTCTGAGTGGTGTGCAATCTACGCGGAGTGCACGTACTCAGCAGGTGAGGCCGGGCTCTCAGGGCGGTATTGTTTGTACTAACGGCTACCTAGTGCACCGCGTTCATCAAATGTCTCTCAACACAATGCATCTAAAGTATTTACATAATCCATTGTACAAAAGAGTGATGAGTATGAATGTAAGTGGGTGGAGGAACAGAGGACGACCGATAAAGAGTGAATGACATGATGGAAAAAGGGGTGAATGATTCAACGACGAAT
Source organism: Marasmia exigua (assembly GCA_019059595.1). Lineage (NCBI taxonomy): Eukaryota > Metazoa > Arthropoda > Insecta > Lepidoptera > Crambidae > Marasmia > Marasmia exigua. The sequence goes on from CM032479.1 coordinate 13,200,103, forward strand.
GAAAGAGGAAGACATACTACGCCGACCCCAGATAACCTAAAAATAGCACATCATGATGATAATGATATAGTTACTTTCTTGCTGACACCAATCCGTCTGTCTCTTTACTTGATTAGACAGCGCATAAGACAAGCCTACAACACACACTGATTCTTGCCGCTTCATTTCGCAATCTCTCACTCGATAACAGCTCCACCCCAGTTGTTTAGATGGCTAGCAGTCTTCAACTGCGCGAAATTTTCTGTACTGTACGATCTGTAAATCTTTAAGAAAAGAGAAAATTCCTTTATCGAAGGCCAGCGTAGCACTTATGACTCGTCTGCTGTTGCAGGTGGCCATGGACGTCGGTAGTCGCTTACTAACGTCTTACTTATCATCAGGTGATTCGTCTACTCGTCTGCCCCCTTTCTCATTAAAAAATACACACAGTCAAGCACGAGCCATATTATCGAAACACGCTCGTGCTCGTCTCCTCTAGCATAAACCTGCTATAAAATGCGCCTTAGATTAAATCAAAATAGCGGAAGATCAAAATAGGTGACTCGTCTCAACCTCGTGGACGCTTAGATTAGGTCCCCGTCGCCTAATTCCACGCAGTCGCAAATTGGCGAGTCTGCCAGGCGGTCGTATCACACATAAATATTCTTTAATTGTTTTGAGTGGGATAAAGGTCACCAAAATGCCTTCGTGCGCTTTTACGCGTTGTAAAAAATATTCAAAACGAAATAACAAATCTTATGGAATCACATTTCACTCATAAGTACAAGAAATGTTTTAATTTCTCATGATATTTCTAAATTCATTACTGTTTTGGTCACCATTTTGCAAGATAGAAATTTACAATGTTTTAATGTGTGACGAGTTCAGTCGTTTTGACAGGACTCGACTCTGAAGCGTAGCTGCGCGTCGAACGCTTGATTCACTCACGCTTATGTCAAATAATAGGTTTGTCCCTGTCTTCCAAAATCGTACAACTTTAAACCAATGTTTTATAGAGCTGTGAGTACGTGTGCATGTAGTGGTGCATCAAGCCGGTTTTCAGTTGTCTAATTGAAGGGACTCGCGGACGTGCCATATCTTCCGCTATTTTGTATTAATCTAAGGCCCGCGCGAGTTATTTGCGAACACGGATTTACGCGCTGCAACAGCCCTCTCGTCTTGACTCAAGGTCTACCTCTAGCTCAGCAAAAGTTGTCGAGCCACTGCCTTAATCAACCCTGTGCTATAACAAAGGTTTTGATAACGTTAGCTTAACATTTTGCACAATCACACTTAGCAAACGAAAGGTGGACTTTTATCCGGCAAAAACGACCATGAGTTCCTTTTATCTCAAGATAACGCTGAACCAGCACTCAAGTAAGTTCGATTTGCAATAAAAGCTCTTGAGAGGCAATTAAAGTTTAATTGTGCATTAAAAGTTGATCTCGGGTTGTGCGACGCACTTCAAGTTATCTTCATTTGCTACACGTGTTCGGCAATAAAAATAATAGGTATCTCTCGGGACTTGTCGACTAACTCCTTTCACTTAAGTTTAAGTAAGTTTGGAATGGTTTTGAAGTTTTTGCTCGCAGATGTGCACCTGGCTGAACGTTTATCGAAGGAAATAATTATTGTTACTGTAGCGATTAAACTGCATTTAAAACACCTTAAAATGCCAATAAAGCACTGGAGCCCCATTCTTGTGATCGTGACATTTTGAAAACATGGGGGATGTCACATGAAAACAATACAAAAAAACCTAGTTCTAGTGATATTATATCGTATGCTAATAAATGTCACGAGCACGAGAATAGGAGCCTTGGTTTTAGCAAATACTATATTGGTGTGTTTTTCAGAGGTACTCAGATAATACAATAAAAAAAATCTCTGAAAAACAGTATAAAAATATAAACAATATAAAAAAGGCTAATCCAGCCGTCGATCCTCAACAGTTGCCTTGATGATATGGCTACGTAGTAGTTTTTCATTACATAAGATACTTTCTCATATTCGGAGATCCTGGATTTTTTCCAGCTAAAGAAAGCAGTGATTTCCAAATAAATAAGTACGAGACTCGGTTTTGTATCAAAGTTTCCCAAAAGCCTTGCGCTTTACATTAAATATGTAATACATTTACGCGTATCCTTGTTCTTGCTCAAGTTTTGCATGATAAATGGGCGACACTAAAAAAATATACTTAGAAGTTGTACAATTGAATTTTCGATTTGTTTTCCTTTTTGAAGTATTGATTAGTCTATGGTATTGATCATAATGCTCTCTAGCCGATATTTTGGCCGTGGCAGCGAATTCTAATTTCAAATAAGGCAAATACAAGTACATTCTCAATTCCCTTCCCTTCATATTCAGACAGGATGGGTACACCAGGCTAACACGATTAACTTCAGTTCTTTTGAAAACATATTATACAAGACCATTATTAATTCCCTAAGTAAATAATGAACTTAATAGTTTCATCGCGTGTTCAGGTGCCGATTGAAATCCACGTTTCCGGGTATACTATATAATATATATATGCTACAATATTGATGAGTCTATGGGCAGCAGCAATTCACCAATAGTAACTCGTTCAGTAGATTAGTTGATAGAGTAGCCGCCCATAACGTCAAAGATGCGGGTTCAAATCCCGGCTGAACACACAATAAATTTAAGTGCTATTTACTTAAAAGAATGGATTGAATTAAATATAACATATAAAGTACTAGCTACAAGCGATAAGACCGCCTTGTTGTACTGTCTGTTGCTGTTGTATCATGCTTGTATTTTATTTTTGTGCAATAAAGAATATCTATCTATCTACAACAAAAATGTACCTAATATACAAGACCTCGGTTTGTGCATGCACTTTCTATGGGACCAGTGACCACTGACAGTGTATGCGACATGCGCAGTTGTCATCTGATGCGACCGAGCGGGTGAGCAGGTTGCGGATAGCTCGCCCTCCCCCATACCCACCTCTTTGCTTGAGGACGGGAGAGGGTGTCACGTTGACCCCGGACAATAGATGGCTGCTCCGAAACCCAATCCCAGGCTAGGAGCATTCCTGACAACCTCAAACCCATGCTCCCCGCCTCATCCTCGAACCACCCTAACTCACCTTATCCTTCCCCTCATGTCCTGGAGGAGTTAACCTCGACTCTAAAAAACCCCAATCTAAGGTGTCATCCGACCCGTGCCGATAGATGCATGGCCGAAGGGATGTTCGGTCGAGAACGAAGGGGCCTCGAAACCAGGCGAAATCGAGGTCTATTTAGCCTTACCCCTGCAAGCGGGGCTCTGCAGGGGTGGACCTTTACTTCCCTAGCTTCTCGTGGGAACTATATGGATATTATTGACATTATAGACAACCATTTAAATTCTACCGAAGAGGTACCAGGTACCTCTGAGGCTATGCTCTTTGGTAGCGATACTGAGGAGCATACTATCACTGCCGAAGCACCTGGGACTGATGGACCGGGTACTTCTAACGCGGAGTCGACCCCTCTGGGTGCAACGCACCAAAGGGACTCGTCGACCAAGGGGCCAGAGAGTAAACCCAGGGTTAAGCTCTCTGGAGCTGATAGGAAGCAAATCTATCGGCTCGTAGCGAAGGGTATGACCTTCGAGCAGGCGCTAGAACTGCGCATGAGTGAGAAGGCTAAGCAGAGGACCCAAGAGGAGGGGGAAACGAGGGAGCGGGCGACTAAGCGCCCTCTCAATACCTCGTCTACCTCGAATCAAGGCAATCCTACCAAGGCACCGAAGCTTGGCGAGCCTTCCACCTCGAAGCCTACTTTTAAGGAGGTTGCTGGGTCCGTCACGTGTGGCATCATAGACGCCCTGGGAAAAATGGACCAGGAGAGGGTCGAAATGCTTCAAGATGCTATCTTGAAGTGTATTGACACCTCAGATGATGGGGACGGTCCCAGCTTTATTGGATGCAAACCGCGCTCGGGTGGCATCCTTTTGGCGTGCGCAGATGAGGACTCGAAGGAGTGGCTCATCCGCAAACTGCCCAACATTAAACCCTGGGATGGGGCTAATCTCTCCGCTGTAAACGAAGAGGATATGCCCAAGCCTAGGTATGGCACGGCCTGGATACAGGAAGCCAAACACGACGCAGGTACCATCCTGCGGAGGTTGGCAAAACAAAACAAAGGTTTAGACCTCTCGAGTTGGAGGGTAGTCAACCGGAAGCCCGAAGCAAAAGGTCAAACAGTGACCTTTTCCTTCGACGAGGCGGCCTTGGAGACTATTCTTCAACGCGAGGGGCGTCTCTACCTTGACTTTGGCCTTATCCAGATAAGGGTCAAAGGGGGCAAGGTATCCGGGGACAAGAAGGAGGGGGCAAGCGTCGAGGCTCGTCCAAGTACCTCCAACTTGGTCTCGGGTACGGAACCCTCAAGAGGAGCAACTGGAGCCGACTCCAGCAGCACCACACCTCCACCCGTCCGGGGGACGCATGGAGTCTCGAGGGGCAACAGTCGTGTTGCAGGACCCTCGAGAGGCAGGAGCACCACTACCTGCCAACCATCTGCCCTAGACAGCAGAGGTCGTGGTCGTGGTGGTCTACCGACCCTAGCACAGGAGCACTCCAGCAGGAAAGCCGCAAGCAACCTGCTCAACAAAAACAACTAATCCCCCATCCCCGTAAGAAACAGACACAACCCACCTACACAAATATCCTCCTATCCCTTCCCTCCGAATTTAGAAACTTTCTCCCAACCCTTCCCTTCCCAATCCCCAAACCCAACAACATAATGATTAAGGTGATACAAGTAAACCTCCAGCACTCAAAGGCAGCCTCAGCTGCCCTTTGCCAAAGATTCCTCTCTGAGGACCTGGACATCGCCTTGATCCAAGAACCGTGGGTGAATAAAACCACAGTAATGGGGCTCAACTCGGCAGGTAAGATATTAAGTAACACCTGCGGAGCAAGGCCAAGAGCATGCATGCTCTTCAAGAGAGGCATAAATTACCTCCCGATCCCTTCTCTGTGTACAGATGATGCTGTTGCAGCGTATATAGACCTACCCGGGGGGAAAGGTGGGGAGACATTCATAGTCAGCTCCATGTACCTACCCGGTGAGGACCAGGATCCGGTGAACAAGGTGACGCCGGTAGTGGAATACTGTCTGGAGAGAGAAACCCAGCTGCTGGTGGGTACCGACTGCAACTCCCACCACACATCATGGGGCAGCTCCAACACGAACGCTAGAGGTGAGTTACTGTTTGACTACTTGCTCACTAATAATCAATTTGTTCTTAACGTGGGTAGTAAACCAACCTTTACCACACGTTCTAGGCAGGAAGTACTAGACATAACTTGGTGTTCAGGTAATCTCGCACACCGAGTGACCAATTGGCACGTCTCAGATGAGCCGTCCATGTCCGACCACACCCACATTAGGTACGACATACTATGCTCGGGAACAAAGGAACCGAACACCTACCGTGACCCCAAGGGAACAGACTGGGAGGGCTTTAGGAACTCCCTTAGGTTATACCTTGGAGATTTTAAATACATCAAAACTGTGGACCAAGTGGAAGCCGCAGCAGAGGACTTAGGCAAGAGCCTAATGAATGCGTATCTAGAAAATTGTCCTCTCAAGACCACTAAGAGCAACAGAAACACGCCTTGGTGGAACAAAAACCTGGAGCATCTGAGGCAAAAGGCCCGTGCCTTATTTAACAAGGCAAAAAAAGACAAGAACTGGGATGCTTACAGGAAGGCGTTAACACGTTTCAATAGGGAGCTCAGGAAAGCAAAAAGAAGATCCTGGCAAAAATTCTGCGGGTCAATCAAGGACACTGCCCAAGCTGCCAGGATCCACAAAATACTATCCAAGACACCTGAATCCCATCTAGGCCTGCTAAGGAAAGCGGATGGATCTTTCACAGAATCTCCGGAGGAAACACTGAGACTGCTTGCTCAAACGCACTTTCCGGAATCCGTGTACATTAATAACGAAAGAGAACTCCAGGTCAGTAAATCTCCGGACAGGAGACCGAGGAATGAAGACTGGAGGAGAGCTTCCGTTATTTTTCGTCCCCAGCAGATAATTTGGGCCATTAGGAGTTTCAAGCCTTACAAATCTGGTGGGGTCGATGGTATCTTCCCGGCTTTGTTGCAGCGGGGCGAAGATATCATCATCTCTACGCTGATAAAATTATACCGTGCAAGCTTTGCTTGGAGTTATCTGCCATCAGCGTGGACTCGGGCGAGGGTCACTTACATTCCCAAGGGAGGGGACAAAGACAAATCGCAGCCCAAGTCCTACAGACCGATAAGTCTCACCTCATTCCTACTAAAAACGATGGAAAAGGTGTTGAACAGTCACATCAGGGCAACATACCTCGTTGAAAAACCCCTGAGTGCAAGGCAACATGCCTACCAAACAGGCAAGTCCACGGAAACGGCACTTATTGACCTGGTGGACAGAATTGAGAAAGCCATAGAAGACAAAGAAATTGCACTCTGTGCCTTTCTTGACATCGAAGGGGCGTTTGACAACACCAACTTCGATGTTATAACACGTAGTATGGTGAATCGTGGAATCGACGACACCACCACCAGATGGATGGGATCCATGCTACAAAATCGGACTGCAACAACAACGTTGATGAATAAAACCCTACATTATAGAGTGACCAGAGGATGTCCACAGGGCGGAGTCCTATCACCCCTTCAATGGTCATTGGTTGTTGACAGTCTCATCTGCGAGCTCAATGAAGCCAGATTGCTGACTCAGGGTTACGCAGATGACATAGTAATAATGGTCATAGGAAAATGCCCTAGCACCATTTCCAATCTTATGCAAAGGGCCCTACGAATAGTAGAAAACTGGTGCACGAGACACGTGCTAACAGTCAATGCACGTAAGACGGTCTTAATCCCGTTTACCAAAAGAAGGAAACTAGAGGCGCTACACACCCCAACACTTCTTGGTACGAAGCTATGCTTGTCCAACGAGGTCAAATATCTCGGAGTCTTTTTAGACCAAAAACTAACATGGAACAAGCATCTCGACTACATCACTAGAAAGGCAAAAATTGCGATGGGGGCAAGCAGTAGGTTGGTGGGGCTAAAATGGGGGCTACGGCCCATGGCCGCACTCTGGATTTATAAAACCATAGTGAGGCCGATCGTCACTTATGGCTGCTGTGTGTGGTATAAGAAGACGCACCAACTTAACTGCGTAGAGAACCTCAGCAAAGTTCAAAGAACTGCCTGCCTTATAGCCACTGGCGCGCTTTCGTCCTCTCCCTCTGCAGCACTGGATGCCCTCCTGAACATTCCACCTCTGCACATTCACGTGCAGATGGAAGCGAGGATGGCTATCACGAGAGCGAAAATCAGAGGGAGGACGAGATGGCATTCTAGGGTCATGAGAGGCCTCTACAATGAACTAATGAAAATTCCGGTCATGGATATGCCCTCTGACTCCATGGTCCGTGAACACCGCTTCGATAAGCGGTTTACAGTCTTGTTACCAAGTAGACAAGACTGGGAGGCTGGAACTCCCGGAAATGTTAAGCAGAATGACATCGTTTGGTATACAGATGGCTCCAGGAAGCAGGGCATATCTGGGGCGGGATTTTGTAATGATCGCTGCGGAATACGCAAATTCGCCAACCTGGGTCGCTATACCACAGTGTACCAAGCGGAAGTCTTCGCAATAATTGGCTGTGTCCAAGAGAGTCTACAAATGAATCTCCAGAATAAGAAGATATTCATCTTCTCAGATAGTCAAGCTGCCCTCAAGGCGTTAACATCCTGTGAACTTGACTCCAAACTCACTAGCGAGTGTGTCCTGCTCCTAAACCAGCTTGGCAATGCCAACATTGTAAATCTGATTTGGGTACCGGGACACTGCAATATCAGAGGCAACGAAGTCGCTGACGTGCTAGCAAAGGCCGGGGCAGAGAGCCCACTACTCGGACCGGAACCAATAAGTGGCGTTCCAGCATGCATGGTCAGGTTCGAGTTAAAAGAGTGGGAGAAAAAACAAAGCACTGAATTCTGGAAAAGACTACCTCGACTAGAACAGTCTAAGGCGTTGATACAGGCGTTCGATCAGAAACGAGCTGTAGAAATAACAAAACTGAGTAGAGGACATGTTAGGGCACTCACTCGGACCCTCACAGGGCACTGCAAATTAGATAGATAGATAGATTAAATAAGCACCTGCACAACATGGGCCTTACAGATACCAAAATCTGCAGGTTCTGTCGCGAGGACGAGGAAACGATTATCCACGTCCTCGGCGAGTGCATAGCGCTGCACCGCTGCAGAAGCCGGCACCTGGGAGCACACATGATCTCAACTGACGAGATCAAGAGCTCCCCCATCAGCTCCATTCTCGGGTTTATCCTGGAACTGGAGCTACATGAGGTGCTGTAATAGGTTACGGGGCTGCCACAATAGATCATCTACTGGTCGCAGTGGCTATGAGACGCAGGGCTCACCCCATTTCTATCAAATAATAATAATATACAAGACCGCCGAATTCCTAACTTTAAACCATGCCAAGTTCTGGATTACCAGGTAATCGCAGATTTGGTCACTTAAAAAGTGCAAAGTCATGGGTTGTACGCAAACCCATGACTTTGCACCACGCACCAAGTCTGTATTGAAATGTATCGTATCTTAAATCGGAACATTCATTTATAAATGATTACTTTATCCAAATCAAAAAGTTATCAAAGGATTTCAACTCGTGCCCGCCAACCCATCGCCAGTGGTTAAGCTAGACATTTCATTAATTAGTTAATCGGTTTACTGATAAAATAACCAATTATGCCACAGCATCGGAAATTATTAGGATTTGTGGATTGAGTTGTTTTTAAATTTGCCAAGCGATTTCGGTAACCTAGTAGATCCAATCGCCGATATCGTATTAGTTGATAATCGTTTTAAATTGTCTTTTGGTTAACCTAAGACGAAAAAAGATGTACCTATAAATCTAAAATCGGAAATAACGTGTAGGTATCACTATGGTGCATTAGAATGTTTAATAAGTTAAAAAATGATTTACCGGTACATAAGTTTAAGTTGCATGTCAAAAACTGCCTAACGCAGAAAGGCTACTATAAAGTAGATGATTATTTAAATGATAAGGAATTCCTGGAAATGTTGATGTCATCGCCTGTCCTCTAATGTATATTTCATTTCATAATTTTACTTTGACGATTTATCTAAACGATATTGATTATAAGCATTGTATGTCATACTGTCACTGTAATCATAATTTGTATAAGGATGAAAATTGTAAATACCATAATAATTGAAAAGACTACTGAGTTTCTTGCTGATTCTTCTCAGTAGAAATTGACATTCTGAGTCAGCGGTAGATTGTAATATTTGACATTCATGAATGTTCTGTTTGGACTTAAATTGAATAAAGAGATTTTTGATTTTATTTATCTCAATAGTTGTGGGTTTGAGTAGGTATGATTTAATCGTAAAGTTGATCAAAATTTAAGCCCTTCCTATTCAGGTCGCAGCAGACCCGGTACGCACAATTGACTCCCAAAATGTCTGCTTTTGACACTGATGAAGCATTAGACGGAGTAAGGAAATGTTCGGGGGATTGGGAACTGGTCCATATCGCGTATAGCCTAGTAGGTACCTAAAAATCGATACCCAAACCAATTATAATAATTACTACCCAAAGCAATTATTATAAATATATGAAATTTTTTTTTTTAAAAGGATAATCTAAATCAGTCCAAGATATTATTACACTATGTACCACAACTTTATTTTTCTCGTAAACGTATCGAAAAAAGACTTCTCTCCACTTCGCGAGAAATTTACATTGGTACCATTTTTATGGAAAAATTCGCGAACATTTAGTTCCATAATCCCATAAGTTTGAGTTCCCTGTTCTAGATTAATAAATAAAATATTTTCTAAGACAACCCCGCTCGCTAAAATACGAAGAGAAATAATATTGTTTGTTTACAACACCAATATACGAAATGTATATCGATGGTTTGCAGATGTAAATGAATTTACTCCTACGTCTCATTTGTTTTGTGGGTCGAAAGCTGATATCATTTGCCTCAGTAGAAAAATATTTCTGATACAATAAATAAAGACGTTTACCAGATATTCATTTATATTTCTGTTATTAATATCGCAGTCGAAAAGTTTTCAGAGATATTTTTTATGGTGACATTTCATGTCCTTTGTTACGTTTTTTCCTTTATTTTTAATGTTAAATATTAGGTTGCTATATTTGGCGCAAACACCCCTGAGTTGTTATCCGTGAATATCTTATTTTAGTAATCTTTATTGGTGTTGCAGATGTCCTTGGGCGGCGGTAACCACTTACCATTAGGTGATCCGTCTGCTCGTCTGCTCGTTACCTCATAAAATAAAATGCAATAGGTATAGGTAGGCTAGGTAATGATTGTGTTTTTCACCTGATTCATACTAAAATAATGAATACTGTAGGTAATGTATACAAATAATAAGTTAATACATAATGTATGCCACAATGAATAATATAGCTGGGAATGCTGGGATCTGTCTACCTCTTGTTTTGTACCCGACTACGGCAAAGCAAAAGGAGGGTTATGATTTTGACAGGCTATGTATGTATGTATGTATGTATGTATGTATGTATGTATGTATGTATGTATGTATGTATGTTCATCTGTTTCCACGTAACTTCTTAACTACTTATCAGAATTCGACAAATGACATATCATTATAAGCGTCTTGATCGTCCGCTGGTTATAGGCTATATGAAGTTTCACAAAATCTAATGTGGCGCCCTCTAGCGGACAAAACATCATCGTCATCGTCGTCATCGTCAGCCCATTTAAGTCCCCACTGCTGGGGCACGGGCCTCCCTCAATCACATGAGGGGTAATTGCCATACTCACCACGCTTGGCAGACGGGTTGGCGAGGGTTTAGATATAAATGCAGAGTTTTCCTTCTCTGGGTGCTGATGATCATGCCAGCAGCTTTACCTTAGTCGCCTTTTACGACACCTCGGTAAGAGTGAGGGTGGCCTATTCTACTCTGCCGGGACCACACGGCCGGGACCACACGGACAAAACATACAGAGTAAAAAAATAAAGTTATGATAAATATGCCGTGTTTGGTATCATTTGAAAGCGCTTGACTTGTACATTTTGAATATATATATATATTACTAGCACTTGGACACCAAAATAGTACAAATAAAATAAAAGTAAAAAAACTAAAACCCAACTACGACAAAAAACGTCGCTGAAAAAGTATAAAACAAGCCTTCGTTGTCAATTTATGCAATATTCACTATGTAGAGATAAAATTTCATGTTTGGAAAGGCGTAGTCACACGTTAAATATACTACCCTTTGACAACGTGTGACTGCGGATTTCCAAACATGAAATTTTATCTCTACATAGTGAATATTGCATAAATTGACAACGAAGGCTTGTTTTATACTTTTTCAGCGACGTTTTTTGTCGTAGTTGGGTTTTAGTTTTTTTACTTTTATTTTAGTATGACGTTATGCGGAGGACACATTACTATTCATGATAATCATGCAAATACCTTGAAAATACCCATCTTAGTACAGGAGGGCAGAGTAAAATGAATATGGAAAATTTTGACAATTAAAATAATAGATAATTCCTTAATTTTCAAAAGGATTTGCACGGACTTTTGTCAGACAGCAGGAGGTGACAAAGTACCGAGTTAAATGGAAGCTTTTTTTATCAAAAGAGTTAACTTAGGGACCTACCATTGATACCTCAATGCGACCTACATTTTTTTTATGCTACAAACGAGCAAGCGAGTCACCTGATGGAAAGCAATCATCGCCGCCTATTAACATCCGCGAAATCCGAGAGATCGCTAATGCGTTGCCGGCCTTTTAAAAAAGGAGTACACTCTTCTCTTGAAGGTCCCTAAGTCGTAGCCGTCGGGAATAGGTAAACTGTTCCACAGAACTAAGGTACGTGGTAGAAAGTTCCGCGAAATACGCACAGTATTCGACCGCCATCCATCATACATCTACATAGTAAAAAATCCTAAAACCACTGGCATTTCGATAAAGGACAACGTCGTGAGGAAACCTGCATTCGTAAATGGAGTGAAATATGCCAATTCCCAGTAGGCTAGCATAATACTGACGAATGTTCTTGTTCTGAAGGCCATTGCCTGATCGGTGGGTAACGTTCGCTGATAAATGAAAAGTGATAGTGTCTTATTTTATTAGACACTAATTTTACTTCATTATATAATCTTGGCCTTATCACTAGGCCGTGTGGTCCCCGGCAGAGTAGAATAGGCCACCCTCACTCTTACCGAGGTGTCGTAAAAGGCGACTAAGGTAAAGCTGCTGGCATGATCATCAGCACCCAGAGAAGGAAAACTCTGCATTTATATCAAAACCCTTGCCAACCCGTCTGCCAAGCGTGGTGAGTATGGCAAATACCCCTCATGTGATTGAGGGAGGCCCGCGCCCCAGCAGTGGGGACTTAAATGGGCTGATGATGATGATGATAATATAATCTTGTATGGAACAAGAAAAATCTTACATATTCTTAATTTTTCTAAAATTGGCATATTTTTGAAATAAGTTAATTTTAACATTACATTTAAATGTAAATCAATATGATTTACATTTAAATGACTACTATAGCATAACTCAAAATCTCAAAAACTTCGACAATGAAATCTTTTATACAGGTAGGTACAGTAAATAGTATTTAATGTAATATTTTTGGGAATGTCTCCTATACTATGAAAACACCTCTGAGTGCGCTCGTATGGACATAATATTAATTTGGGATTTATTCAATCTTGCATGATTTTCTCATAATATTTCCTCCATATATCGTGTTGCTAAGCTGAGGATTATAATAATAAAATAGAACCAAATCCGTATGTTACGGTATTATTGCTTTACCTTTTACAATTTTCCTGAGGCTATGATGTTGTGAAGATACACCCAATGGTAATATATAATTGTAACATCATTGGATACACCCATGAAAATTGCGAAATGTTATATTTGATTGGATATTACTTACAATACTCTGGTTTTGACAAAAATATACATTTTGACTATCACTATGTTAATTATTTTTATCATGTTATTATTTTTGTATTTAACACATCTTAAAAGCTCACAGAAATCCAATATTTCGGTAATAAAGATACTTTAGGTGCTTGGGCCACAACCATAGATTATTCCACACCTCAAAACCCTATCTACATACATTATGAATTATTGAATAGCTCCTTGCTTGTATCGTTCTACGCGATATTCAAAAATCTCTTATAATTATTACCTTCCCTATTTTTTATGAAAAACCATTAGTATTCAATTCGATTTCGATTCCAGCTTCAAAGAACCCAATTTTCGCAACCTCACGTTTTAAAACTTCAATTCTAACTAGAAAATGGAATTTAAACATAACGTATAAGAAATTCCTCTGTAATGAACCTAGGCTTTGTTCCCAATTAATATGGGTCAGTCCAAAGCCCAGCCTAAGAACGGAGATTAAAACTCCAGCGGAATGGATAGTGGGCATTCTTCCTACCCCTTTGGCGGATAAAATCACCCTCTTCGATTATTCTGGCACGTAACAAATGTCGCTCTTTGGAAACGAACATTAGATGAGAGGATTTTTGGAAGGTATTAGGACCTTATAGCGTTTTTTTCTCAAATAACAGGAGTAAGCAAACCTACCTGTACCTTTACCATACCTTTACTTTCATTGTGGTGTATGTGAAAGAGACAGAACAATAGTTTTGGATAGCGAGGATAGTATTTCAAACACATGGTAAGGTCTCAGATTTGAAGAGATTTAAGTAGCCAATATTCTGGAAATAAATTTAAGACAAAATAACATTTATCATTACATCACCCTATACCCAAACTGTCTTAATACAAAACGCGATCTAAGAATAGTTTCGGAACAAATCTCGTCCCAGCCCTTTTTAACATTATGTGTTGGAACGGAATGACATGATCTTTAGTACGGTAATAACTTCAGATAGCTTTTTAAATAAGAAAAATAGCTCATCTTAGCACTAAATACTTTGTATGTGTATATGTAGATATATTTTTTTTGGCATTATGAGCTCACCAGCAACACCAGTTTAGTCACAAGTGTGCTGCCAACATTTGAACTCGCCTTTCCCCTAATTGGGCCTCTGGTACCCACAGTCTCTCGGCGAAACACTCGGCTTTTTTGTGACATAACAAAGAAGACTGAGCAAACACTAGCGTTCATCACATGTCATGAATGTTTGTGGAGGGAATCAGACTCATGAACCATGGAGCGTAAGACCATCCAAATTACCAAATGCGCCATAGGCCTAGTCAGCCATTTTAATTAAGTACGATTAATATCAGAATTATCAGCAAAAAGCATCTGTAATTCGTACTTGGCTTATTTGAGTTGAGCCATGTTTAATCAAGTTTACTGCTATCACTGTTTCGGGCAATATGCAGACTTAACTGCTTTATTACCGAACATGTTATAAAGAGAACTGCAATTTGGAATAATAAAAGAAACATTTCGGTTGGTAAGTAATACACAATAAGTGCTTGCGGGTTTTAAATTACCGTAAGTGCCCGCGATTGGACTTTTACTTCTTTTTGGTCTTGTAATGATACAGGTACCTTAATAATATTTCATAACTAATAATGATACAGCCTGAGAGAGGTACTTAGTCCTTGCTGCAGCCCTAAAAGTGTGCTTTAACCTAGGCCAGCCTAAAATAAAAACTTCTTCCGTTTGAACGCATACAACGTAGGGCTGCTCAAATTGTCGGTGACTTGACTCTCTCTAGTCGAAATGATCCTTTAGCACTGCGGCAGGACATAGCTTCCCTCAGCATCCTACGTGCTTTTACTTTTTTTGGTCGTGAATTGAAGCAGGTAACTTAACTTAAGGTGTTGGATAGAGCGGAAATTGTTAGCATTTAAACCGAATATCTTTTTAAAAATTTTGAAATTCGAGCATCTCGAAAAGAACTTATACTATTTATTCAATACTTATAATTAACATTTTGGTCCGCTTCCTGCTCGAAATATAAATTACCGCCAAAAGCGGCCACTTATGGCGTTAACCCGAATTTCTAGTGCAAAAACAGATCAAAAAGTTATTTATAAGTATGAAATAAATATTATATATTCATCCCGAGAGGCTCGAACTGAAATTGTTAAAAAGATATCCGGTTTAGTTGTTATCAATTTAAATCGGTTGGCGTCGCTAGTTAGGGCCACCCGTCGCAATAATAATATTTCATATTAAACATACAGCCTTAGAGAGATACTTAGTCCGTGTTGCAGCCCTAAAAGTGTGTTTTAGCCTATGCCAGTCTAAAATAAAAACTTCATCCGTTTGACCGCATACAACGTAGGGCTGCTCGAATTGTCGGTGACTTGACTCTCTCTAGTCGAATTGATCCTCTAGCCCTGCGGCGGGATATACTTAGCCTCCTTCAGCATTCTATACCGCATTTATCGTGGGGAGTGCTCTGAGGAACTGTTTAACCACTCCCTGCAGCTGAATTCTTACATCGAACCACACGCATACGATAGTTATTCCATCCCCATCATCTCGATGGATGGCGGTCTAATACTGTAAACTTTCTACCACGTACCTCTCAGTTCTGTGGAACGGTTTGGCTGCGGGAGTGTTTCTCGACGGCGACGACTTAGGGACTTTCAAGAGTACTCTTTTTTAAATAGGCCGGCAACACATTACTTGGCGGCGTTGATTACTTTCAATCAGGTGACGCGCGTGCTCGTTTGTCGGCCTCTAGCATAAAAAAAAACATTAAAAATAACATCATCATCATCGTCAGCCCATTTAAGTCCCCACTGCTGGGGCACGGGCCTCCCTCAATCACATGAGGGGTAATTGCCATACTCACCACGCTTGGCAGACGGGTTGGCTAGGGTTTTGATATAAATGCAGAGTTTTCCTTCTCTGGGTGCTGATGATCATGCCAGCAGCTTTACCTTAGTCGCCTTTTACGGCACCTCGGTAAGAGTGAGGGTGTCCTATTCTACTCTGCCGGGACCACACGGCTAAAATAACATACCTACATTTTAACTAAATTTCTAAAATGAAACAACTTTTTTCCTTTGATTATCCTGTAGTCAGGCCAAACATAAACGCAAGACTACTGTACCAATGTTGTCTTACTAAAATTATCTGTGTTTGGCTACAAAATAGGAGCATGTATCCTTAGAGAAACAAACAATGTTAAGATACTTACAAAATGTAAAGACACGTTACTTATTTGCATATCTTGCTACGATCGGCCCGTAAACCTTCGTAACTACCACAGCGTTGACACAGTATACCAACACAGTAGGAAGACAAAGAAAGACGATGGCCTTGAAAACGAAAACGTATGTACATATCCGTATACGTTTGATTAATATCGAATGAGGAAATTTGCCGGGGGCCGTGTGGTCCCGGCAGAGTAGAATAGGCCACCCTCACTCTTACCGAGGTGTCGTAAAAGGCGACTAAGGTAAACCAAGGTAACTGCTGGCATGATCATCAGCACCCAGAGAAGGAAAACTCTGCATTTATATCAAAACCCTAGCCAACCCGTCTGCCAAGCGTGGTGAGTATGGCAATTACCCCTCATGTGATTGAGGGAGGCCCGTGCCCCAGCAGTGGGGACTTAAATGGGCTGACAATGAAAAAAAATGATGATGATGTACATATCCGTACGTACATATCGTACTACGTCCGATTTGAATCCGATCTATCGTGTGAACGTATATTAGATAGTATACACGGTTTACTATCAAGAAGCATAAAAATTTTAAGCATAAAATAAGTAAGCATAATGTAATTACTACTAATGATAATTTCGCATAATACTAAAAAGCACAACAGTTTTTAGCATAATTTTTTTATCATAAATGCAATAAACATAAACATGATTAAGCATAAAATAATTAACCATAAGTCATTAAAAAGCGGCTTACGGGCACCTAAATCTACTTTTACTCTATATAATATAGGAAATACTGGTTGCTTACTTACTTTTTTATTTTTCAGATTCAAACAAACATCAATGCTTAAAACAATTGTGCCAAAAAAAATTATGCATAAATGCATTATGCTAAATAATAATTATGCCACAGTACATATTATGCTAAAACCTAATTTGGCCAAATTAATATTATGCTAAATAAATTATGCAAATTTCATTATGCCAATCCATTATAGGACAAAACACATTATGCCAATTAAAGGGATCCCAGTATACACACTTCATCCGCCTTCCGACATCCGAAGTCTCTCCATCATCTGTGAATTTCCATCGTAGAAGATAAGGTTCCGTGATAATACGTTTTGCTTACTTATGCCAATACTGGCTTCTGCATAGTCAATCTTATCAGATATAAGCTTGAGTGCGTCAAATCAAATGTAGTTTTTAGGGTTTTCGAAACGTCTTCACGTTCATTACGTGTAAACGGTTTTCTTGCAGATGTATACAATATAGTTTATCTTTAAGGCTAGAGTGAACACATCTTCTAGACAAACGCGTTACATTCTACACCTGATCGTCACTCTCCGGATGAGATTATTGTCATCCGTTAGTATATAGTTTAAACAAAAAAGTAGTTTATATTCACAAACATAAAAATGAAGAACAGACGAAGAAAAAACATTTGACCGTGGGAGAACCTCGCTTCGGCATGAATGACTCACAGGAAACCGGCGTGAAGCAGCTGTGTGCTGTGTTTCGCTGCGTGGGGTGAGGGGGGTGAGGGCACTTAGGCAGCGGAAGCCCAATCCGGGGGAAAATGGTGTCGCCGTTGTCAATGGGAGGCGGCAATCAGGTGATCCGTCTGCACGTCTGCGAACTATCACATAAAAAAAAAGAAAAAGTCGCATTAATTTCGCATTACGCATCTTTCCAAGTAACTCTGCACAGCCACCAGCGCATATTAGTCACCTATTTGTCATGCAGCTTCTACTAATGGCGCTGAACTGAAGGCCCTACCACCTTGGTGCATTCCGACAGTGGCGACAGTTTAGGGTAGGGATTACTGTCATTTCTTAGCTTGCGATCAAAATTAAAATATGTATTGTATCCTTATACCTACTTTGAATATAAGCCCGCGGTGAGTAACTTCTAAATTTTCTATGAATACAGAATTAAATAACATTAAGTACAATACATCGTGGCCTACTTTCCACGGTACAAAAGAGTTGGCGTTATCGCTTTATCCTTGAAGACTTATCTTACTAAGAGTCTAAGAGTCTCCAAACATTTTCGCAAAGCTTATTGATTAAATTAAGGCGATTTCTGATCGCAGCGAGAGGAGACGCTTGATGGGATTCTTTCATCGAAGCGCTTGTTATACAAAGCCAAGAGTCATTTTGGGTCATTGACTTTTGATAATTGGATCACTTTGTCAAAAGAACGACCGTCCTTTTCTGTCGCATTTTTAGGCAGCAGGAATTGCAGGCAAAATTAAAATCAGCACGTATTCACCCATTGCTGGTCGCACCTAACACAAAACGTGGGAGAGCCACGCTTCGGCATGAATGGGTTGGGTGAGCATACCGAAGAGAATGGAAGTTTAACGGGCCAACCTTTAAACATCCATTCTCTCCGGCCTACTAGTGACTTTACTAGTGTTGCGTGTGCATGGGGGTGACCATTAGCGGTGGCAAGGTGCTCAGGCGATCCGACTGCTCATCTATTATATAAAAAAAAAACAATTTAGCAAGTTCGTCCAGTGCTGAATTATCCTAATATATAAGCTTCCGTCATATAGGGCCACAATTTTTTCAAAGTTTTCCTCACCCAGTCTTCTTCTTCTTTAAATAGATGGACAGATATGAGTTATTGCATTATCCATGCTGATAGTTCTTTTATTAACATAACACCTTAGTACTATTCCTACTCCTATTACCGTGAGATTCCCGGTTGCTTGTCGCTTGATAGCAACGGCACGTCACTCGTCATCACAACGTTATGACTATGGTTGTGATTTCGTTGCATGTTTCGATATTCCACCCGTTTCTCAGGTTTCAGAATCATGCACTCCTCTGGCTCCTCAACCATACACTCTTTCGGCCCCAAACATGGCTCCTCAACGTATCATGATTAGGATTTCGGGAGTCTAGTAATTAGTCGCTTCATTGTATGACGCGACTGCCGTCTGATCTTTGCAACCCTTTTGACAGGGAAACCAGGCCAACTGAATCATGATTACACGTTTCAGGAACTATCCGAAACGTGCAGGTTTCCTCAGATGTTTTCCCTCACCGCCAAGTTAACTGTAGAAATACGCACACATATTTGAAAAATCCAGTGCATGTTCGGATTCGCACTACGCGGGGGTCGTAGTAGGGGGGGCTGAATGGAATGCGCGTTCTTATTCATTGATCTCATCATCATCATCATCATTTCAGCCAATAGACGTCCGCTGCTGGACATAGGCCTCCCCCAATGTTCTCCACACAGATCGGTCATGTGCCGCCCGCATCCAATGGATTCCCGCGATCTTCACCAGATCATCGGTCCACTTTGTGGGGGGCCTGCCACGGCTGCGACTTCCTGTACGTGGCCTCCATTCGAGGACCTTTCCGCCCCAACATTCATTGATCTACCATCGCTCTAATCAACATCTCAGCACTATTAGTCTAACTGGACGCTGACCAACTTGTTATAAAGCGCGATCTAAAGTTATTACCGTACTAAAGCTCATGTCATCCCATTCCAGCACGCAATGATGAAAAGGACTGTCACGAATTTTGTTTCTGGACTATCCTTAGATCGGGATTTGTAATAAATGGAGGTCTAACGGTTGGAATCATGCCACATAGTGAACTTCAGATCATTTGTGGTGAGAGTGCCGACCCACTCTCTGGCGGCATTTATTACCCGATCATATTATTTTATTTGACGACCCGATTGGACAGTAGTAGTGAACGCTGCCTCTGATACAAGGGTTGCGGGTTCGATCCCCGCACAGTACAAACATTTGTGTGCATGAACATGTTTGTTTGTATTGGTCTGGGTGTTTGCTATGTATTTTAAGTATGTATTTACAAAAGAAAAGTTTTATATGTATATATTTGTAATGTCACTGTTGAATCTGATCCGTAACACAGGTGCTTGAGCTTGTGAGTATGTGATGTTGTGTAATATTTATTTATTTAAAGAGGACTTCTGGCCTCAGGGAGTCGTCTTTCGGAAGTTTTGAGGACGGCTACCAGCTGACTCTAGGCGCCGCACCTAAAAATTGTGAAAAAAAACTGTATTTTATTATGTATGTATGTTAGACTGTAAGGTATTTATTATATTGGCCAATGAAATAAACGAATTATCACGTATGTTAGTTGTTCCACAACCACGAGCAATTATGTCCCTGACTTTTAGAAGGCGTGCGTGGGGCCGAAGCTAACACGTAGAGGCCCGTTTAATTGACAGTTTTACTATAATGTAATGTGACACCAGTCGGCGACTATCCTTGTATACACTATAGAAGTGTAGCCAAGGACAGTCCCCGGTCGGCATAAGACTATTGAAAATAATGGAAAACAAAATGAACTGGGCTATTGGGTTGAGGAGTTAGTTAGTTAGTTGACTGACCGGATGGCGCAATTGGTAGTGACACTGCTTCTTACGCCAAAGGTCGTGGGTTCGATCCCCACCCTGGACAAACATTCGTGCGGTGAACACTTGTGTTTGTTCGGTGTCTGGGTGTAATATATGTATTTAAGTATATATTTGTGTTCCTCTGTTGTCTGATATCTGTAACACAAGTGCTTAAGCAACTTAGTACGGAATCAGGTCAACGTATGAGATGTTGTTTTTTAAAAAAAAAAAAAAAAAAGTTAGTGGACCGGTTAACTGGTACTATGGAGAGACTATGGCACCGGCCCGATCAATGATGATGATGCCAAAAAATTGGGCAGGTGGTGACTCGCCACTCACTATATGGGCCCCCTATAATAAGCTACCAGGAAGCCAAGCAAAAGCTAGCTACCAGATATAGCAAGGCGGGCAACATTGGTGTGAGCAGCTCAGGGTGCCGAGAGGTGTACACCGCTTTCTACCCAGTGTCTGTGGTTACAGACACTCTGCCAACTCGCGACTTATGCATCTTTCACTTCCACCCTGCGATGTATTTATTATTATTATTAGTAGCGCCTCAATAAGACCGGGCCAATTTTATCCCTTTATGTTAATCCAGCGTAATTGTTTACGTCTTTCTCCTACTAAGGAACGGCTCATAATAAATCACCAAAATGGCTTCATTGTTGCGGCCTGCCCTGCTTGATGGTATTTGGTACCTGCCTCATGCTCCAAAGGGCATCATTCCCACCCACCCATAAACCAAAATCTATCTCTCCTTTATGATTGTGTGAAAATAGCCTGGCTTCGTTATTGTTCACAAGCCTACCTGTATTAGCTTGAAGCACAGGTCAACTTAGTTCGTAGAAGTTTAGTATTAGACATAAAGTAAAGTATCAGCCTACAAACTGTCCCACTGCTGGTCAACGGCCTCCATCATAGAAATCCAGCTATGATGGGATTAGGCTTAATGACCACACATGCCTGATGTGGATTGGTGATCACAAAACCGAGCAATGTTCGAAAAATTCGAAACATACTTATTGATTGACCCGGGAATCGAACCCAGGACCGGGGCGTGATCACTAGGATCACGGCCCGGTACTTAAACCACTAGACCATATTGAAATAATATTTTACTTATTTTTAATTAAACTACATCATAATTGGCAAGGGTGAGGAGGGGGAGGAGACGCCGAGCAGATACGCATCTCCCCCCTCTCCACGAAGGGAGACCGCTGGTGCGTGTTACGGGGTACCAGCATTGCAGCCTGATAGGGCCGGCTCAGTTTTCCCAACTGTCCCTATACCCTCAATCGACACGTCCGGGGGAGGAACCGCCTAATCCGCCGTACAAGCGAGCATGCTTCCGGGGAATATCGTGGAGGGAGGCTTCGGCTGTATCACTATAATATTCCCCAATATGGCCGATGAGGGGGAACCGCAGAGAGTTTAGTGGGTATATTATTATCTTCAGGAGAAGCCCCCGCCAAAGGAGAGCCCCACATTGTTATGTGGGGAATGCCAATGCATTAGGTAGTCGGCTCATCTCTTGAGCCGGCGGCATTCCCCCTGCGAATCAAAAAAAAGATCAGAATTTGCATTTTTATGAAGTTTTTTGGAGATTCATAGGTACAGATACTATAAGCGTTTCAATAAGGCAGAGCCAATTATATCCCTTTAATTAATCCAGAGCAATGTTTCGTCTCACTCCCTTCAAGTAAAGTATCATTATAAATCACCAGCCGGCTTCATTGTTGTGGTCTACGAAGGTCATGTACGTGTGAATTAAGGGCGAAAATAAATTTAAACTCACAAGAGATGTAAAAAAATATGCAATTCTTTCAAACAAAACAATTTGAGTTATCAAAATAACCACCACATCTACCAACGGTTTTGAGCAATGTCTGTTAAACGGCTTTTGGAAATGCGTAGATATTTTTTTTCGAGTCCCCATACAAAATAACCAAGTCACATGATCGACTTTGTATGAAAATATGTTTTTTGTGCGAATTTCCAAAACACTTTTTTTTTCTGTGAGAGGTGGCAGACGAGCAGCAGACTGATCGCCTGATGGTGAGCGATTGCCGCCGCTCATAGACACCCGTGACACCAGTGGAGTCACAAGTGCGCTGCCAACCTTTAAACCCTTCCCTCCGAATTGGGCCTCCGGTACCCTCACTCACGCAGCGAAACACAGCACAGTGCTGTTTCACGCCGGTTTTCTGCGAGGCCGTGGTATCACTTAAAACACATATTGTTCAGAATGGATGAAGAAGACATAGTTAAAGGGATGTAATTGTATGTATACCGATACACAGGATGTCTATACTAACTTAATCATAATCAAAGACAATATCCTCCTTGATCATAATGAAATGAGTGAGTTCTGCTCTGTGTATTCTGACTTGTTATATTTATCTTTAGTTACGCCTGTAGGTTAATCGTAGTGGCGTACCCGGCGCGTTCTATTTGTGTGATTATCATAAGATTATCTCCCTTACCCTTTCATAGCCATGGCGAATTGAGGATCAGGTGGCATCAGGGCAATTACATTAACTCCTCAGAAGGGAATAACCCCAGTGTTAATAAGTAAGTATAGCCAGTAGCTGATTCAGGGGTCGCTACTCTCACGGTAATAGGACTGCCTCGGTGGCGTATTGGTTAGTGGGTCGCACTATAAAGCCGCGGCTGCGCATGAGGTCTCAGGTTCGATCCCCGGGTCGGGCCAAAAATTTGTAAATAGTTAATAATTCGGTAAGAAATTTTTAGTATCCTCCCGTTTGTCAGTCTGGAAATTGGCGGTCTTTTACCTCCGTGTCCTGCACCCAATCCCTATCCGGTCATGTCAACCTGGTGTCCCATCGGAATATGAGGGTGAGTGCACTTGCGTTTGCGCACACACTTGAGCACTATAATATATCCTGCGTAAGTGGTTGATCGTTGAGATTGGCTGCCACAGCCGTAATCGGTGGGAGGATATTATTAATAGTAACTCCATAAATCAAGTGTTTCATCCCCGTAATAGTTTTATTCAAACTTCTAATTGGAGCGATGTTAGCTCAATCGCCTCCCATGTCTTGGTCATAATACTCTTTAGCCGAGCCACTCTGCTGCAGTGATCAGTATGGACTACGCGCTCGTTCGACGCTTGTACTCGTGAGTCGGTCCACAGTAGGTACATAAATTCTTGCTCGACTCGTACTCGACTCCTCTAGCAGAGAACCATCTTTACTAGGTAGGTAGGCTCTGAGGTTTATCGAATTTCAATCTTTTTTTCTTAAATCTCAATATATAAATTCTTCACACAGACAATTTTTTGTTTTAACATGATTTGGTTGTCCTTGTCCGAATCTGCTGAACAAAATTTTTCGAAAAACCAATTTCATCAAAAATCCCGTATCAAGGCGAAGCTTTTGCGCCAAATTGGATTGCATGAAAAAGGCACATTTTGTTTTGAGTATCGTAGGAAAAGTGAATGAAAAAACCGAACCGTTTTCGACATTATGCAGAAAAGTGAGGCCGCATGACAAAGAATAACAGAAGGACCGTTCAATGAACATAGAATAATAAATACGTTAGTTTCGTGAACAGCAGTTTAAGCTCATGTACAGCTATATTTATCTTTCTGCAAGGTTGCAAGGCTTTGTCTTCTTAATACGGAAACAGGGTAATATATCAATTAATTGAATTAAATATCTTACGTCTCTCTGGTAAAAAAGATAAGATTTTCTTATAAAATTGCATTCTATTCGGTTGATAAATATGTGTCTGTAAAAACCTGTCCATAAAGTATAAAGTGGCGAATAATCTTATAATAATCATATTATATGGTTTTTACTGTAGAATAGGGTATATGACTAAGCTCAAGATTTTACAAAATATAAATATTTTATCAAAATATAGGTCAATATGTGCCAATGGCAAAAATTCTCAATTAAAAATATAACGTCTAGCCGGTTTTATGGTCATTAAAAGATTCATGGGCAAGTCCATTTTAAAAGTATGAAATTATTAAAAAATAATTATACCATTGAATAACCCATACAATTGCAATTGCAACAATTATTATAATAGAACCATTGACATAAACGAAACATTTGACATAGCTACCATACAAAATTCAAATGAAATGCATACAAAATACTTAGGTGTGACGTCACATCTAAGTAGCCATTTGTATGGAGCGTTTTGGGTTTGCCCAAAATAGTGATTTTAAAGTTGTGATATCTCAGGTAGTTTAAATGAGAATCAAGTGATTCTTTCAACGATGTTTCTATCATTGAGAGGTATTTTAATTGCAAAAATAAAAAAAAATAGTCATATACCGTATTGTAAAATCTTGCTTTAATAAATTTAAATCTATATATTATTCCCATACTCTTGCAAGAGTATGCTTCATAACACCTGTAAACCATATGCTTGCAATAAAGAATTCGAACTTTGATGTATCTTCTGATTTTGAAGCGATGCAAGTCGTTCAATACTACAAAAAAGAATAAATTGTGCGCTAAACACTTAGGACACCGGGTGTCTGAAGACACCCCCGTTTTTGTGTCAGAACAGTTGACAGTAAAAGGTGCGCGATTACATTTTTTAGCAAGGGACCTCGTGAAGTCTGGTAAATATAGGAGAATCCAAACTATGATATAGTTAAACAACTTTTGTCTAACAATTTATTGTTAGACAAAAGTTGTTAACGGGATAAAACCCGTATCCCGTTCCTGTAGGTGCAAAATATGTTTGAACCATAATCTAAGATTTGGCAAAAATTACATTTGTTGTACAATTATTGCTGTCTTCGCAGCCTTTAGACATAGGAACAATAACAAGTGGTTCATGGTGCACCCGAGAATATAGGTACAAACTGCGCCATCTGTACTTTCCTACTTCATGTAGGACACGACGAGTTCGTTAGTCGACTATTTTGTAAGCGGAGTGTACCGCGGGCTGAACTATACTGTGTATCACCTACGTGTTTGTTGGAAACGGGGTCATATGATTCAGCATTTTTTCTTACATCAACAGAAATAAGTACAAAGTATATCCTTACTCGTCCAATACAATAATAGTTAGAAACTTGGTTAAGTGACGGTACCGAAAAAAGAAAAATTTAAGACTAAAAAGTTATATAAAATAATAATAAATTTGGCAGTTCCTATATCCGCCGAACCATAAAGAGATGAAACTCATTGCCGGCGCATGTATTTCCTCCTTCCTACAATATGGATTCCTTAAAACAAAGAGTGAAGAAGCATCTCGAGGGCCAGTATTCAGGCTAAAGGAGAGCTAATATACTGAGCCTCTAAAAAAAATATTTTTTGTGATACAAAAATTATACTACAAGCAATTAGGTATAAAAGTAGCAAACAAAGGCTACAGATGCTTTTTTGTTTGAAATGTAATCTACCCAATTGATATAAAAATACTAGAAAAAATAAAAAAAAGTGCTAGAAAAATGGGGAAAACTAAATCGATGGGAAAAAGCTTGTTTCGTATGACCATTTAAAAGGTAGAATATAGTCTCATTGTCAGTTTAAGAATCGTTACATATTAGAGTTTCTATAAAAAGATAAAAGTTTCGTTCAGGTATAAGGACCCAAAGTACTCGTAGTACGAAAAGTTTCCATACTTTCACTGCCTATTTTAAACTCGAAGCACGAGTAATATCACGATTACCGACTGCTAAATCCCAGACTCCTCCAACTTAAGTAGTCTTAGTCGTGTTTAATTTAATTTTTAAGTAAAGTTCATCGTTGGCTTAGTACGAATAACGTAAAACTTGGTCCTGGGTACTGTACTGCCTTGATGAGGGCGCTTATTCCTTAAAATAACATTTCCTCCAAGTAGTCTTGTTAAACCAGGCCGTTAACCATACGGGACCACTAGATTTTGAACTTTGTGCAAAGGAGATAAAATTTGATTTTTATCGGAGGCAGAAAAACCTTACAGGTCAGATCGTACCTGATAAACACTACGAGACGTACGAGACGGGAACCTGGACCTGAGAGGGGAACTTGAGTAGTTATGCTCACTCAAATGTCTCTGAGGTGGTAGCGCTATGGGACGGGTAATTACATTCCCTCTTATATGGCTGTGTCAAATGATGGCTGACACATACGTCATACATGCGAACAAGTGCCACCACCAAAAAGAGTAACTGGCGAGTTTCTTGCCGGATCTTCTCGACCAGATTTAACTTTCCGAGCTGGTGGTAGAATCGTATTATGTTTATTTAATTCTTGTTTTATTTTATATACCGGCATCTATATGTAGCTACATGTAAATTATTATTATACTTATTAACAGTTTCAAAATATGTTAATGTAATATGACTTTGAGACGACGACGAAAGAGAAATTAGAAAGCTGATTTTTTGAAAACCAATAAAGATATCTTAGGTTTTCAACAACATAAAATATAAGGTACAAGAGCCTAGAGTTTTTAGTAGTAGGGTTAATCGTTATAAATTAATAACAAAAAACCTTTCATAAACTGAACGGTAGAGAGAGTTGCTTACGAAAGTGCAAAATTGAATCCCATTATTAACTTGTACGGATTGAGGGAACAAAGTGTTCGGGACGAGTAAGCGAGAAACACATAAAAGCTTCTTAAATAGCTCCGGATATTGTTCTGGAAATTAATTCATTATTTTATTCGGTATTGTGCTCGCCAAACAGTTTGCTGTGGAGTACATTTAGGGAGTCCTCTAATTAAAACTCGCGCGGGTGCAGTCGCGTGCGTCTGTTTCAAAGAATTTGTTTAAGCAACGCCACGCGCGGCGGGCGGCGTGCGTACGCCGCGTGCTCATGCGACGAGTAGGAAAGTTATAGTATCAACCAAAATACAAAAGTTGTGAAAATTTCAACTTTCTAGCCATTGTGGTTCTTTTGATAGGGCCTGGTGACAAACAGACCGACAGCAAAGAATTAGTAATAGGGTTCCGTTTTTAACCGATACGGAACCCTTTAAACGGTAATTGGCAATCATTATAACCATTTTTTTACTACGCTTATTTTTTTTAAAGTTCAGTTTCAGGGAAAATAAATGCTACTACAACATCCGAGTCACATATATTATAATCTAAGTCAAAGGAATCTATTAAATTAAAAACAAGTTAGAAATATAGGTTTATCAAGGCAAGACGTTTTACTCGTCTCTTATTATTTCTTAGATGAAAAGGATTCTTGAGCAGAATACAAAGTTTTGCGAAGGACAAATTTATCGATTCCATCTTGATGACGTCTCAGTTTGCCTCATTAGAAGCGTCTTCAAAGGATTGCTCGAATGAACGGATGGGTGAATAATCTAATCGGCAGCCTTGTTGAATTTGGTTTTTATAATTAAACTGACAGTGGAGTTCATCGACTTTTGAAACAGCTGTTTACGATAAACAGCTGTTTATGATAAACAGCTGTTTTAAAAGTCAAAAACCAAAGCCAAGTTTTGTTGCATCATGCAACCATGGGAGTCCGAAGGAAAGCCACGCTTCGGTATGAATGGGCCAGCTCGACTGGAGTGATATCACGGCCTCACAGAAGTCCGGCGTGAAACAGCACTGTGGTCCAAGGATTGCGGGTTCAATCCCCGCACAGTACAAACATTTGTGTACATGAACATGTCTCTTTGTATTGGTCTGGGTGTTTTCTATGTATTATAAGTGTATATTTACAAAAAAAAGTAATTTATGTATATATTTGTAATCCCACTGTTGATTCTGATATCCGTAACACAGGTGCTTGAGCTACCTATCTCGAAGTCAGATTAATGTATGTGATGTTGTGTGCTGTGTTTTGCTACGTGAGTGAGGGTACCGAAGCCCAATCTGGGGGAAGCAGCGCACTTGTGACTCCACTGGTGTCGCGGGTGTCCATGGCCTTCGCAAATCGCTTACCATCTGGTGATTCGTCTACTCGTCTACCACCAATCACATAAAAAAAACTAACGCCGGACATAGGCCTCTCCAAATTGTATAAAGTATCCACGAGAGCTACTGCCGATAAGCTGTTTTTGTTAGCAGATTTTGTAATAAGTACTTAATCTGATAAATTGAAAAAAATATTTGTATCCGTCACTTCGATCTTTAGCTACTCGCATCCAGCTTTTGCAAACCACTCCGGCCAGGCGGAGATCGTCACTCCATCTGGCCTGAGTTTTGTTTAACAGCTGTTAAAAGTCGATGAACTTCACCCTAAGAAAAGGTACCTACTATTTACTTTGTTGTCCTTAGCTACAGTTAGTAACAGTTAGTTTTGTTTCGCTGCGTGAGTGAGGGTACCGGAGGCCTAATCCGGGGGAAATTGGGGTTTAAAGGTTGACAGCGTACTTGTGACTCCGCTGGTGTCGCGATTGTCCATGGGCGGCGGCAATCGCTTACCATCAGGTGATCCGTTCCTAATTTCCGTGACCCATGAATACCGATCTGAGGTCAGAGGTGTCACTGACGCGTTGCTGGCCTTTTAGAAAAGAGTACATTCGTCTCGTTGTTATCTACCTATTTAAGTTTAAAAATAGGTATATGTTTTTCTCGTAAGCATTTTATCTCTTTGAGTGATCGTATCAGAAATGATGAGATCCGCAGGAGAACTAAGATCACAGACATAGCCCAAAGGAGTGCATGTCTCAAGTGGCAATGGGCAGGGCACATAGCGGGGAGAACCGACGTCCGTTGGAGCGGAAAGATCCTCGAGTGGAGGCCACGTACAGGAAGTCGCAGCCGTAGCAGGCCCCCCACAATGTGGACCGATGATCAGGTGAAGAAGAATCCACTGGATGCGGGCGGCACAGAACCGATCTGTGTGGAGTCTATTGGCTGAAATGATGATGATGAAATATTTTATAGAAGCATAACATAACTTTAGCCTTCCGTTTGCAACAGCCCACATTGAACCGTCAGAGACAGTCACTACTAAATTGAATGACGCTTAATTTAATTAGTATACCTTTGTAGCTTTAATATTACTATCCACCCTATTACTTGTCTACAGACATATTTATCGTTAAAGTAAAATAGCCTTGGTGTAAAAATATAAAATGTTTATCCCCATGAAGCCCATAAAAGAAGGGTTCTTTCATAAATATGTAACTTTCGGATATTGCTTTAGTTATACGATACGTCGAAAATCCTTGATCCTTACCAATATAAAGGGCCATCTCTGAATGTGAGATTTGATAACTTTTAATAAAATTTATTATGCCAATTCGAGTTTTACAGTGGACGGTTAACAGTAAAAATGTAATGGCTTATTTTATGTACTCATCTACATACTAAGATTCAGTACATAAAATATTTGCTTGCCACTTGTTTTCTTTTTTTTATGTGATACCTAGGTGGCAGATGAGCAGACGGATTGCCTGATGGTAAGCGATTACCACCGCCCATAGACACCCGCGACACCAGTAGGGTTACAAGTGCGCTGCGCTTTCTCCCGGATTGGACCTCCGATACCCTCACTCACACAGCGAAACAGAGCACAGTGCTGCTTCACGCCGGTTTTCTGTGAGGCCGTTGTATCACTCCGGTCGAGCCGGACAATTCATGCCGAAGCGTGGCTCTCCCACGGTCAAATGGTCCCTTAGAAGCAAACATTGAAGGCTTTTTTTTATTTTGCGTTTTAGTCTCTGTATCAAGCTTCTCTCTTTCAAGCTCTGTATAAAGGTTGCCTGGAAGAGATCGCTCATAGTCGGCCGCCTACGTTGTCATCATCGTCAGCCCATTTAAGTCCCCACTGCTGGGGCACGGGCCTCCCTCAATCACATGAGAGGTAATTGCCATACTCACCACGCTTGGCAGACGGGTTGGCGAGGGTTTTGATATAAATGCAGAGTTTTCCTTCTCTGGGTGCTGATGATCATGCCAGCAGCTTTACCTTAGTCGCCTTGTACGACACCTTGGTAAGAGTGAGGGTGGCCTATTCTACTCTGCCGGGGACCACACGGCGAAATTCGTTGTACATATCCTGTAATTCCTAGTCTTAAGATTTTTATACTTCATTTTGAGTACAATAAAAGTATATTCATTCATTTATTCATTCAAGACCCTTTAATTCGAGCACGCGTGAAAGTAAAGTATTTAATTTGAACCGTATAGTTAAGGTGACGGGTAGCAACGCCAATCGATTTTAAATTTTAGCTACTAAACCGGATCTATTTTAAATAATTTCGGGGTTACAACCTCTCGGCAAACACATATACTATTTATTCAATAACCATGCACAAATGTTGGGTTCGTTATTCGCGTACGCATTGGACCCAACATTTTTGCATGGTTATATAATAAGTAGTAAGAATTAAAATCGATTGGCGTCGCTAGTGTGCCCTACCCGTCACCTTCTACGTATACGGAATGCGTTAGGAGATGAAATAATACATCTCACTGCGTGTACAAAATTGAATTTATTTAGCTCATAAATAATAATATAAAGTATCTCAACCTTACGTCATCATGCATCACATAAGTTTATGTAGAAAATAACTAAACTACTACGTTCTACGTCTTCCGTCCATAAAGATATACCTAACGCGTATCAGTATAATTTTAATGTGTCATTCAGATCAATGGCCGTGTGGTCCCGGCAGAGTAGAATAGGCCACCCTCACTCTTACCGAGGTGTCGTAAAAGGCGACTAAGGTAAAGCTGCTGGCATGATCATCAGCACCCAGAGAAGGAAAACTCTGCATTTATATCAAAACCCTCGCCAACCCGTCTGCCAAGCGTGGTGAGTATGGCAATTACCCCTCATGTGATTGAGGGAGGCCCGTGCCCCAGCAGTGGGGACTTAAATGGGCTGGTGATGATGATGATGATGATGATTCAGATCAAATATTTCACCCACTCGTGTTGTTTATAACTTTAACAGTTTCCAAATGGTCAGATATAACTTTTAGGGGGATTCGCTACTTTTTATTTTATGTGTGAGCATATGCTTGTGTTATAAATAGCAATGAACTTTTCTTTTAAGTTACGTTACCGAACGCAACTTAGAACATTTTATTTTAAAAATCTAACTGCTCTTTGTATGTGTGGGTTTGTCAATCTATATGTTGTATAAATAAATTCACGTAATTTTTTAAACGAAATCATAGGGACATTATGGCAATATGTTAAATACCGTCGTCGTAGTAATATCTATATATTACTACGACGACCTCAATCACAATACTTGATGAATAAAGATGAGGTTGAACATAGAACATATTTTATGTAGGACCTTGTCAAGAGAAGCCTAATTAATAAATAAATCCTCATAGGTAATATGCAAACAAGCCTACGAGAGTATATTAGTACTTGATACAATGGCCAAAACTTAACAAGAACATAACAATGTCTTCCAGCCAATACTTGGTCTACGGTGGTCAATTTATGCAGGACGTATTTAAGTGCTGAAGTGAGTATGTCCACTTTTTATATTCTTACTCCCATATTCTGATACGCTATCAGAGAGACAACATAAAGGAGGGTTCGGGCTCAATACGAACGCTAAACGTGCTTTCATCGTCAGCCCATTTAAGTCCCCACTGCTGGGGCACGGGCCTCCCTCAATCACATGAGGGGTAATTGCCATACTCACCACGCTTGGCAGACGGGTTGGCGAGGGTTTTGATATAAATGCAGAGTTTTCCTTCTCTGGGTGCTGATGATCATGCCAGCAGCTTTACCTTAGTCGCCTTTTACGATACCTCGGTAAGAGTGAGGGTGGCCTATTCTACTCTGCCGGGCACCACACGGCCAAACGTGCTTTCGGAGGAAGTTAAAGACCATCCATTTTAGATTTAGCGGTTAATAACCGCAAAGCCCGAGAACCCGAGACCCCAAGCGCAGTCATCCACGAGCGATTGGGCAGCCCTAAAAACTATAAAATACTGATATTTCACAACATCACATACATTTATCCTCCATTTATGACTCCGAGTTTGGTAGCTCAAGCAACTGTGTGGAATTACAAAGATATAGGTAAGTATAAAACTTTTCTTTTGTAAATATTTTACATACTTATAACACATAGAAAACACCTAAACCAATACAAACAGACCATGTTCATGCACACAAATGTGTGTACTGTGCGGGGATCGAACCTGCAACCCTTGCACCAGAGGCAGCGTTCTCTACCACTGAGCCAAACGGGTCGTTGAATCTTAAATCGAATACTTAATACTTTCCCTAAACCCCACAAGTCCATATTAAAATACCTGGCAAAATCTTGTTGGAACGCGTTCAGCTAGCAAACATACCTCCCTCCCTCCTTTCCCTCCGTCCCT
Organism: Marasmia exigua; assembly: GCA_019059595.1. Lineage (NCBI taxonomy): Eukaryota > Metazoa > Arthropoda > Insecta > Lepidoptera > Crambidae > Marasmia > Marasmia exigua. The sequence goes on from CM032479.1 coordinate 13,232,925, forward strand.
TTACAATGATCCCATTTTACCATACCTTTGTGAGGAAACCATTGATGCTTACCCTGTGTGAGCACAAATGAATTGAAATTTGTCCCGTAAAAACCATTATGGATGGAAATAAATCTTGTGGCAATTGTGATAAAGCGGTTTTCATGTCTGTACCTACAAGTATATTATCAATCTTGATAAGCGATTAAAGCTTTTAAAATACCCACGAGTATCTCCCTACAAAAACAATATTGAAATTACTCATGTAGGTATGTTATGGGTGACTTACTATGGTGTTGTTTTTCACGAAAAGAAAATTCACTCAGTGCCTAACTATATACCTACTAAAAGTTGCAAAAACGAAATAATAGGTTTTCTTAATAACGACTTGAAGGTTAAAGGAAGTACTGCTAATGTCGCATTTACTAATGCCGATCTTTAATGAACGCCTATGCAACTGTATATTTTACATGGAAGATAGATTTAAGACAGTTAAACCTTCTTTTATACTCGTACTTATAATCATAATAATATCCTCCTACCGAGTCGGCTATGGCGGTCGATCTAAACGATCAAACGTGCACAAGATTGTGCGTATACACAAGAGCCCTCTTTATTATTTTTCCCTTATATTCCAATGGGAAACCAGAGTGACACGACCGGAGCGCCAATGGCATAACGTGCTTTACTATGCACGAGCGTAGATATTTACAAGACCGCAGAACTTATAATCATCATTTCAGCCAATAGAGGCCTTCCCCAATGTTCTTCCACACAGATCGGTCCTGTGCCGCCCGCATCCAATGGATTCCCGCGATCTTCACCAGATGGTCGGTCCACCTTGTGGGGGGCCTGCCACGGCTGCGACTTCCTGTACATGGCCTCCACTCGAGGACCTTTCCGCCCCAACGCCAACTTATACCACCTTATTATATCTGACTGCTTCGGTGGCGCAGCGGTTAGTGGGTCGCACTATAAAGCGACGGCTGCGCAAGAGGTCCCGAGTTCGATCCCCGGGTTGGGCCAAAAATTTGTACCTAAGTTTACGGTAAGGAATTCTAAGTGGCAACCCGAAGTCTGGAAGTTGGCGGTCTTATACCCCTGTGCCTCGGAATGCACGTTAAGCTGTTGGTCTTGCGCCCGATCCCGATCCGGTCGTGTTACAGTAGTGTCCCATCAGAATATGAGGGTAAGGGAATAGAGAGTGCACTTGTGTTTGCACACAAACTTGAGCACTGTAATATTTCCTGCGTACGTGTCTGATCGTTGAGATTGGCCGCCGTAGCCGTAATCGGTTGGAGGATTAGTATATCTAAAGTTATTACCGTACTAAAACTCATGTCATTCCGTTCCAAAACGCAATGTTAAAAGGGGCTAGCACGAATTTTGTTTCGGGACTATCCTTAGCGATTTGTAATGAGAGGAGAGAGTCCTGGACTGAGACTAAGAACATCACTACTTACAAATATTTTGAGGACCTGGGCTATCGAACCTGGAACCTTTTCATTTACTAACCTCGTCGCCACCAAAGTAGTCATATCTTTATAGATGAAATGAAGAATTATATATTAATATTTGCAACTAATTCTATTCGTGAGTCTATCATGGTGAAATCGTTTCCACTTTCCATACCTATTTAAGTTTACCAAATAGGCAGTCCTGTTCCACAATATCCCCACATCAAGTTTCATAAACAAGGACTCGAAAGTGGGTCTGCACGGCCCCCCTCGTTACTTTGGGATAAGTCCTGTTGGCCCTTTCAGGGATTTGCGCAACCATTCGCTCGCCAGATCTCCCCGTAACGACTTTGTGATTAGGCAAAATAGGATCTGCAAGAAGTTATTTATGGCTTTTAATACTTTTTAGAGCTACCTCAGAACCTAAATACCTAGTTTATTCAATGAAGATCTAGTGGCTAAATGTGAGAATATTTTTTTTATCCGTTATTTGATATCACAGTTTCTCCACAAAAATAGGTCTTAAATAGGTACATTGTGACTTAATGCTTGTTGAAGATATGATTATAATTTACTAATGACCGTCCCTGGCTTTGCACGAGTGATATTATATTATTATATAAAAAATCTCTATCTATTAAGGAAAATCAGTAAAATCAGTAGCATTTTAAAGATATATGCATACAACCTGTGCGGAGAATGGGATCAGAAATGGCGGCGCATCTATTCACTTCTCGTTCGCACACTATTTGCGTCTATACTCGCATTCGTGGGCCCCGACGGCGAAAGCAACTTAGTTTTATGGCGTGACGACTGGTGCTTGGAGGAGGTGACTATGACCGTTATAACGCGGTCGAAATGTCAAGCTGTGAGTGGATGCTACTACAAGTACGTGCTTACATATAAAAATAATCGCGTTATGTCTCGTGTACATTAATTATTGGTATAATGCAACGCGAAAGTTAAAAAGCCTGGAGGAGGTTTTTTAGAAAACCTGTAGGACAGTGATCAAAACCATACCAATTATCATAAAGCGAGAGTTTGCCTAGCTACAACTTGGGCGTTGTCAGCCGGTACCTAACTAATATCGTCTCATGGAATATGATTTCGACTAACACTGCATCGAGATTTCCAGACTTAAGATTTTTTTTAAATAGATTTGTTCAAAGAAATAGCTAATCAATACCTACATTTTCTACATGTCTACGTGCAAATCTGCACCATATTCCACTAGGGGTATCCAAGTGGAGTATGGTGCCGATTTGCTCTTTAATAGTTTTCCCTCTTCCCTCGATACAAGGAAAGCAAGTCAGATTCAAATTCAGATTGAGAAACAAGCAACCGATATTCAATAAGATTAGGGCGCGAGACATCTGCTCCCCACAAGTCCAGTGACTCTGCTCATAACCAAAACGTGCACACGTAGGATGACAGAACCGACCGACCGCCAAAAAAAAAGGAACTCATGTATTTATTTTATTGCATTAAATAGGCAGACGAGCTTGCGACCCATGTGATGGTAAACGGTACCGCCGCTCATAGTCTATGAGTCATAGACGTCAAAAGGCAGGCAGCGCGTTTTTGGCTACTCTGGTGTTTGCAGGTGTCCATGGGCGGTAGTGATCGCTTACCATCAGGCGATCCGTTTGCTTGTCTGCCCCTTATCTCATAAAAAAATCCATATTTTCCATGAAGAGTTACAAATTTGTTAAAGCCACATCCGATTTTTTTGTTTTATGTCCGTTAAGAGAGCTCTCAACACAAATAATGTATTTTTTCATTTTTCCACAAAGCTCCTGGGACTAACGTGACCTCATTTCGAATACGATACACACTTGATTCCGGAATTCTAAAAGAAATAGGTATGCTTATCATCCAACGCGTGTTTTCTAGTAAGTTGAAAACAGTGAGATTCAGTACCTGTAAAGCTATGAACCGATGAAGCACTTTTTAACCGCGCAGACGCAGCATTTGCGACCGTAATACTTCTTGGATCACGTTTATATGTAGGTAATATAGAATAGAATTTGACCGTGGGAGAGCCACCACGGAGAGATACCACGACTTCACAGAAAACCGACGTGAAGCGGCACAAACTGGGGGAAACGGGTTTTAAAAGTTGGCAGCGCACTTGTGATTTAACTGGTATCGCGGGTGTCCATGGGCAGCGGAAATCGCTTACCAGGTGATTCGTCTACTCGTCTGCCACCTATCACATAAAAAAATAGAAATACTGGTAACTACGACGAGATTTACGACCGCGGATACAAAATAATAGACACAGAAGGTCGGCTAGAGCTGACATTGATATAGAAGCGTTCGTTGACCTTCGCGCTAGGTAGTATATTGTATCGTGACTCTCCCGCACACGTTCTGTATAGTCTCTTTACGCTCGAGCTAAGATTGTAAGCGCACATGTATGTTTGTGTATGTAGACTGGTCTTCTGAGTCTATATATTGTTGCGGTGCACATTGGTGCAAAAGAGGAAAAAAGTCTAATCAGTGCAAGGAATCTAACATCCGCTATTTGTCGCATAATACACATTACATTGAAGGATTGCATGTCTCAAGTGGCAATGGGCAGGGCACATAGCGAGGAGAACAGACGACCGTTGGGGTGGAAAGGTCGAGTGGAGGCCACGTACAGGAAGTCCGAGCCGTGGCAGGCCCCACACAGGGTGGACCGACGATCTGGTGAAGGTTGCGGGAATCCATTGGATGCGGGCGGCACAGGACCGATCTGTGTGGAGAACATAGGGGGAGACCTATGTCCAGCAGTGGACTGTCTATTGGCTGAAATGATGATGATGACACATTAGATATTCAAGTAGATCCAGTTCTATAGTATTAATTAGAAACCACGATATTTTTAAACTAAAAAGCGATTAAACATGACGAAGCTAAAGCATACTAAATTTCAACGAAAAAAGTACGGATTCTTCAGCAAATAAAAATATTCCACATGATCAGTGAACACTTCTTAATTTTTTTATAAATAAATGCATATTTGCCGCAAATAATTACGTAATTATATTTTAAAAAATCATTGTAGTTTGTTTTTATGTAACAATTTTTAATTATAGTGCTATTTTGTTACCGTATTTATTTGGTATAAGTATATTTTGCACGAACTATTATAATAGAACCATTTGACATAAACGAAACATTTGATGTAACTACCATACAAAATTCAAATGAAATGCTTACAAAATACTTACGTGTGACGTCACATGCCATTTGTATGGAGCGTTTTGGGCTTGCCCAAAATAATATGATTTTAAAGTTGTTATATTTTAGGCACTTTAAATGAGAATCAAGTAATTCTTTCAACGATGTTTCTATAATTGAGAGGTCTTTTGATTACAAAAATAAGAAATAAAAAGTCAAATACCGTATTGGTTTAAATTGTTGGCAACTAAACCGGATACCTACCTACTAAATTGAAGCTTCAGCCTCTCGGAAAGCACTTATATTGTTTATTTAATACTTATCTATTTAGTCTGCTTTTGTACTCGAAATTTGAATTACCGCCAAAAACGGCCACTTATGGCGTTATCCAAGTTACTTGTGCAAGAACAGATGAAAAACTAGTGCATTATTAAATAAATAATGTAATGATTTCCTTAGAGACAGGAACTCCGAAATGGTTTAAAATAGATCCGGTTTAGTAGCTAACTACTTAAATTGATTTGCGAGAATTAGGGGTACCCGTCGCCTTAAGAAACCGCGTGGGGCCGGGAAAAAGCGCTTCATGAGATCTTAGAATTATGCAAGAAGCTCAAAGTAGGTGAGAAACATTTATGTTTTTTAGAATCGGAATTCCACTAAAATTTGTCTTAATAATATGTTTGTTTGAAATTGAAAAGATTATAGAGGCTACAAAATTTTAGTTTACTTTTCAGCTTAGCCAAAATTTATTTATTTATTTGGTACACATAACATGATACAATCGTATAAGAGTCACAATTTCAGATTAGAAAATATTAGTACAAGATTGTAACACTGAAGACATGCATACACCTTAAGATAAAATAACATATTTGCGGCACAACTGTAGCTCCGATGATCATGTCCACAAACACATCTGATCTGTTTATGGAGACAACTAAAGGTGAAAACGGGGGGAAAATATACAAATGATGAAATCAAAAGATAAAAAAACTATTTTTTTTTAAAAAACGATATACAACAATGGAGTCCGACCACTAGGTGATCGAGTACCACTAAGCCATTGGAGAATATATTTTTCAAATATGTAGGGCTTGTGGTAAGATATTTTTTTTGCTACTAAACCGGATCTATTTTAAATAATTTCGGCGTTACAACCTCTCGGCAAACACTTATATAATTAATTAAATAACCATGTACAAGTATTTGCCGAGATGTTGTAACCCCGACATTGTTTAAAATAGATCCGGTTTAGTAGCTAAAAATTAAAATCGATTGGCGTCGCTACCCGTCCCTACCCGTGTGCCCTACCCGTCACCTTAAATTAAGTTGGACCTTTTATTTCAATTTCTGATAACATTTTTTTTATTACAGCTCTAAGTTAGTACATTAGCGCAAAAAGCAAACTCGGTTTCTGCGTAAGTAAATAATGGATACTTATCACTAAAAGGATCCAGACTTAAACTGCACTTAGCATCAAATATAATTAAGCTTTTTACTAGAGCTAAAATAGATTAAGCATAGAGTAAGGTAATATTACTCTGGTTAATATTAAGATTGTTGGTGTCAAAAAATACGAAATATATTTGGTAGTTTTTTCTTCTTTTATATGTGATAGGTGGCATACAAGGAGACGGATCACCTGATGGTCAAGGATCACCAGTAGAGTCATAAGTGCGCTGCAAACCTTTAAATCACCATTTCCCAAGTTCACGTTCACGTTGGCCCTCCGGTACCCTCACTCACGCAGCGAAATCTAGTGCTGCTTCTCGCCGGTCTTCTGTTTATTTTATTGTTAAGTTTTATTTGAACGGTATCTGAACTGATAGAAGTCGTAGGTAGTCGTCCAGCATGACGATGGGCCGATGGCACAACCTAAAGTTGGTTCAGCACAGTAAAATGAAGGAAGCTAATACTCAGCAATGGCAGCTTGTATATAATCTGTGGCCTTGATTGATGAGAACTCGATTTTATCTGTGATGCGGTGAACTCTTTAAAAATCGAGTATTTAAAGCTATACAAAATCGGAAAATAACCTGACGGCCTATTCTCAAGCACTCGACATTGAAGTTGATTTACAGATTTGTATGGACATTATGGTAGCCTATCTTACTTTCGAAGGCATTGAGGTTAATACCTACCTTAATGATCGAAGGTATTCGAATTTCAAAACTTCTAAAACGGTATATCGAAGGTTTGAATCGAAGATATATTTTTTGACATAACATTGTACATGCAATCAATTTATTTTACATACGAGTATGTTTCATTCTCCAGAAAAACATAGCCGATTTTCAAAGCCTCTATTTTCATTTTACCTACAGTTGTATTACTTACAATATTTTTTATTCTAGGTATATTAAATATCTAAGAAACTTTTCTCCCATTATTGCAAACGAACTTATTTATTTGTAAACATTATTCACTGAAATAAAAATTAAGTGTAAAAAAAGATATCTATTAATTATGGTTACAAAATGTATTCACAGAAGCGAATCGCTGCAATACCGACTCCACGTAGTCTTGTCTGCCCTACCCGCGTAGGCGCGTAAGAGCGAGGTGGCCCGTGAGCTTTTTGCTCGCCACCGCAGCTGAGGCTGGCCGGCCAAGCCGGCCAATAAGCCGAGGCTGCGGTGGCGAGCGAGAATCATCTGCGACGATAAGCTCGCGTGGGACCGCCGAAGCCTTTCAGCGCCGGAGCCGTGACAGAATCAATGCATGCTGCATACTTGAATGCCTGCTTGCATGCATGCCCGTTTGTATGCTCGGTAGCATGCATGCTGCATGACTTCATGCATGCATAATAAGTAATTGTTATATAAACTTATTTGTCTTTTAAAAACATAGAAAACGATTTTCACGAAACTAATTCTTCTAAAATATGTTTATCTATCAAAGGTTGAGTGATATTTAAAAAAGTATTGATTTAACAAATATCTTATTTATAAATCGGAATTTCAGCTATATGTTAATCGTTTTTTCCGTCAAATGAAAATGTGGCTAAGCGTTTTCGCTATAATGAAATTCGTACTAAAAACATTCGAATATAAGATAGGCAACCGGACGAATGTATAAAATCTCTAAATTCGACTTTTATGTCGAGTGCACGAGACTAGGCCCTCTGCTTTAACATTTTGAAAGCCCTTTTCGCTCCTTTGTGGATTTCAATTTTATTTCGTATTTTGTAGCCTTATTCGGCGTTTTAGAAAAACTCAATGCATCGGCCAGTCCAAAATAACCAAACCAAGTACATTCCAGTAGCCATCAAGGTAAACTAAAACAAACTGGGGTAGAACTTGATCGACGTAAACTTATGAAACTCGGCTATTTCCATCTAGACTCCATAATACCGCTCAATACTGCTGACGAAAAACAAAATTTTTACAAGAAAAATCTTTACTTGTTTTGAATGTCTTAAAAACTTTTCCACTTTCTGAAACTTGATTAAAATAATGTACTTATTCTATGCTATGGAATTAATCAGTTTTCTCATTTGAACTATGTCTGAACAATGTTATTTGCCTACTTACAGAAAGTCTTTCTTCTAATAGTGGAAAACCAAATGGCACATTTTTGACGAGGTCTTAGTGTCTACATATTTATTTCAAAGTTGTCCGCTAAGAACGCGATTAATATAACTCTATATTTACTATTTCGCACTACTATTTTATTTTATTTAGTACTACATTAAAAGGAATTTTATAGACTAAGCTAAAAGAGCTTACAAGACTTGAAAAGAGTATAATCCATAATGAAAACAAAGCCTCTGAGGAATGAAGTCCTAATACATATAAAATATATATATTTTTTAATATTGGACAAACTAGCAGACGGCTCACCGGAGTATCTTTCAAAGGATTGGAATATTTGCATCTGGATCAGTACAGAGATGCGGATGCGGATGAAACGCTTAATTTGGAACATCAACTCTCAGATAGATCCGTGATTCATTCAGCATTTTTGGATCATTCAGCTCATCGGATCATTCCGCTCATTCGGATCATTCAGCGGATCATTCGGTTCATTCAACGGATCATTCGAGATCCATTTGAGTCGAATGATACGTTCGGAGCGAACATTAGAGATTTGGAACAGTGTATCATTTGGCTAAGTCGGATCACTGAGTCGTTCCAGTAAAGAGTTACACACGATTATTTTCGCCGCCTATTAACATTTGCAACACATAAAACATCACAAAAAAGCGTTGCCGGCTTTTAAGGAAAGAATAAGCTCTTTTCTTGAAATTCACCAGGTCCTAACTATTCGGGAATACCATCGCTTGCTACTATTAAGTAGTTTTAAAATAATCTTACTAAACCTTTTTTTTGTGCTAACCTTACTTATAAGAGTATTGATAGTGGAGTGCAACAGCGTAGAAACTTGTGCGAAATTCACCAAACTTTGTCCAATGAGATAAAGGAAACACGAAGTTTGTTTGAAACGTGTCAGAGGATCTGGCTGAACGCTAGTGGTCGCTCATGCCGAGACGCCTGGTAACGCGTTTAGCCGCGCTCGCCGCCGACTTACCGAGTTAGCGGACGTATGCCCTCAAACGTTGGCGAGTTTACAAGTGAACGCTCGCTCACCGGAATACTGCCACTACTACAGTATGTCGACTATATCCTAAATATTGTCCCTTTTTCGATTTGTGCGTAGCAAGTAAGTACACCTTACTTATGTCTATTGGTCGTTAATGATGCTTTTTTGACGCATTTAGCCAAGCTCGCCGCCGATTTACCGAGTTGTGCAAGTGTGCGTTGACGTTGACAAGTTTACAAGTGAACGCTCACCGGAATACTTCCACTGTATACCTTTGTGACGCAGTGGTTAGTGGGTCGCACTTTAAAGCGACGGCTGCGCAAGAGTACCCGGGTTCGATCTACGTGTCGGGCCGAAAATTTGTATCTAAGTGTTCGGTAAGATATTTTTAGTGGCAGCCCGGAGTCTGGAAGTTGGCGGTCTTGTAACCCCGTGCCTCGGAAAGCACGGCAAGCTGTTGGTCTTGCGCTCGATCCTTCTCCTCATGTTCCGATGGTAGTGTCCCATAGGAATAAGAGGGTAAGGGAATAGTGAGCGCACTTGTGTTTGCGCACACTTGAGCACTATAATATATCCTGCGTACGTGGCTGATCGTTGAGATTGACACCGTAGCCGGAATCGGTTGGAGGATATTATGTCGACTAGATCCTACTGATAGTAAAAGATTCTGTTGATAAAACATTTTTCAGACACGCTCTGTTGGTCGAAATGTTCTCTGGGCGAAACCTCATTAGGCAAAACATTATGTTAGTCAAACGTACATGGGTCAAATGACTGTTGACAGAATCAGTCTAACGGACGTTCAAGCATTCCTATTAACGCGTTTAGACAAGTTCGTCGATGACTTACTGTGGCGCACGTTTTTGGTAGTATTTGGTAGTATAGGTCTACTACCTACTCATCATACCGTAAACGATGCCAAGTTTCTGCCTTTTTGCAAGTTAGTAGTTGTTCTACATTCTCCGTCGGTGCCGAATTTTCGTTTACTCAACGCTGGCAAGTGGCAGCCCAACAAGTTACCAAGTTAGTTAAACGGAGGCATACTCTGACATATTGTTGGTTAGTTATGTTACAAGTTACGCTCACGTATTAATTTACATGTTTTCGTTTTTTTTTTCTATGGTAGAGGCGATAAACTAGCAAACGTGATCAACGCCGCCCATGAACATTCGCGAAATCAGAGATATCGTTAAGTGTTGCCAGCCTTTTTAAAAAAAAAGGTACGCTCTTCTCTTGAAGGTTGTAGCTGTCAGGAAACACTCCTGCAGCCAAACTGTTCCACAGGGTCTTGGTAGAAAGTTCCGCGAGAAACGCATTGTATTAGACCGCCATTCATCGAGATGATGGTGATGGAATGACAATCGCTTGCGTGTAGTGACAATTCTTGTACAAGTCGGAGTAATCAGAAGCTGAAATTGTTCATTATTAAAGAACAAAAAAATTTTGAAACTTACATGCTTTAAATTGTTTGACCCATTGAAAAAAGAAATACCATGGTTTAAATTGATTGAACAATTGTAAAAAGGAATACTTACGTGATTCATTATACGTCTTTCGCCTTACAGAAAACCAGCGTGAATCAGAGCCTTCGTTGTATTATGCCGAGTGAGTGTGGGTACTACGAGGCCAAAAGCCTAAACTGAGTAATAAGGAAAAGAAAAGCTTGGCATCGCACTTGTGATTTCACTGGTAACTCCAGTGAAGTCACAAGTGTGTGTCGAATTGTCCATGGACAGCGGCTATAGGGTGTACAAAAAAAAAGTACTAACAATTTTTTTTTTATATTAAATGGGTTTTCACTTGACCTCATTTCACCTGATGGAAAGTGACGATAAGGTCTAAGATGTAGCGTGCTTACCCAGAAGAAGCCTATTCACTCTCGACTTAAAGACACCCAGATTGTAGTTCTCTGGGAATACACAAGCCGGAAAGTTGTTCCATTCTTTAGCAGTTCGTACCAAGAAAGAAGAAGCGAAACGCTTAGTACGAGCTAGTGAAATAAATAATAAATAAATTACGAATACAATAAACAAGTACTGCGGTATCTTAATATGGGATTAGGTTTAGTATGTAAGCACTTAATCTAATCCGACAATATCGTGAATTAGGAAGACAATCTAAGAACGAACTACTAAGCACAAACATAAAAGCCTCACCCAGATAAACCCTCAGCTAAGGAGAATCTGGAGATATAGATTAAGTGGTACAATGTCCATTTATTCTATACCTCGACGTTATTATATTCTTTTAATGATCTACGCCGACGTAAAGATTGGGGCGAGGGATGTCTCTCTCGACTACAGTAAAGAAAAAAATATTATATATATAATATGGTCATTTAAGCATTTAAAATTAATTTAAATGGACTGATGATGATGATGATGATGATATAATATGCTTTATTCTGACGCCCTGTTAGTCTAGTGATTTGACACAATGACTCCCATCAAACAAGACACAAATAAATATTTATTGTTTGTCGGTCACCGGTCGCCGCCATGGCGCTCAAAACCTTATGTATCGGGCCGTGATCACGGGGTCCTGGGTTCGATTCCTGGGTCTAGCAAAAAAGTGTGTTTCGAATTTTTCGAACATAGCTCGGGTTTGTGATCACCAATCCGCATTTGGAAAGCGCGGTGATTCAGCCTAACCCATAATAGTAGCGATGACTTGATTTCTATGATGGCGTTGCCCTGCAGAGGGACAGCTATAGGCTGATACTTTACGTTACTTTTATGCTTTATTCAGAAAAATCCGTACAAATAAGTCCTGCAGGAGTATTTCCCGATGGCTCCGACTTAGGAACCTTCAAGAGAAGAGCGTACTCCTTTATAAAAATGCCAGCAACACATTAGTGATCTCTCTGATTTCGCGGATGTTCATGGGCGGCGATGATTACTTTCCATTAAGTGACTCGCTTGTTCGTTTGTCGCCTCTAGCATAAAATAATTGTTAACGGGGCTTCCCGGTAAGTAATCAAAGATACTTGTGATGGGAATGCCTCATTTTACAATGCCCCCTGTTGATGTCACTGAAGTACCTTCTGATCGTGGCTGTACTAGAGCTAGAATCGCACAGAGAAGCTCCCAACCCCCTTATTACAAATCGCGAACTAAGGATAGTCCAGGAACAAAACTAGTGTCAGCCCGTTTTAATATCATCATCATCATCATCATCAGCAACCCATACTCGTCCACTGCTGGACATAGGTCTCCCCTAATGCACGCCACTGCTCCCGATTTTCGGCCACTCTCATCCAGCCCACACCAGCCAGCCTTCGAATGTCATCATCCCATCTTGTCGCAGGGCGTCCTACACTACGCTTACCGAGTCGCGGTCTCCACTCAAGGACTTTACGGCTCGTTTTAATATTGCGTGTTGAAATAGGATGTCGTGAGAATTAGTACGGTATTAACTTTAGATAGCGATTTGTAATAATTTGGTATGAGACTACCTACAGGACCATAATCAGAAAGCCGAACTGATTAGTCTAGTTTTAGGGTCTTATTCATGAATGTTTGTTATACTTACCTTTGTTGTGTATAAAGCAGTTATCATTCAATTTTCAAAAATGTTGTATGATTTTTTTTTTTGTTGAATGACGTTAACGTCAAAACAGCTCTATAACACCGTTTTAGCTAACAAAATATATATATTTTTTAACTTATTATTAGGCACATCAACAATACAAACACAAGCATTTTACATATACAATGCAAGCATATATATTAAACGTTTATAAATAAAGCCAGCTTATTATAAATCGCATCTAGATTTTTTTTAAGGGACTGGCACGAATTTTGTTTCGGGACTATCCTTACTTTGCGATGTGTAACAAGGGGGCTAATGTTTAGATGTAAACGGACCGATATGTTTAGTTTTGACATCTGGCAACCCTGGTCGTGACACACATCGCCGACGCACTCCCGGCCAGTGTTATTCGAAGGTGTTTACGCCTCATTAGACGACGAGTTGAAGTGTCTCTCCGCGTCTCCTCACTTTTTCATCCCGTGTTAGCATCAAAAAGCGCCCTTTCGCTAGTTAAGTTGTGGCTTTCAAACCGAAAGCCATTTAAATAGGAAGAACTTGAGAATTGCCGTACAATTTGAGTGATTTGACGACCCGATTGGAACAGTGGTAGTGCGGCAGTACGGGTTCGATCCCCGCACAGTACAAACATTTGTGTGCATGAACATGTCTGTTTGTATTGGTCTGGGTGTTTTCTATGTAATATAAGTATGTATTGACAAAAGAAAAGTATTATTGTGTATATATTTGTAATCCCACTGTTGATTCTGATATCCGTAACACAGGTGCTCGAGCTACCTTTCTCGGAGTCAGATCAATGTATGTGATGTTGTGATATACAGGGTGTAACAAAAAGGGGGTATCAACCCGAAGTGAACCGATTCTGACAAACTTTACAAACCTCATATTAAAGTTTTAAAACCTTCCAAGTTAATATTGTGATTTTTAATATTTAATTGAAATCTAATCCTTCGTGAATTACATTTCAATTCGCACATCACTAGTGAACAATCAGCTGACAAGGTTATTAACCTTTGCCCGCTCCTTTTGGAATGGTTACAGCTCCTTGCACTCCTGGAGCCCAATTCTCGGGCTCATGACATTTCTTTTCATACGACATATATCACTAAAACATAGTTTTTTTGTATGGTTTTCAGGTGATATCCGCCATGTTTTTTTCATATCGAAATCCCGAGAATTGGGCTCCTGGCTGTGCTCCTGGTTTTTGAACACAATATTAAAATGGGTTCCGAACATTTTTATATTTTTCTTTTATGTTAAGAGAAAATAAATACCTATATGAAGTGGAAACAATAAAAGCGGTACTGCTTTTATTGATAAAAAATATTGTAAAAAGATGGGAACATAAGTACTTATGTACCCATCTTTTTACAATATTTTTTAATTATGCACAATAAACAAGCGTGAAAAGAGTGGTAACAGGACAACCAGCAAAAGAAACCTTACGATCGAATGAGATACATTGACCAATCAGGTACCTAGTCGGTATGTATCCGTGTACATAATGGACGACAAGTAAAGATTCAATCAATGAAATTCACAAAATAAATGAATCAAGAAAAAAATCCGCGTGATTGTAAGAAAACATCAATAATCACAGGGCCTCGGAAAGCACATCAAGCCTACTTACTTACTTCTTATCTGAATAGTTATCGACCAGAAAACTTATCCGAATCCTAAACTAAAAACCGTATCCGAATTACATAAAAACTACGCTGGTCCGCAAAGCGCGACCGCACATTACCACAAAAAATACCTGGTCAAGATTACCAGAAATACAATGTAAAACAATAAAAATTCCAAACCGGCACGTATTTTTTGAAGTTGAACCCTAATTTATGTAAGAACCTAACTATTGTTCAATAACAATACCATTATCAATGATGACCAATCACGATCAATAAGATCGCCGCCCGCCCAATGAAATGTCATCATTCACCCGCCAAAAAGCCCGCCATATTATGGGCGCGGTTAGTCATTAGGGTAAACACACCAATAAATGACAAAGATGAGTGTTAAAAATAATGTGTTTTTGTTTTAAAAGGCATTCAAGTATTTCAAAAACCTCCAAAACTAGGGTTCATGGTTTGATTCCCAGTACGTACAGACACCCACACCAGTTACCACAATCTGTTTAATTTATTCCATTGATATTGAGTAGTTGAACCAAATGTGTTTGACATACCTACCTAAAGGTGAGATTCGATTGAAGAAATTGTACATATTTGTATCCATTGATGTGTGACTGTCTGTACTTACTAATTATTGTTAGATGGGATACGTGTCTTCTATGTCAAATATTTTTTACGATCTTGCATTAACGTTGTTATTTTTACTATCACAA
Organism: Marasmia exigua; assembly: GCA_019059595.1. NCBI lineage: Eukaryota > Metazoa > Arthropoda > Insecta > Lepidoptera > Crambidae > Marasmia > Marasmia exigua. Next base: position 13,247,961 of record CM032479.1, read on the forward strand.
ATGTAGTACATATTAAAAAAGCCTACCCGTCTCACAAGTAAACTAGCTCCAACCCAAGGAGCCTAGAACCCAGGACCTTACACTGTCCGGGCGAATATTCTAACCACTGAGCTACAGAGTCACTATGAGTAACAGCTGTTATCCTTTACCTCTTACGCGATAAAAACTAAGTACCGCATTTTACATATTTTTCTGAAGTTTTAGGTATGGCATTTGCGTCCGGCGATCATAAGTCCTTAATTATTAGGAGTTAGTACATAGTTCTTTAAACATTAATAACATTTTATAGACATATTTAAATGGTTTTGTATTGTTTTTCAAATCTGCATCAGTATTTACTCCTCAACGTAATAATTTGGAAGTGGATGGGCTGATGTTGTAAGGCAACTTATACTACTAGTCGTTCAAGGCTTAGAATCAATCAACTTAATTTGAAAAAAAAAACTATGTTCCAAACTTAGTTATAATAAGTATTCTTAATAATGTTATTTAAATGGAATATGAAAACATAAAAACAAAAATATCGTATTTTGCCTACTAAAAATCATTCATAAAAAATTGCGGTAGCGTAATAGAAGCTCGTTTAGCTGCAAGCGCTTTACAGCTTGAAAACAAAAGACATTACCCGCCATGTCTTTTTCTATTCATTTTTTACGCCACTATCAATGATTTATCAAACAAAATAAATGATTTCCCTAAGTCACTACCTACGTCGATCAATTTTTTCAAAGGGTCCTTTTTCCCTATTTTTAAGTGACAATTATTAGGACAGATACCCTAGTACTGGGAGGCTAGAAATCGGAAGCGGTAAAAAGGAAGCACACGCAGCAGGTGCGCGGGATTTACAAAGCAGTCGCTCGCTATCCGCTTTAGTGTGAACAAGTTCGACATTCTAGGTTTTCAGTTGTGATAAAAGTGACAATGTCTCTAAGTAATCGGGATTACTATGAAATGATTCTATGTGTGGGTGCTACCGACGGCAATTTGAGTGCAGCACGGGAGCTGTACTTTCAAAGCTTCATTGAAGATAGACCAGCAAATGAACGTAGGCAACTTCCTTCATTGCGTAGCTTCAGACGTCTGACGCATCGGCTGTTTACGACTAGCTCGTTCCATCCAGGAGCTTCGACCGGCCGTCCTTCTACCCAAGATCCGGATTTCGAAGAAGCCGTGTTAGAACACTTCGAAAATAACCCGCGGACCAGTACGCGTCGTGCTGCCTTGACATTGGGGCTGGCAACCACATGAATGTTTGGCGAGTGTTGCACGTAGATGGCCAGCACCCGTATCATTTTAGCAAAACGCAGGAGCTGATTCCTGCTGACTTCTTACCTCGCGTGTCATTTTGTGACTGGTACAGAACGCAGGTCGAGAGTGCACCACCATGGGGCCACATAAAAAACATTGTTTATGCAGTCCAGTGTTCATCCAAAGATGAAATGAAACAGCACATAATCGATGCATTTAACACAGTGACGCCAGAGATGCTGCGTAACACCAGAGAGTCTACCTACATGCGAGCTGGTTTGTGCATTGAACGAGGAGGTCGACATTTCGAACCTTTCTTTGAAACGTAAGTAAGTTTATTACGTAACTTTTTTATGTGTTAGGTGGCAGACGAGCAGACAGATCACCTGATGGATGATTGCCGCAGCCCATAGACACCCGCGACACCAGTAGAGTCACAAGTGCGCTGCCAACATTTAAACCCCCCTTTCCCCCGGATTGGGCCTCCGGTACCTTCACTCACGCGGCCTATTTTCTTAATAAGTTAGCTAGGTGATTTTTTATGTGCTGACCTACTTTTACCTACCGCCATTTACTAAACTAAATACAAATAATACCTACTTAGTTGTACACCTAACGTAATAAAATAACAGTACCTATTTTTTTATTATTAATTCTCATTCATTGTCGCCATGGACCTAAAAATAAAAAAAAAGCAAAATTACTTCTAACACCAGTAATTTAGTATCATTATTGTTTGTTACAGTTGTCAAATGAAGCGCGCCGACACAAGAGCAGCCGATTCTTCTGACAATGCCGCCGCGCGCCGCCGAAATCCTTTGCCGTTTGCCGCCGTGCCTCGGCACGTGTAACTTCCTACCTATGCAAGAGACGCGGACGCCGCCCGGTACCAGGCGACCAGGACACGCAAGGAGGATTTAATGTAGGGTGCGAAATGTGACGTGTAAGGACAGTGACCTCAATAGTGTTGTGCCACAATTGTTTACATGCAAAATTTAATAAATCAATTACGGTAAGAATGTTTATTTTTTTCTAAATTATTTTAAATTAATTTGATACTTTGCACATAGCCTCTACAAAAGGTACACAATCGATTCTCTTATGGTTGATACCCCCTTTTTGTTACACCCTGTATATTTATTTATAGTTTAATTTAATGAGTTCTTGTCTCGGTTTCTTTTATATAAGAACTGTGTTTGTACTTTTCATATTATTATAAGATCTGAATTTACTTAATTTCATCATCATCATCATCATCAGCCCATTTAAGTCCCCACTGCTGGGGCACGGGCCTCCCTCAATCACATGAGGGGTAATTGCCATACTCACCACGCTTGGCAGACGGGTTGGCGAGGGTTTTGATATAAATGCAGAGTTTTCCTTCTCTGGGTGCTGATGATCATGCCAGCAGCTTTACCTTAGTCGCCTTTTACGACACCTCGGTAAGAGTGAGGGCGGCCTATTCTACTCTGCCGGGGACCACACGGCCAACACTTAATTACACATGTATGTAAGTAACGCTCTTAGTAAAACTTAGGTGTCGACAAAGACGCCGTTTTGGGCGGCGGCAATCGCATACCATCAGGTGATCCGTCTGCTCGTCTGCCACCTATCACAAAAACGTAGGTAAACTCATTACAAAAGTGTTGAGATGCTAACTACTAGCATTTTATGGCCTAAACTTTTACGGATAAGATATCTATGCCTACTTTGTCAATCAAGTGAAGTTAACTGTAACTAGATATTCCATATGACTTGATGACCTAGAACCTACCTGGCAAACAAAATATGAATACCTAAGTAAACTTGTTAAAAATATTTGATTCCATTGAAGTCACCACGATATTTTGATCTTCAAATTGAAAATTAACACATTAATAACTTGAATTCTCATGGTTGCTAGTTAGCCAACTATTCAATAACTTCTGTATGAAAAACTAGTTACTTCATTTGGGGACTAAGTTCCAAACTGAACCAATAGATGGCGTTGGGTGTTGATTACATCGTGCAAGTGTTTCGTCTGTTCGAATTACCTATGTCACTATCTCTAGAATTTATCTCTTTATAAATAGTACAGATGAAATGAACCTAACAGGCTTAATGATTGTGACATACTGTGAGCATTAGGAAGCTTATGTGACCTGAGCACATGCACAGCGTTTAATTTAAATTCCCGTGGCCGCGTCTTCCAGTTATTGCGCAGTGTCCGGCCACCAGCGCAGCTAACAAAGCCCGTCACTCCCAGTAATTGGACACGCGTGGCTATTGTCGGCTGACGAAGCTTTTTCAAAACGGTTCATTCATTAACAGATTGCTCTTATTTACATTATTGCTTTATGTAAAAAGTAAGTCGGTACATAGTAAATTGAATTTACAATTCCTGAGAGCTACAGGGTCCAAAAAACACTAAAATTATTATGTTTGTAGTTGTCTGCGAATAATATTCACATATTATGAATGTGCCTAAGTCAGAAAAACCGGCCAAGTGCGAGTCGGACTCGCCCATGAAGGGTTCCGTAGCAGCAAGTAAGATATATGGAAGGTAAATTGCGGTTAACGGTTTATTACGTATTAAAAAAAACTACTCACTATATCTAGTTCAAACCAATTTTCGTTGTTAGTTCTCATGATTATGTACATCAGACATTTTTTTTTAGTTTTATAATTCATTTATTATAGAAGTTAGAGGGGGGGGAGACACACAAATTACCACTTTGGGAGCGTCTCTTGCGCAAAGTATTGGGTTTTAAAAAAAATATGTTAAAAACCTCAACATCATTTTAAGGACCTATCCATAGATACCCAGTAGATACATGTATAGGTCTGATGAAAAAAACGATTTTGATTTTTAGTTTCAAGTATGGAGACCCCCCAATTTTTGTGTAAAAATCGTAATGCGGTTAACAAAATACATCTATTTACCAAGATTCAATAGTATAGTTCTTATAGTTTCGGAGAAAAGTGGCTGTGACATACGGACGGACGGACAGATGGACAGACATGACGAATCTATAAGGGTTCCGTTTTTTTCCATTTGGCTACGGAACCCTAAAAAAGCGATAGCTGACTTACTAGGTATTACAGCTTATATCAAAATAAGAATTACCTACTTATGGAGAATAACTATATAACACTGAATATTGAAACTCTGGACACGTGTCCATCTGACTAAGGACACAAAGCCCTCTCACAATTATTATAATGTTTGAAGTAATTAGACATTTTTATTGGATTTAATTTAATTTAATATAATTTCATTTTATTTAATTTGATTTTATTGAGTTGAATTTAATTTAATTGATCAAAATGTAATCTAATTTAATTAATTACTAACCTAGTTATAAGGTCACTGTTACTAACTAATTTGATATGATTTTTATTTTATTTTACTATAACCCTAAGGGCCGTTTCGACCAACCATATTCCGATACTAAATCTTTGGTATAGCGCTGTCATTCTATACAAATCTGACGTTATACCATCAACGGATAAAGATTTTTCGAATCGGGCCTAACTCTATCAGATAATTGGAACGTGACAATAGCGCTAAATCTGTGAAATAATTTGGACGTCATATGGCAACCTTCAATTTAAAATCCCGTGGCCGCTTCCTTCAGTCACAGCACCACGACGTTTGACGTCACTCTCAGTATAATTGGACATAAGTAACTATGCTTTACTTAACATCTATCCTCGTGCTGATATTGTAAATTCGGTTGAATTGTCAAACAACAAATCCTACACGAAGCATTTACTTGTTTTTATTGACAAATTTTTAGCGTCATTTTCACTTTCAATTCGCCTTTGTCATAAGAAGTAGGAAAGATAATGTATAACTGTTTAACATCAAGACGTAAGTATACTTAATAGTGAGTTCCTCCTATAATGTGTCCATCCACCAAGATTTTTGGTTCATTTTCTTTGCTGCGAGTCTTTGTCATTTCGTCAGTAGGTTTCAGTAACGCGATCCATCAGTATTCAAATAAACAATAAATTAACCCGTACCAATCCAATCCCAATTGAATAAGTTCTGTAAAAACTACAGATTTTGTTTTTCCTATATTAACATTTGTTTTCCAACATCCCAGGCTAACATAACACATACAGTTTGTGTAAACTTGATATTTACAGGAACTAAACTGTAAAACATTGCCCGTGAGGATCCAATAAATGAAGACAAGTAATAAGTAAGTTAACAGCTTAATAATTGCAGTACAGTGTTTATTAAGAAAGTAATCAAAGTTACTAAATGATGTTTTCCTTTCTTTGACCCACGAATGATCAAAGAATTCACGGAGAGCAAAGGGCTTACCAACGAAACGGAATTCACCACCGAATCGTTTTCCCCATCAAAAGTGCTGTGCGTTTTTTAGGGTTCCGTAGCCAAAATGGCAAAAACGGAACCCTTATAGTTTCGTCATGTCCGTCTGTCCGTCTGTCCGTCTGTCCGTCTGTCACAGCCGATTTACTCGGAAACTATAAGTACTACAGTGATGAAATTTGATGGGAATATGTGTTGTATGAACCGCTACAAAAATATGACACTAAATAGTAAAAAAAAGAATTGGGGGTGGGGCCCCCCATACATGTAACTGAGGGATATTTTTTTTTTCGATGTACATACCCGTGTGGGGTATCAATAGAAAGGTCTTTTAAAATGATATAAAGTTTTCTAAAAAACATTTTTCTTAAAGTGAACGGTTTTTGAGATATCAGCTCTCAAAGTCGTAAAAAGTATGTCCCCCCCCCTCTATTTTTATAACTACGGGGTATAAAATTCTAAAAAAAATAGAGGTGATGCATGCTAATTAACTCTTTCAACGATTTTTGGTTTGATCAAAGTATCTCTTATAGTTTTTGAGATAGGTTGATTTAACTGTAATTTTGGACTTTGCTGCTACGGAACCCTTTGTGCGCGAGCCCGACTCGCACTTGGCCGGTTATTTTTTTGTCTGGATGAGACAGGTATAGTTTCGATTGTTACGGGACGTTTTCGTTGTATGCCCATAGAGCTTGTTAAGTTCAAATTTGTGTTAATTCAAAACGCAGTGTTGGACGCCCTGCGGCGCGATGGACTGACGATTTGAGAAAGATGGCTGGTGTGAGCTGGATGCGGACCGCTCAGGACCGGGTTGGTTGGCGCTCTTTGGGGGAGCCTACATTCAACAGTGGACGGCGATAGGCTGATTGATTGATTGATTGATTGAAGTCCAAATTTGTAACAGAAATTAACACCTCGGTTTTATATTTACTTTTTTACTTTTGCTTTTTAAAAACCCAGAATCATATAATATTAGACCAAATTCATCGATTTGATTTCAAAGCAAATAACTTAAAACTCTTATGATATGGGTATCAACGATTGGAATGAACGAGGGTAGCTGACTACAATTGGCCTAAATAAATATAGACGACTATGACTTAGGCTGTTTATTAGAATAGAAATAGGAAAGTTTACTTAACATTAGGAATATAAAAATATAAGGTACCGATTTACTTTATCCTAAAAGTAAACACAAAGATGAATATTTTTAACAAGAGATGATGGGTGAGATGAAAAATACTTATTTACAAAAGAGTGTAGTCTGCCACGCAACGCATCGTACCCAGAATGCTGGCGGCGTTACCTCTTTGAATGGCCAACACTATGCGTTGGCCGGGATAGCTACGTTGCTGGCAGCTGCCAGCATTACTGTCACCTGAAATTTCGAGTAGTCGGGCAGACAACTCGCGGGCTTCGGGCTCAGACGGTCCCAAGGTTATGACTTAGGGACCTTCGAGAGAAGAGCGTAGGTACTGTTTTGTAAAATGCCGGCAACGCATTAGCGACCTAGAGAATTCTTGGGCGGCAGTGATTACTTACCATCAGGGCCCCGCTTGCTCGTTTATCGTCTACAACATAAAAATATATTACATTACTTATTTTGGGCTTATCCAGTGTCTGGGATAAACCCTTGGGTTCATTATACTTATGTTTCATCAGATTGGAAATGCAAGCTACAACTTTTAGAGTGTTATCCAGGACCACTAACAAATGCTATATCGGGCCAGGCTTTATTTGTTTGTATGGCTTGTTTTTATACGCGGAGTCCAATATTTTATGCTAAACGGACGTCGAGCAGCTGTAAGTGACGGGCCCGCGTCAGCAGAATGTTTTTGTCACCCTTAGCAGTCTCATGCAACTTGGATATATTTCTCAACGTACCAACTACATACCTACACGGTGATATTTTCTTTGGTTTTACATGGGAAAACATCGTGGGTTAAAACCCTGTCATACGTGCCGATCAAAATGGTGTGTGGGACTCAAACCCTCATCAAAACCCCGGGGTGTCCATCTTAGTGCAATCGTGGTCCATAACACAGCCGGAACTGGACTCATTAGTCACACTCGTCACTTCATGTAGGTTGCCTTTCAACATACTTCCACACTTCACAATATAATTTATAGAAAAGTTATAACATTGTGTCTCTTGTTGTAAATAGACACGGAACTCTCGTGAGCGTGTCTGATTTGCATTGGCCGGTTTTTTTTACAGAAAACTGTAACTAACTGCAATTTCGACGATGAATCGTTTCAATGAAATGTTGTCGCTGTCTTTCATATCTCTTTTAACCTAAAGGTACAAAACTAGAGAGCCTAAGATGGATTTTGCATTGTCTCCAATAGATTAAAAGAGGATTCAAAAAGTACAAGGAAACATTTCTAATGTACTGACATTATTTTATATTATAATAATTATTTATCAATACCTACCTACTGAGGTAGCTATTGATAAATAATTATTATGATAAAAAATCAGAAATCTTGGATTCCCAACTCTTCAAAAGATAAGCGGCCTTTATCTTCAAAATAGGTGGCATTCAATAATAATTAATGAATTTTCATACAATGTAGGTACCTTTAATTTTGGAAGACAAACAGCGTTTCTCCTGTCTTAATATTGATTCAGTAATGGGGTCGGAGATTAATGTAAGTCGTTGAAATTTAATCTGTGCGCAGATAGGCACCCATCTGAATATAGGAAATAGCGTGGACTATCGATTCCCATTAACATGGAGATATCTGATCTTCCGGATCATCTAAATATAGCAGGTAAGTAAAGTAAGATCTGAATTGACAGCTATTGAGCTCAAGCAATTCACAAAAAAGTAGATGAAAAATCAGAATTACATATGTACAGTACAAGTACGATAAACATAACCTATAAGTTCAGAACAAAAACGTATATTTTTACGGGAGTGTTTATTACTAATTGCAGGACTCATGGCAGACGCTACAAACCGGCGGCGGCGAAAACCGGCCAAGTGCGAGTCGGACTCGCCCATGAAGGGTTCCGTAGCAGCAAGTAAGATATATGGAAGGTAAAATGCGGTTAACGGTTTATTACGTATTAAAAAAAACCTACTCACTATATCCCCTAGTTGGGTTCAAACCAATTTTTTTTGTTAGTTCTCATGATTATGTACATCATATATATTATATATATCATTTTTAAAGACCTATCCATACATACATGTATAGGTCTGATGAAAAAAAAATTGAGTTTCAGTTTCAAGTATGGAGACACCCCAATTTTTGTGAAAAAATAGTAATGCGGTTATCAAAATACATCTATTTACCAAGTTTCAATAGTATAATTCTTATAGTTTCGGAGAAAAGTGGCTGTGACATACGGACGGACGAACAGATGGACAGACATGACGAATCTATAAGGGTTCCGTTTTTTCCATTTGGCTACGGAACCCTAAAAAAGCGATAGCTGACTTACTAGGTATTACAGCTTATATCAAAATAAGAATTACTCTTGTAGAATAACTATAACCCTAAGTTCTCGCATATAGTGATGTATGTCAGTCACCATGTAACTGCATTTAGTTTAAAACTGATTTACATTTTTGACAAAAACGCAAACGTCTTCTTAGATACTTATGTCTTCATATGGAAAGATGAAAGTACGCATATCTCTCTATACCTATCCATTTCTCGTCAGTGTCTCGCTTTTATTATTTTATTACAAAGAGAGGCAAACGAGCAAGCGAGTTACCTGATGGTAGTGATTACCGCCGCCCATGGACATCAGCCACACCAGGAGTGGAGATGCGTTGCCGGCCTTTTAGGAAGGTTTCAGAAATAAAAAAGACTAAAGAAGAACTGTACGTAACGTACACGTTTGTTAAATAAATTATAAATTGTGTAGAATAGTACCGTTTGCAGCGGTTGGTCAGCCGTGTCCGGCATTTCAAGACTTTTAAAGGAGCTGTAGTTCGGAACAATGAAAACCATTTTTGCGGAACATCCATTGTTTCATTGAATATCTTTCCATCGACCGCATATTGCCAACACAATAGACCGATATTGGTTTACAGCTTTTGGCGATAATATTCTTGCATGCAGTTATCATTCTTATATTTTAGTTTGTGCGCCCTGATATAATTTCATTTGTTCTCTTGATTTGGACTAGTAAAGTGCTTGAGATCAAGCACAAAGAAAAAAAAGCAATAATGTTCAAAATTGTAACGATCACCGCTTTGTTTTACTTTCTAAAGACTTCGGGTAGTTATTTTTTTTAATATGTTAAGAGATAGAATTCCTTTTCTTTTTGTTTCGTCAAAGCCGATGAACTCGTTAAAGAAAGTGTAAACACTAAAATGTATTTTTTACAGGTGCATCTCATAGTGAAAATAATTATGACGTCCTAAGTTTCAATCCAGGATTAATCGTAATCGACCAGCAGTCGGATTATGATGTTGAATCAGAAGTTCACAAACGAGAAATAGCACTCTGTCCTGGAGACACAAAATTGAAGGATAATGAAGATAAACTGGCACCTGTATATGAACTGCCTGTAGTAAATTATTCAGATCGAAGTTTTATATCTGGTCCATTAAGTAGCGAGAATCATCAAGACCAAAAACCACAACAACTTGATGAAAAAGACGAAGAATACTACAGAAATAATCTTGGACATAATCACGTCCCAGTAAGAAAACATAAAGGAAAAGAATTAACAAAACTTGTTCAAGAAAAACCTAATTTAGGGCAACCTGAAGATGAGACCAAGAATGACAATCTGTACCTAAAAGAAATAGAATCTAGAACAGAAGCTACAACCAAGAATTATAGAAGAAAGGATGAACTAAACAATGAAGATAAAGAGGCAGACAACCAAAATGAAGGAAATAATCCAACCGAAACAAACGAACGATTAGAAGATGAACCAGCATTCGAACAAAACTGTTCACCCGCTAAATTCGAAAATACTAGACGGGCAAATAATGAAGTGCAATCTCCAGTGGTTGACAAGAAGGACGTGGAATTCTTAGAAGAGGTGGCACTAGCAGAGAAACATGCTCAGGATGAAAATTCAAAGCGTCGTGATGGCAAATCCGGATACTATAATGTACCTTTAGTTCTTGGAGATCCTGCAAGAGGTTATGGAGTTGCTCCTTTGTCTGCGGCTGGAGTGAATCTCTTGCAACATAACAGAGTGTGTTACGCATGCACCAGTGCTAGCAATCCCACTTGTCTGAGACCAGACAGAAGGACAACGGTCAAATACTGTCTTAAAGGCCATGAAGCATGCGTCACCAAAACATACCAGCCCCATTTACCTGGTAAACCAAAAGGTTAGTTCGTAGAATAGAACTTTCAGATTTTGTTTGTCGCAGTCTAAAAACTGGGGAAAAGTGGCCTTTCGTGAATTACTCTGTAATTACAATTAGTATAAAAAATCATTGTGATACATTTCCTTATACCTGACTATAGTCAGTCTGTAGACCTGAACATGGATTCCTGTTTTTTGGAATAACTGTAGCCTATTAAATTAATCACTTTATCATCAACAACTTTACGAAGAAGGCTCTTCTTGGTCATCCATCACTTTAATTACTACATAATCCATTTATGTTAAATTGAGACGAAAATTGCATTATTTTTGCAGGTCCAGTGATTCTAGTTCGGGACTGCGGGATCTCTTGCGATGACACTGAAGTACCAGGACCTCAGTACAAAACTTGTAAAGTTTGCCATACCGATGTGTGCAATGACGAGCCATTCAATGGCGCTTTTGCCATCAAAAGTGAAAGTTTGATGTTAACTTTGTTGGTGACGATCGTGTTTAAACATGCATAAAATTTACATGAAACAATCTTTAGTACATTATTCTACACAAATCTACAAAATTTTTTGTAATTTTTTCTTCATTCCATTGAGAACAAGATTTATTATACAATCTTGACAGATGTATGTTTCTCGCAATTGTAAAACGCTTCATCGCAACAACAATCACCTTCATTCCATCAACAATAATATTATTCAGAAGAAAGCTATCTTTTCCAGAATCATAAAACTTCGAAGACCATAAACGAGAGAAATATGTAGGAAAATGCTGGAGGAAATTTAGGGTCTGTAGAAAATAAAAGTTGAGTTAGGCATTCGGAATTTATGAATAAGGGTTATTAAACTGGCTCTTATGTAGGTAGGTACTCCATTATATTTCGACGGCCTCGAGTGTTACCGTAAATCTCTAAAAGATGTTGAACTTATTTCGGAGGTTTTATTGAGACAACCTCAGTCAGTGCAAACGACAATGGGAGATACGGCTTTATTCACATTTTCAGTTCCGATTTCCTCCTCACAATGGATCCGCGGCGGAAACGAAGACACTTCTTTACTTTGTAGTTTGATTCCGTTCGTATTTCTTATAAAAAAGGCGATATCGAATGGTTTTCCCCCCTAAATATCTACTTTGTTTGCCGAAAGGAAAGTCGTGTAGTTGTGAAATTGTATGCTGTGGACTTTATGGAGTGTCTTTAGCAGTCTTTATATTGGAAAATAGTTGTTTATGTATATCATTGTGGTAAATTTTCCTAAATTAAAATATTTATAGTTATAATAATCACTTGTTTTTTTTATGTTCATCTCCTCAAATAATCCTTATTATAGTCGTTTATGATGCCACAAAATAGGAACACTGACGTCGGCGGTGAGACGTCCTTCCTATGGGCACAGAATACAGTCAGCGTGGCTGAGACCGTGATACAATATTGGGCTAGTGTTGTGTCCATAGAGTAAGATAATAATAGTCTGAACAGGTGAGATCACGGAACACGTATTCTAATTTTAAATGTTAATTAAATATATATACGGTATGAGATAAGGGGGGCTTAACCTCACCCACCCTTTTCAATATATATGTGAAACAATTGACGGAGGAGTTCAGTAGCGCGAGCGCAGGCTGTTCGGTGGATGGCCAAAGGGTCAACAATATTAGCTATGCCGACGACATTGGTCCTGCTGAGCCCCTCAATCTTTGGGCTAAGGACATTACTGTAGGTATATGGATGCTTTAATCTGAAATAAATATATTCATCCATTCATTCAATATGTTACGGTAATTACAAACGTGTACTAGGTAATAATAGTATAATATAGAGCGGTTGTGTCACATTGGTGTCCCATCGGAATATCAGGGGAAAGGGAATAGAGAGTTCACTTGTGTTTGCGGCAACACACTTGAGCACTATAATATATCCTGCTTTCCTGGCTGATCATTAAGATTGGTTGCCGTCGCCTGTAATCGGTTGGTCTGTATTATTATCCTAATATAGATAGTTCAAAATAACTACTATTATTGTAATCCTCACAAACGGGATGAAAACACTTAATATAAAGGGAACTAAAGGTCACTCAGTCTGGTTCTTACGTGCGAGCTTACAGACGGGCGACAGTATGCTAGTGACCTGCAGCTGACGACCGTTCTGTCGTCTGTCAGCGACTAGCAGTCACGAGATTGTACGCAACCGTGGATGCCAGGAGGCCAATTCTATAGTTCATTCAGTATGTGAAGGTGAATAGGACAGTTCTATTTTGATATTAAAAGTGAGACGCTCCTGTTAAACCTAACCGATATTTTTAAGAATCGAGAATAATTTCTTTAGAAATCTATTCTACAATTTATTTGTTCGATTTTTAATCTTAATGACTATCTACGAATTTGAACTATCTGAATATTAAATCTGAAATCTGAAAAATAACAACTCTTGATTGACGTGTCGGAACCACCTTCGTCAACAAGAGAAATTACCGGTTCTTGGTCCCTAATGCAATCCTTGCGGACATATTTTGCACGAGACAATAATCGCGATTCGATGGTAAGTATGGCAATTACCCCTCATGTGATTGAGGGAGGCCCGTGCCCCAGCAGTGGGGAATTAAATGGGCTGATGATTGATGATTACTGGTTTTGTTGTGATTGTTTGTGTAAATCTCTATGAGCAAAAATTTCGATTAGCGCATTATGCATTTCATAATATTTTTTACAAATTTTATTGGTAATAATTATTTTAAGTTCTTGTTCAAATTAATTGAGAAAGAATAATACTTGTTATTTTGGAAGAATGAGAACACAAAAAAGTTAATGATTTTCACAGCTATACATATTTTTTTTTATTTGTAGAACGTTGGATGCATGGTACGGAACGTTTTAACTGTCTTACTCACCTTCAGATACTGGACTATACCAACAACTTTATGTACGAATCGCAACTGCATCGCAATTGAACCTTAACTTCTTATTCTACTAACAGCAACGGTCCAATTGCGATTACTTTGCGATACAATTCACCCTGAACTTAACGATCTAACCAAAACTCTTCAGTAAACGCTATTCTACTAAAATTGTAACGTTTCAGCTCAGCATGCTAATGTCAAATTTGTCAAATGTGACGACATTCGACAAGAGTTTCGGCGGGTAGGGCTAAAACAAACCGCGTGGGCTGATGCAATTCAAAGGTTTTAAATTAGTATCTAGTGGTTTTTAGTGTACAAATTTGATGTTTGTTTGTGCAGTGAAGTGCCGTCAAGTGATCCTAATAATAAGAATAGTTGGGTTATCGTTTTTAACACTGCTATTGTGTTTCGAGTGCGTTGTCTCGTGATAACTTGCTTGGACCTAATAGAGTTTTAAAACCCGCGATTGCTTTTAGAGTGATATCCGCTGAATCCGTAGGTCGATAAAACGTAAAACACCGGCGTTTTATTGGGCGACTGTGACTTTGACTGACTTCGACTGTTGACTACCTACTAATTCTCAATAAGTTACTTGACATTGGCGAATTATCTTCGGGTAGAGCCATAATAAAAAAATAAAAAAAACAACTCGACAACAGGCATATTCCACGGTTGATTCCTTTCGCCCGACCCGCGCCTACGACCACTCTACTGGCAGTTGACGAACTGCGAGTAGACAGATCGTAGGCGCGGGTCGCTGGCTCCTGTCGCTTATATGTAAGCGCTCACGACAAACGATAGATTAAACCCTGGCGCAGATTGCGACGACACTTTCATACCCCTTCGGAGCGACCTATTTACTACGAATCATATTATTGTATGATTTGCAGTTTCTCCACGACAAAGTACCCCATTTGTGATGGTTATCGAGGCTATTGATTGTGTGGATTCCCGTGGAGGTCGAAGTTACTTTATTTTGCACATTTTTCGTAACAATGCATTTGTCTATTGTTAGTAACAAAGCATATGCTTCAGTTATTAATATTTTTATATAATCCTGAGATGAAATGAAAAAACTTGCAAAATAATGTTCTTTGGTTAGATTTTGTTAAATAGCACTTAACTGGTTTTTTGATGTGGTAATATAGGTATTATGTGTATCTTGTGGGTTGATGCCTATGTCGATAGCGTTTGGTAACCTAGCCTTACTCGTGATAATAATTTCCTAAATAGGGACGATTTTCCTATCATTCATAATTCTTGTACTGAGTTTTCCTCATACCTCCCTATTTATTACTATTCGTATATTCCGGATTAGGTTCGTCGCTTTACGCCATTTCTTATCAGAAGAGTTGACAGCTGATTTAGTTGATTAGAACATTCATTTCGCAATAGTGAGCGATTACGATTGGATTTCCACCTTTTCATGACCAGCTTATATTTATAGGCAGGTCCTTATATTATTGCCGGGTGGATATTCTATTTTGTGTGGATTTTTTTTTCGCCTATTTATTATAAATTTAACCTACTTAAGGGATTTAACATATTAAGGGCTAAGTTCACCAACATTTCAAAAACGGTAATCACTCTTTAACCATGCAAGCACCAATAGCAAGCACGGTTAAAGTGTGATTACCGTTCTTTTAAAATTGGTGAACTCGGCCCTAAGTGGACTAAATTCACGGACACCTATTATGAGGTTTTCGGGATGTAAACGATAAAAAAATAAAGAGATCCAACTCTTCGAACTTCGTCTTCGATCTCTTTAATCACTCAACATTGGCAAAGTGAAATCGAAATTCGATATACGCCATAACAAAAAAAAAAGAAATTTCTACAACCGCTGGCATTTTGGATATGGCAAACATTTCACTTAGCTTATCTTTATCATCTATTTTAAGGTTACGGTTGATGCAAGTTGATGTACATTTTCCGTGTGTTGCTTTGATCAGGTGAGATGGATGATGAGAACGTCAAGTGTTGCCCTCGTATAATAAAGTTACTCTTAGACTACCAAATTCAACATGCACGATGTTTCTGTAAATTCAAATTCAAATGTGTGACACATTCATATAATATTCAATACTGTGTGCAGTAGGTACTCCGTAAGTAAATGCGTTTATTAAGGCGACGGGTACCCCTAACTAGCGACACCAATCAATTTAAATTGTTAGCTACTAATCCGGATTTATTTTAAACAATTTCGGAGCGGCACTACTTTTTTATTCATTTTTGCACTCGAAATTTAGATATACCCTTAAGTCACAGTAGATAAATACGCTAAAGCAGTATCGACACTCCGCCATTTTGGACAGAAAGTTACCTACCGTATAGGGTTGTCTCTTATTTTTGTAAAATATTATTCTGACCTTGGGACTACTGGTTTAAGTACCGGGACGTGATCGCGGGGTCCTAGGTGCAACAAGGAACATCTGGTGCAAGTTAAATTAGAACTAATGATATTTCTTAAGAAATAAGCATAATACTAGCATACAATATTCGTACACAAAGGTACACAAAATGATCCCTAAGGTTGCAAAAACCTACATAAAATTAGACATACTTTTCATAACGTTTTGTTTTGTTACTTGAAAACCACGTTATGGTATTGGTCATGCACCCGATCGCTTGGGCCAAGACACAGTGAAGTCTCACCATCCCCCCCATATCAATCTCCATCTCCGACCCCCCAAAATGTAATTATGATAGTAACTCGTTATTTACAGCAGACAAAGTAAATTTTGACTAAAATAGAAAGAACGCTCCTTAGAAACAACACCCCCAGTCCCCCTCCCCAGGCATATCACTTTAAAATCCGAAACCATTTTTTGATAACATACATAATAATGTATCTACTTATTTTCTCTACCAAAATAAAATAAGCGGCACTCGAGTAAAACCGACCACCCTGAATTTAGTTTCTACGATTGTACTCCGATGGGACCTTAGAATCCGTGTAAAGTGTGCGTCTGTGTGCATGCGCAATCGAGCGTTTGTTCGTCGTGTCCATACTGCTTGCGTATATATGTACTGTGCTTAAGTGGCCGTTTTGCCGGTAATTCAAATTTCGAGTACAAAAGCAGACCCAAAGTTAAGTTAGTATAAGTATTAATAAATAGCATACGTGTTTCCCAAGATGCTGCAGCTTCGAAATTATGAAAAAGATATCCGGTTTAGTTTCTAACAATTTTAATCAATTGGCGTCGCTAGTGTGCCCTCTCCTAAACCTTAACGTATCAAAACATTCACGTCGAACGTTTCAGCGTGTTTGTTACCCTTTGCAGTCAACAATTTTCAATGGGCCCATACTTCGCCGGAATAATAAACTGGGTATAATAGCTACTTAACATGTACTTTTGTGAAGTTTAAATGAAACATTCATTTAAAATATGTCATAATATTTTTTTTATCTGATAGGTAGCAGACGAGCAGACGGATCACCTTATGGTAAGGGATTGCCGCCGCCCATGGACACCCGCGACACCAGTGGAGTCACAAGTGCACTGCCACCCTTTAAACCCCCCTCTCCCCCGGATTAGACCTCCGGTACCCTCACTGCAAAACACAGCACAGTGCTGCTTCACGCCGGTTTTCTGTGAGGCCATGGTATCACTCTGGTCGAGCCGGCCCATTTATGCCAAAGTGTGGCTCTCCCGCTCGCTTAATTAAAAACAAATAATATTATATACGTATATTAACAGTCTGGTCCAGGTGTGATCTGACACTATTCAAGTGTTTAGATATTTGTTAGCGTCTATTTGCTAAGTACAGTTTTTTTTAAGGATATTTTTTTTAAAGTTATGTACTTATGTTATTTTACGCCTCGGCGGCGCAATGATTAGTGGGTCGCACTTTAAAGCGACGCGACGGTTGCGCTTGGGGTCCCGGGTTCGATCCCTGGGTCGGGTTTTTCTGGTAAGGTGACGGGTAGGGCACACTAACGACGCCAATTGATTTTAATTTTTAGCTACTAAACCGGGTCTATTTTAAACAATTTCGGGGTTGCAACCTCTCGGCAAACACTTGTACTATTTATTTAATAACCATGCACCAATTTGGGTCTGATTTTGAACGCGAAAAATTTATTCACGCCAAAAGTGGCCGCTTTTGGCGATAATTAAAATTTCCAGTACAAAAACAGACCCAAAAGTTAAGTATAAGTATTTAATAAACAGTAGTGTTTGCCGAGAGGTTGTAACCCCGAAATTGTTTAAAATGGATCCGGTTTAGTAATTAGCTAAAAATTAAAATCGATTGGCGTCGCTAGTGTGCCCTACCCGTCACCTTAAGAAATTCTCAGTGTTAGCCCGGAGTCTAGAAGTTGACAGTCTTATACCCCCGTGCCTCGCCGTAGGTCCTGCTCCTAATCCCTCTTCGGTCGTGTCGCATTAGTGTCCAATCGAAATTAGAGGGTACGAGAATAGAGTGCACAGTGTGTCTGCGCTAATACTTGTGCACTATAATATGTCCTGCGTCGATGGCTGATCGCTGAGATTGGCCGCCATGGCCGAAATATCGGTTGGGAGGACATTTCATAACTAACAAATTAACTCAGTTTGATGGTTAGAATAATCACAAGCCCAGTTTAGCCCAGACATTGTCTAAGTCTGCTAGTGACGTCCCACCACGTCAATTGGACATAGGGTTGTCATCATCATCGTCATCGTCAGCCCATTTAAGTCCTAACTGCTGGGGCACGGGCCTCCCTCAATCACATGAGGGGTAATCGCCATACTCACCACGCTTGGCAGACGGGTTGGCGAGGGCTTAGATATAAATGCAGAGTTTTCCTTCTCTGGGTGCTGATGATCATGCCAGCAGCTTTACCTTAGTCGCCTTTTACGACACCTCGGTAAGAGTGAGGGTGGTGGTTCCTATTTTACTCTGCCGGGGACCACACAGCGCGGGTTGGGTCGTGTCTACATTATTATTCGACTAACAGTACTTAGGATTCGGCGGGTAGGGCTAAAACAAGCCGCATGGGCTGATGCAATTCAAAGGTTTTAAATTAGTGCTATTGTTTGTCGGTGAGTTGTCTCCTGACAACTTTCTTGGACCTTTTAGAGTCTTAAAACCCGTGGTTTCTTTTAGAATGATATCCGACGAATACGCGTAGGTCGATAAAACGTAAAACAGCGGCATTTTATTGAATGACTGTGGCTTTGACTGACTTCGACTGTTGACTACCTATTTATTCTCAATAAGTTACTTGACATTGGCGAATTATCTTCGGGTAGATCCATATTTAAAAAAAAGACAGTACTTAGGAATTAAGGTCGGACAGGCACACTTCAAAGAATTTAAATCTGTCAATCAAGATCACACTTCTTCAATCGGCTCCATAAACTTAGGCTGACCCCCCAAAATTCCCCGCCAAACTTCCAATATTTATTAACTTTACCTTTTCCCATTTATTTGAAATATTTATGTAAATTTATAAGTATACATATATGATATAAAATGTGTGTAAATGGCTGACCGGATGGCGCAATTGGTAGTGACCCTGCCTCTTACGCCAAAGGTCGTGAGCTCGATCCCCACCCTGGACAAACATTCATGCGATGAACACTCGTGTTTGTTCAGTGTCTGGGTGTAATATATGTATTTGAGTATATATTTGTGTTCCTCTGTTTTCTGATATCTGTAACACAAGTGCTTAAGCTACTTAGTACGGAATCAGGTCAACGTATGAGATGTTGTGAGAATTATTATTATTATTTTTTGTAAACATATTTTGTCTCAAAATGGTTGTTAAAACATTATTAAAATTATAATTCTTTTCTTGTGATATGTTTTTGTATTTTATCGTTGTGCTTCTGTGGTACTGTGTCCTGTCGTCTGTGCTGTTTACACGTGTGTGTCGTCTGTGCTTTTGTTTGTTGTAGATTTATGGCGTTTTTAACCTTGGAGAAGACCTCAATATGGATCGAGCATTTGGCAAAATTACCGGTTAATTTTAAATCGACGTGTCTCTCTTATACACTTGACATTGGCGGAATCACACATTCTAAGTATGAGGACCCCCTAATTTTTTTTCCTATTTTTGTGTAAAAATCGTAATGCGTTAACAAAATACATCTATTTACCAAGTTTCAATATTATAGTTCTTATAACTTCGGAAAAAAGTGGCTGTGACATACGGACGGACAGACAGACAGACATAACGAATCTATAAGGGTGCCGTTTTTTGCCATTTGGCTACGGAACCTTAAACAGGGCATCCTCTTTTTTGGTCCAAGTGCCGGCCAGAGTTTTTTTTTTCTTGCTATATTCTGAAGAACTTATCCTCCTGAATATTTGTTACTGTAGTGTTCTCTTTTATTAGAGTTCCAAAATCAACATTTTCATTGAATAACTAACAACATACCAAATCATAACATTGAGCATCAGGGGGACAAGTTGCTTTGTGTTGCTTTTTAAAGCTACATCCTCTTTATTTGTATAAACGAAATCTAACGCTCCATCTAACGAAAACCGCTGAACTATTTTTCCCATACTAAGAAAAAAAGTACTAAGTGAAATTACCCTGGCAGAGATCTACTCAGAAACCGGACCTACGTAATGAAATATTTACGAAAGGGGGAGAAATAAATTGCTTTCAAAATTTAAATTTAATTACCACCTTTGTCACCGTGCAAACAAACTGAGGTTGGTTAATTTCAATGTTAGAGAAATTATTCTATAGATTATATAGGGCCTTGTTCGAGACAACGAATCGTAAATCAGAATTAATCACACAGACGTATTGTGTGAAGACAGGACAAAGAGACCAGTCGCAGTGCTGTCTGCAGGGGAATTTATACCATGGCGATAACGGCGGCCTGAAAACCCACGTGAGATAAGGTAGAAAAGGAAAAGCCAGTGTAGTTTTGTATAAGCGTAACTAAATCAATTGTAGTAATTCTCTTTAGGGTTCTTTGGTTCTGAATAAGTAGGTACCTACAACTTCAATTTATTTTTCAAATGATAGAAACGACGAATGAGCAAGCGGGTCACCTTACTGTCATCGTCATCGTCACCCCATTTAAGTCCCCACTGCTGGGGCACGGGCCTTCCTCAATCACATGAGGGGTAATTGCCTTACTCACCACGCTTGGCAGACGGGTTGGCGAGGGTTTTGATATAAATGCAGAGTTTTCCTTCTCTGGGTGCTGATGATGATGCCAGCAGCTTTACCTTAGTCACCTTTTAAGACACCTCGGTAAGTGTGAGGGTGGCCTATTCTACTCTGCCGGGGACCACACGGCGTGCACCTTACTGTAATCAGTAGGTAATCACCGCTGCTCATGAAATTCTGTGAATTCAGAAAGATCGCGAATGCGTTGCAGACCTTTTTAAAAATCTTCTTCATACCTATTCTTATAAACTATGAGAGAGATCCAGTAGCTTGTCTACATAGTAGGTGCCGAGGGGAGTTTGGATGAATGCATAGCAGCTGGGCGCCAAGGTGTGTTGTGTACAGTAAACATCAAAAAAGTCTTCATAGTCCATATCCTCCTTGCGTCGTTTGTCCTCAGTGCTGAGGGTCGTGGTATCTATGAGTAATTTTCTCCCGGACTATCTTCCGCCAGCTCACTCTATCCTCGGCCGCGTGGATCGCATCACAGACTGTGGTGTTTAGGGTTGAGCTGATTTGATCGGACCAGCGCATGGGGCGTCTGTCTCTAGGCCTTCTTCCGCTCATCTTTCCCATCAGAAGTAGCTTCTCCAGGTTGTCATCTCTCTTTCTGGCGATATGACCAAAGATCTCAAGCTCCTCCGTAAGCACGTGGTGCTGAGTCTCACTGGAATTTTGAGCTCGGTCCATATGGATTCATTAGTCCGATGCTCAGACCAATTGATTCCGAGCATCCTCCTCCAGCACCACATTTCAAACGCGTCGATTCGTTACCGGTCAGCTTTCTTAAGGGTTCAAGTCTCTGCACCGTATAGAAAAATGGAAAAGACAAGAGTGGCAACAAGATGCTCCTTAATCCTCCTCAAGCTGTTCCTATCGGTCCATACACGGTCTAGCTGTGACATTGCACTCTTCGTTCTTCGCTTCGCTCATAATATACTTCGCCATATAGCATATGAACAAATATACACTTTTAGCAGAATATCCTAAGGTGTATTTCTTTGTCGTCATTTATTAGGTTCGGTACAGACAGAGAATAAAAAGGTTCGTCACCTTAAGGTAAATTTTCGCTTGCACGGCAAGAATCAGTTATACCACCATACCGTTTTAAAAAGATCTGCAAACCTCCTTTAAATTTTCTTTACATAAAAAGGAATCGATGTTGCTACAAGCAAATCTGATCTAACAGTTAAGCATATCTATCTGTGCAATAGTACTACTCTGACAAATTTAGGAAAGGTAATAAGTGCTCATAGCGTATCAAACGAATCAATTTGAAAACTGACAAACCTTTTCGTTCTTTGACTGTACTTAGGGTACTTATCGTGCCTTCAATCGACGTTTGATCGGTTGTTCTGGTAACAACCTTAAAATGGCCTGCTATAACCATTCTTAACAATCGCTTAGGTATCAGCAGACTTTAATTAAACAATGTACGGCGATATCAACTTGTACTCGAAAACCAATTTCAAAATCGCGTAAAATACACAGCCGTAAAGTACGTAATACAGCTGTACCTTCGTTTATAAGTTACATCGGCGAAATTCGTCTACGTAGAAGAGCGAGTTAAATCTGATTGATTACGATTGCGGAAGCAGCTGAAATACAGTTTTTATTGCATTACGTTAAGATTTAATACAATAAATCGAGAGAGGAACGCTATCTCTCTCTCAACCCCACTTGCACCGAACATGGCGCTGACGTATCAACCAATAAGAAATTGTAATTTTTGGCGCGCGTAAATGGAGCGTTGTGATTGGTTATGATTTTGCCGTAGTTTTCGAGAATAAGACTTTTTTGTACATTGGTGTAACTTATAAAATTGGTAAAACTGTACGTAGATATGTAAATCGTAGGATTGCATGATTTCTATGATCCAAACACTTGTGATGCGAATCATAATTTTCAATTACTTACTTACCAGGAACCTATGAGGAATATTAGATACAGTTTACAATATTGCATACGCAATAGGCGGTCTGTTATCATACTTACCAACTTTTCCAATACTTAGTGCAAAAGAAGTGGATATAGGTAAATATTTGTTGGGGCTATGTAAAATATATTATCAAACTCCCACGGTTCGTTCAGAGTTGATCTCGCTTTTTCTTGTTCCCATGGGATATTCAAATAACTTTGCTTGGAAGGTAGAGAGGCTGTATAAATAACTCCGAGGTTGATCTTAAGTACGGGTTTGAGATGTAAAAGCCTTACTTTGACTAATTTATTTTAACTTAATGTAACTCATCCTTGTTTTTGGTGGAACACGGGCACCCATCATGGCTAATACTTTTCAGGTGTCGGTAACAAGGTGGTTTGTAGGGTCAATCCTTAAACAAAACCCTTTTTTGTCTCCCATGACAAATGCAATTACATTCAGCAAAGGATGAACCTAGGCTGTTTATTTACTGATTGATAGATCAGTCATTAAAGATAAGTAAAGTAAAAGTAAAAAGTATCAGCCTATATAATGCCCCAATGCAGGCCAAAGGCTTCCATCATAAAAATCCAGTCACCGCTACTATGATGGGATTAGGCTTAATAATCACGCTTGCCTAATGCAGACTGGTGATCACAGCCCGAGCTATGTTTGAAAAATTCGAAACCTACTTTTTGCTTGACCAGGGAATCAAACCCAGGACCCCGAGATCTTAGCCCGCTACTTAAACTACTAGACCAACAGGATGTCTTATATAAAGATAAGATAAAAGATAAACAATATATATTCCATTTAGATCCATACAGAACACTTATGAATGTCAATATGTTTGGAATATCCATTTCTACTGAGAAAAGAGTACCAGCAAGAAACTCAGTGGTTACTCTTTTCATTCTGATTTTCAACATATCCCATTGTTTATACCGTGACAAATATATTGGAAGCTCAGCGGTGACGCATCGTCAAAACTAGCCGCTAATTAAAAAAAGTACAACGGTGAATCCATAAAGGAAAGTATTAAGGTTTTTTGAGGCAAAATTGTGTCATAGCTTCTTCCTACGAGTAACCATTCCTTTTTTTAATTTGCTAAAAGTGGCCAATTTAGGCCAAATTAAGGTTACTTGTACGAAGATAATATTACACAATTTTATCACCAAAAAATTCTTAATACTTTCCTTTATGGATTCACCGTTGTACTTTTTTTTAATGTATTATAGTCCCCACAATAAATTCAAATCTTTTGTCAAGTTATGTCGATGATCTTTACGTCTTATGAGATTACGTAGATAACCTTAAATAACCTAATTTGATTAAATGCAATGGTTTGCGAGTATTATTCGCCTTTAGTAGGCACTCCTAAACAACGCCACTTTCTAAATTACTTGATTGATTACAAAAGTTCCAAAGCAGTCGAGGACATTTCAACAAACTTGTTTACAAGGAACAAACAGCGTTTCGTGCGGTATTGTAGCGTTTTTGTTGTTTATTCATCATCGCGTGAACATTGACGAGCTGTCCGCTCGCTTTAACGGGGCCGTTGGCTTATATTCTAGCTAGATGTCCCCAAACATTTCCTTATGGTAGCGTTTCTTTGAGCTTTGAGTTATCTCAGTGGATAAGAACGCGCCTTCAATGCGGATTTTTCAAAACCATTAAGCTCGGCGGTGAGGGAAACCTGCAGTTTCGGATAGTTTCTGAAATTGCTTGTCGGCTTAGGAGAGATTCGTATTCACTAGACGAAGAGGTCCCAAGGAGAACTAAGATAGGAATGGGGCTATCGACAAGAGTAATTCGAAGAATTTCTACCAAGTTGGAAGTCCTGAATTACCTACATTAGAAAGCACACCAGGGCCGACTCGTTTGCCGACGCCCAGTTTTTGGACCTAGGTTTGTGACCGAAGTGGCGATCTCTTGTTTCGGAGGCCAAGACTCTATTTGGGTCGCTGTGCCAGCGGAGTAAGTAACATTTTACAACATCTCATCTTTTTTTTATATGAAAGGTGGGAGACGAGCATACGTCTACGACTTAGGGACCTTCTAGAGAAGAGGCCTTTTTAAAAAGACCAGCAACGCATTAGCGATCTCTCTGATTTCGCGGATGTTAATGGGCGGCGATGATTACTTTCCATCAGGTGACTCGCTTGCTCGTTTGTCGCCTCTAGCATAAAAAAAAAAGTATCAACTGCTGGTAAGCGATTACCATCAAATCAGATGTGCTTCCGCTTTCTTCATTGTAATAATAAAAGAGATGTAAGTCATAAAGAAAAAAAAACTATATTTCTAAAAAGAAATAAGAAATTGACGCAAAATTGACGACTGACCGGATGGCGCAATTGGTAGGGACCCTGCATCTTACGCCAAAGGTCGTGGGTTCGATCCCCACCCTGGACAAACATTCGTGCGATGAACACTTGTGTTTGTTCAGTGTCTGGGTGTAACATATGTATTTAAGTACATATTTGTGTTCCTCTGTTGTCTGATATCTGTAACACAAGTGCTTAAGCTACTTAGTACGGAATCAGGTCAACGTATGAGATGTTGTGAGATTTTTTTTTTTTAATTAGTTTACATGCTTTTTACAAAATTAAGTATGAAAAAGAATATACACTCAAAATTCACCGTAAGCATGCGACTCAAAAGAACCTGCCTACTGCGAAACTGGCGAACTCCGCTCGTAAAATACATAACCCATAAGCTTAATTTCCATGTACTCGTATAAATCAACTAAGTCTCGCTGTAAAAACTGAGCATTTCGCATGCCACGCACGCGCCTCCGCTCCAGCCACGGATTTCATTATGCCACTCCATGTGAGCACTGCTTAGTAAGGGTCAGAAACGTTATTTCAAATAACGTTATTAAAACGTTTGTAACCGTTTTTAAGCAATTGTTTTTGTAACCACTAGATAACTTTATCGATTAGATTAGGAAAGATATGTGGTGTAGCATGAAGGTGACTAACTTTTAGCATGAGGATGGCAGCATACTAGTATACACCGTTATTTTTTAAACGTTTCCCGAAAATCTCACAATTGGTATCGTGAATAAAGTCCATTTACCATGTTAGATTAACAAAATAAGCGAAAAAAAAAATCTGCTGTTCCATAAATTATTTCCGGGTGGATTTTCTATTTCTTTTTTGAGTTTTTTTGTTTGATGTGATGATCACTTGGTAGTAAGCGATTGCCGACGCCCATGAAACCAACAATACCAGTGGAGGCACACGAGCGCTACTGACCTTAAAACCCTCCTTCCTTCCGGATTGGGCCTATGGTACCCCTACTCACTTGGCAAAAACACAGCAGAGGCACTGCTGCGCTAGAGTTGCTGGTTATGCTTAATAGAAAACGAATGCATACCTAAATTGTTTTTTTTTCCTTACCAGGAACTTTTTTCCTTACTTACTAGGAAAATTTGTAGTTACTACAAATTCTCGCACTTTCTGCATGACCCAAAGGTTGACTGGTAGAGAATGTTTCTTGGCATTAAGATCGCCTCATTGTAACCAAATTTGTGCAATAAAGTTTAAATAAATAAAATGTCAATGCTGTTCAAGCAACAACTCGATCTTTATTACTACCAAAAATGGCATAAGTGTAAAAATATAATGTTGGTTAATATGTAAGTAAGTAGTTATGTCTTTTATTTTATTTTACTTCCAAATAACGTTTCCCAATTCGGTCATAACTAAACTAATCCATTCGTTTTGAAACCGTTCCTAAAAATAAACCGGTATCCGACCGTTTCTTAGCACTTTATGTTTGTCCTGAAATCAGTGCCGTATGTAATTACAAACCTTGCTCAAATAGAATAGATAATGAGTATGCAAATACACAGATTCAAATATCAATAGGCATATTCGTTGACGTAAATGGCGATATCGACCGGTGTGACAATAACGTTTTGGTGAAAATTGGAGAACAGATACGACCTGGTGACCTGCAAGAAGAAAGATTATTCCTTCCATAAGAGAGGCAACGCATATGTGATACCTCTGGTGTTGCAGGTGTCCATGGGCGGCGGTGAACACTCACCATCAGGTGTGCCGTCCAGAGGCGGCTTTTACCCAATCAATATTTGGCGCCCTCTTGTATCAAAATGCGCGAACAAAATGGAAAAACAAACGCAGTACGCACCCACCACATTTATACAGGGTTATTCATTTATGGTATCAAGCTGAAGATCAGGGATAAATTTCATAACTTGAAAACTACATTCAATCGTAGGACATATATGGGGGTGTTTCGGGTACCCCAAAGGGTACTCTATCCATAGGTTTCGGCTTGACATCCTAAATAAAACATTATGTAACAACTCTCGGCGCCCCCTAACACCCGGCGCCCAGAGGGGGTGCGGTGCACCGCATCCCCTGCACTATAGGTAAAGACACCCCTGGTGCCGTCTGCTCGTTTGTCCACTATAATGTAAAAAAAACTGAATGACTCCTCCTCATCTCATCCTCGTCCCGATGGCGTCAGGACAGGGTGTGCTTAGACCATGATTCAGAATTTGAGGAGTCTGGTATCTAATTACAATGAAGTGACTGACCTTCGTAAGCCTTTAACAGGGGAACTAGACCAACCGAATCATGGCTACACGTTTCGGAAACTATCCGAAACGTGCAGATATGTTCACGATGTTTACCCTCACTGCCGAGCTAATGGTAGAAATACGCATATAGATTTGAAAAATCCATAAATGCATGCTCGGATTCAAACCACGCATTCGGATAACTTAGAAAACCAATACAAAATGGTTCCATAGTAAACCAAAACATATTGCACCTTATTCTAAATCACGATCTAACGTTATTAGGCTCGCACGATTTTTATTCCAAGATTATCCTTAGTGCGCAATTTTTAATAAGGGGATTTAAGTTTATCTTAGCTATCAGTTTCATTATCTAGGATTTTTTCATGTTGAATTTCCACGAATATAAATAGATAGGATAGCATACATCATAGAGTAAGATGATAATAAAATAGTCATTTACGGGATTTCTACCATATACGGGATTTTTGAGTTTCCGATATTTCGGCACTGTTGCAAGCGCCACGGTCACGGAGTAACTGAAGTTTTTGCGGGTAAGTTGTTACTGGCAGACAAATCGGTCTACCCTCTTTCGCAGTCTTTTACTGCACGCACCTGCAAGTTTAAAACAATATTGATAATAGTAGTCTGCTATGCATATTTACGAAATATTAGAACAGAATTTCGATTACCACATGACTCTACATCTCATGTACAACCTGTGCGGATAAAGAATGGGATCAAAAATGGCGGCACATCTATTCACTTCTCGCTCGCACACTATTTGCGTCTATACTCGCACCCCACGAGTACGAGTATAGACCCAAATATGTGTTAAGTGAATAGATGCGCCGCCATTTCTAATCCCATTCTTTATCCGCACGGTTTGTAAGTATACAAATTATTTTCTAATATTAGCTCAACGTTTACAAACATATCGTCAAAGTCAATATTATGCCTGAGCTACGAGTACATAGAATTGGAAACAACCGCCTTAGAATAAGGGTGATCCCACATGACCTATAATCGGTAACCGATTTTTTGTAGGAGAATAGAACGTACTGATAATATCAATAGCTTAACGTATATGACCTACAAATAGTCGGTTAGATATAGTATGAGAAATCGACTGACTTTTTGTAGGTCCGATAAATTGGTTCCTCAAAAAGTCCGTCATGTGTGATCGCCCTAAACGAGTGGGCAAGTGAATTTACCGCCGGCCATTATGAGATCCCGCCCAGAGCCTAAGTTAAAACCTCCTAATAGCAGTGAGGCTACAATTTATTCAAATTCCTTACCGATTAGTGACGTGACTGCCACTCCAATTACTAGTAACACTATTCCATTCGAATACTCTTGAAAAGTCGGAAAAACAATACTCTGCAGTCATATATCTCTAATAAGTACTTACCTAATCACTAGGTTTTTTAACAAAAAAATAAAGAGAAGTATACTAAACAGGTTAAACTTTTATGTTTGTCGAGAAACGAAATATCAATGTAAATCTGAAAAAAAAATTACTTGGTTACCACAAGTAGTTAGTAGCCAGAAGTGATTTCGTAAAAATAAAAATATGTACCTAAAAGTCCTTCATCATCTTAGGAACTACATTAATCGAAAAAAATTATAAATAGTTTACATTGTTTTGGCTCCGAAATAGGTAGCTCAAGCACTAAAAATGAAAAATATATCTTAGTCAAATAGTTTCGCTTATGTAAATTAGTTGATTTTTTAATTTTTGTACACCAAGGTCATACGATCCTTTATCTACACTAATGTCATTATCTTCAAATTCAGAAATCAAAAATAAACACGTTATAGTTTTAAAGATTTTTTATGTAATAAGTGGCAGACGTGTAGACGGATCGTCGGATATTAATCCTTTTAATTAATATAGTGGTAGAGTAGAATGCCCCATTCTAAAAATTTCGCCATCCCTGACACCCGATGTCATTCGAATAAAAGTCGACTCGAGTAGAATCACTACCACCGATAAAGCGCTCTGAGGAAAAATGTTCTCCGCTCAATTGTGTAATTAGCCGGACCATTCATACCGAAACGTGGCTCGTCTCCCACGATAACAATTTTTTTAGTATGTGGTAGAGTAGAATTACCCATTCTGAAAATTTCGCCGTCCCTAACACCTGATGTCATTCGAATACAAGTCAACTCGAGTAACATCACTACTACCGATAAAGCGCTCCGAAGAAAAATGTTTTCCACTCAATTGTGTAATTAGCCGGACCATTCACGCCGAAACGTGGCTCGTCTCCCACGTTAACAATTTTTTTTAGTATGTGGTAGAGTAGAATTACCCATTCTAAAAATTTCGCCATCCCTAACACCCGATGTCATTCGAATAAAAGTCAACTCGAGTAACATCACTACTACCGATAAAGCGCTCCGAGGAAAAATGTTCTCCACTCAATTGTGTAATTAAAAATTCTTATCTACGGAACCTATTATGAGATCACTGTAAACTTCTCAGCGTCTTAAGAGATAAATGTTGATGGATGACTTTAATCATTTTGTGTAGCTGTATTTAGGTCATCGTGATGAATATTTCATGACATCAATTTCTTAAATTGCTATTTTGCTAAAATGAGGACAATTAATTAGTTAATATTTATGAGACTAATAAATCTAAGTCTATTTTTTATTGACTTCAGGGGAAGAGGGTTTAAAGGTTGGCAGCCCACTTGTGACTCCACTGGTTTCACGGGTGTACATGGGCGCCGGCAATCGCTTATCGTTAGGTGATCGGTCTGCTCGTCTGCCACCTATAAGATAAAAAAATATTATTTTTCGCTTGGCTTGACACTGTTTATGCGATCTAACTACATCATAACTACCTATACTAAATACCTTTAATCCGCCTCTTTCGCTTTTATACTGTAATTACTAAAGGCGACCGCGATAGGCGGTAATATTATGAATGAAATAAGACACCGACTGCCACGAGTCTTTGGCTCGAAAATAACAGTTACTTCCTTTTAAACCTCATTACCATTTTGAACAACTGAACTGACACATTTCGTTAAATATTAATTAATGAAATACAAACGGATCGCCTGATTACCATCAGGCGATTGCCGGCGCCCATAGACACCTACGTCACCAACCGAGTCACAAGTGCGCTGTCAATCTTTAAACCCCCCTTTCCCCTGGATTGGGTCTCCGGTACCCCTTATTCACGCAGCGAAAGACAGCACAGTGCTGCTTCACGCCGGTTTTCTGTGAAGCCACTCCGATCGAGCCGGAACAATTATGCCGAAGCGTGGCTTTCCCATGGTCAGAAACGGTTAGTATAAAAGCGGAAAAGGCGTGTAAAAGATATTTAGGTGAGGTAAAGTGAACAAAATTAGTAAGACATATTTATTGCCCATTCATATTGTTAAAGCTAACGAAGAGAACGTAAATTTTTGTTAATCCGCCCATAGCTATGTATAATTAATTTAATGGCAGCAGGGGCTGGAAAATCAAGAAATATTGCGTTTGACAAAGAAAACCCTATTGAAAAGTGGGGTAGTCGAACTGCCGTTTTACTCTATCGCTACACAATTTGGGGATACCAAATTTAATATCTTTTTTACATATTTGGCACAGACAACGGCTCGACTGGATACCACGGACTCATAGAAAACCGGCGTGAAGCAGTATCTCTGCAGTGTTTCGCTGCCTGAATTAGGGTACTGGAGACCCAATCCGGGGAAAAGGAGGGTTCAATGGTTGGTAGTGCACTTGTTGTGAGTCAAGTCAAACTTATTAAATATTTTATGCACTTTTTTGAATACCTACCTAACCTATACTGATGTACGGCTGTGAGGCTTAGAATCTAACCTTAAAAGAAGAGCAAAAACTCGTCGTGGCGGAAAGGAAAGTTCTACGTAGTATTCTGGGCCCAGTGAAAGCAGACAACGGTGGCTGGAGGATCCGCACAACTGCCGAGATAGAAGAGATTATGAACACACCCTAAAAACATCGGCGTAACCAAGGCGAACCGTCTTCGGCGGCTTGGCCACCTCGAGAGGTTGGACGAAGGTCTCGTGAACAAAGCATACCAGTGCTCACCCGTGGGCTGACGCATAGTTGGCCGACCTAGGTATGAAAGACGTCGTCGAGACTGCATCTTTTTTTTTTATATGAGAGGTAGCAGACGAGCAGACGGATCACCTGATGGTAAGGAATTCCGCCGCCCATGGACACCCGCAACACCAGTGGAGTCACAAGTGCGCTGCCAACCTTTTTCGGATAATTTATTATTACATTTTGGATTCGTATCGATCTTGAATAACAGAATAAGTAAGAGTATAACAATCACACACACATTTACAATATACTACACAACAATGAGGCGTCAGAGGGCATATAAAATATCTTTTAGAAGGCAAAAATAAGAAATTCCTTTTCACTTCGTTTCCACTTGAAGAAATCTTTTATTGGTATCTAAGAATTCTGTGAAAAAGAAAGGTCACCAAAGCTCCTAAGCTGTTTTGATTTCCCAAAGGGAGCCGAAACAAATCAGTGTTTCGGCTGAAAAATCTTAATGACATGGAATTTTGACTCTCAGCTATTTATGAATGATGTTTCCCTACATTTTCTTACTCTAAACTTAGTAAAAGCTTCCTTTTTTAGATCAATTCATAGGCACTATGCACAGATTACTTACATAGTTAGATCATCATCTGAGAATTCTATGAAAAGAAAGGTCACCAAAGCCCCTAAGCTGTTTTGATTTCCCAAAGGGAGCAGAAACTAAATCATTGTCACGGCTGAAAAATCAATTTCGACTCTTAGCTGAATGAAATTTATGAATGATGTTACCTTATATTTTCTTACTCCAAACTTAGTAAAACTTCCTTTTTAGATCAATTTATAGGCATTATGTACAGATTACATAGTTGGATCATCATCATCAACCTGTGGACATAGGACTCTCCTAATGTTCGCCACTCCGATCGATCTTTGGCTACTCGCTCCAGCGAGCCATCCTACGTAGATCGTCAGTCCATCTGGATAAGAGCGCCTACAGCTACGTTTACTGAGATGTGGTCTCCACTCTTGAACTCGTTTACCTACCTCAACGGTTGTCTTAGCATGGGGAAGATGATAGACATTTGATCCTAGCGACAAGGGAAAAATACATAATTGTTATTACATATTATCAACATCAAAAACCAACAAGTTCTACCTACAAGTGCTACGGGTCGTAGCACATATTCCTGCCGTAGCATAACGTGTCTTTTGTAGAACTCATGCTACGAAGAATGTCCACTGTTAAATTGGATAAGACTATTTTCTTTAAGGTGACTTTTAGCGTGAATCAATTTTTCGCGTACAAAAACGGACCCAACATTTGTTCATGGTTATTTAATAATCATCATCATCATCAGCCTATCGCAGTCCACTGCTGGACGTAGGCCTATCCAATTGTTCGCCACTGTGATCTATCCATGGCTTCTCGCATCCAGCTCTTGCCAGCCATCCTGCACAGATCGTCCCCCCACCTAGCCAGAGGGCGCCCTACATTACGTTTGCCAAGACGCGGTCTCCACTCTATAACTCGTTTACCCCATCGGTTGTCGGTTCTGCGGCTAATATGGCCAGCCCACTGCCACTTAAGCTTGCTAATTCGGTGAGCAATGTCGATGACTTTGGTTCTCTGCCGGAGTTATTTAATAAATAACCTTGAAATTATTTAAAATAGATACGGTTTAGTAGCTAAAAATTAAAAACGATTGGCGTCGCTAGTGTGCCCTACCCGTCACCTTAAGGGATCCAAAACGCACTGTACCTACTTTAGTAGCCCGATTTGTCTGCCAACGTAGCAATTTTGCAAACTGTTTGCCACAGGGAAATGCTAATAGGCCTAAGTAATCCTAAAACATTTAAATAAAGGGACAGCTTTAGACGAATTTACGATCTAATCGGATCACTAAACTTTTTGCAATAAACAAAGTTTAGACTTTATAAATGGCAAATCGATGTTTGAATTCTGTAAATAGATTCATGTATGTATCTGAAACAGCTTTAGGTTTGAAGTTGCAAGTTGGGATACTCGATTAGAAACAGGATGTATATGTGAACATTTAGATGCATTTGACATTGACCATTCTGAACATTTATTTGTTCTACGACTTTTAGAAATTCGCATATTTTTTTTTTTAACTTAAAGTCGGTCACATAGTCAGTTTGTTTAGCGAGTCGCAAGAATGTTTGACGAATTTCGAAAAGTCATAAAACAAATACGTCCAGAATGGTTGGTAGAGGTTGTTAAAGGGGTGTAAATGTTAAGCAGGCGGCGGCAGCCGTCCCCTCGCCTCTTGGGACCACCAAGGGGAAGAGGCAGAGGAGGAAGAAGACGGCTTCTGTGCCGGCCACATCCCCCCCCTCCGTCGCCGAGAAAACGGGGTCTTCTGCGACCCCCCCGGCACAGGCAGCCAAAGCGGCACCATCGGCGCCAAATAAAAGGCGGAGAGTCCGCAACGGGAGCGCCGTCGTCGTCACACTGACGGAGGAGGCGACCTCCAAAGGCGAGTCTTACGAGTCCGTGCTTAAACGGGCTCGTGAGACTCTTGGAGACGAGGCGGCGCAGGGTTCCCGGTGCCGAGTGACAGCTGCGGGGGGAAGGCTTTTCTCCTTCCCCGCCGCCAAGAAGGAGCAAGCCAACTCCTTTGCGGCCAAGTTGAGGGAGGTGGTGTCGGATGTCGCCAGGGTGGCGCAACCCATCCGCACCACCTCTCTCCTGGTGACGGAGCTCGACGAGTCCGTCACCATCGAGGAAGTGGCCGCCAAGATCGCGGCCACCGGTGGGTGCCCGGCCGGTGAGGTGAAGATCGGAAAACTCTTCACCGGCCGAAGGGGCCTGGGTTCAGTGAGAGTCCAGGTCCCCACCGTGGCGGCGAGAACTATCCTGCGGACCGGGCGCGTCCTGGTCGGCTGGACATCGGCGCCAGTCCGTGAGGTTGAGCAGGGGCCGCTCCGGTGCTTCCGGTGCCTGGGCACCGGCCACACCAGGCCCCTCTGTCCCGCTGCTGCCCCTAAGGAGCACCTTTGCGTCCGGTGTAGCAAGCCGGGACACATAGCCGCTGGCTGCACGGCGGAGCCCCACTGCGCCGTTTGTGCCGAGAGCGGCCGGCCGGCGGGGCACCGCATGGGGGGAGGAAAGTGTAAACCTCCCCCAAAGAAAGGTAAATTGCCGTCGGTGCGTCCGGCGGCGGCGACACCCGCGCCCGCCGATGGGCCCGTTCCGGCGGCGCGAGAGGAGGGGGCGGCGATGGAGGAATGATGGTCTCAGTCCCGACATCATTCCTCCAAATAAACGCCAACCACTGCCGCTCAGCTCAGGACATGGTCACCCAAGTCATGGCTGAGTGGCAGGTGGACGTAGGCGTGGTGGCGGAGCCGTATTACGTCTCCGCCAACTGGTTGGCGAGCTCTGACGGGCTCGCCGCGGTCTTCGCCCGTCAGGGCTCACCGTTTTTCCCCCTCTCTCTGGTGGAGAGGGGGTCGGGGTATGTCGTCGCCATGGTTGGCCCCTATGCTGTGGTGGCGACATATTTTTCCCCTACTCGCCCCTTCAGGGAGTTTGAGGACTTCCTCAACTCCCTGACCGCGGTTTTGGGCCGACTGGCACCGCGGCCGGTCATACTGGCTGGCGACCTAAACGCCAAGTCGGTTGCGTGGGGCAATCCCCGCTCCGACTTGCGCGGACAGGCGGTCCAACTATGGGCCGTCGGGTGTGGGTTGGCCCTCGCAAATCGGGGGTCGGTCCACACCTGCGTTCGGCAGCACGGGGGGTCGGTGGTAGATGTCACCTTCGCCACCGCCGCCCTGGCCGACCGGGTCGCCGACTGGAGGGTGGACCTGACAGAGTCCCTGTCGGACCACAGATATATTAGATTTGTGGTCCGCGGGACGTCCACCCTCCCGCCCCCGCCGCCGCCGAGATCGCCGTTCCCCAGGTGGGCACTGTCCCGCCTGGACAAAGGCCTGGCCCGCGAAGCGGCCCTAGTCCAGGACTGGATTTCCCCGGTCCTGGACGACGACGCCGATGCGGCTGCGGAGGGCCTTCGCCAGTCCATGACCGAGGTATGCGATTTTAGCATGCCTCGGTCACGCCGCCCCGACCCCAGACACGCCGTGTACTGGTGGTCGGCCGAGCTCGACGCCCTCCGTGCGGAGTGTTTCTCCGCCCGGAGGGCCTACACCCGGAGCCGGCGGCGGCGGCGGCGGGACCAGGAGGAGGAGGCGCGCCTCTACGAAGTCTTTCGGGACAGGAGGCGCGCACTCAAGGGCGCGATCGGCGAGGCCAAGGATCGCGCCCGCGAGGAGATGCTCCAGAGTCTCGACGACGATCCGTGGGGGCGGCCGTACAAGGCGGCGCGGCAAAAGCTGCGCCCCATTGGCCGCCCCGTCACCGAGACCCTGGAGCCGGGGCTCTTGGGGCGGGTGGTGCAGGGGTTGTTTCCCCCCTGCGACCGCTCGTTTGTCCCCCCCCCGATGCCTCCACCATATGGACTATACCAGTTGGTGGAGGCCCCCCCGCAGGTCACGACGACGGAGCTCGGAATGGTCGAGCTCCGACTGCGGGGGAAGAAGACCGCCCCCGGGCCGGATGGAGTCCCGGCCCGCATCCTCTCCATCTGCCTCGGGCAGATGGAGGAGAGGATCCGGGGCCTCTTTGACCGGTGCCTCCGGTCAGAGAGGTTCCCCCGGATCTGGAAGGAGGGCCTGCTGGTCCTCCTTCGTAAAGAAGGTCGGCCGGCCGACGACCCGTCGGCCTATAGGCCGATTGTGCTGCTGGACGAGGTGGGGAAGATCTTCGAGAAGATCATCGCTTCCCGCCTCGTCCAGCATCTTGAGGAGACTGGGCCTGACCTCAGCGAGGCCCAGTACGGGTTCAGGGCCGGTCGATCCACGATCGACGCCCTGTCCCGGCTCCGCTCCCTCTGCGAGGGAGCGTCGAGCAGGGGGGAGGGGTTGTTGGCAGTCTCGTTAGACATCAAAAATGCCTTCAACTCCCTCCCCCATGCAGTTATTATGGAGGCACTCCGGTATTTCCGGGTGCCTCCATACCTGATAGGGCTGGTCGGCGACTATCTCGCCGACCGGTCCGTGGCGTTTGTTGACGCCGCTGGTTCTGTCCAGCGGCGTCAGGTCGTATCCGGTGTTCCACAGGGGTCCGTTTTGGGGCCCCTGCTCTGGAACATCGGATACGACTGGGTGTTGCGAGGCGCGCTTCTCCCGGGCATGGGTGTCATCTGTTATGCAGATGACACCCTAGTCACCGCCCGGGGGAAGTCCTTCCGGGATGCAGCGCGCCTCGCATCGGTCGGCGGCGATTTGGTCGTCGGCCGTATCGGCCGGCTGGGGCTAAACGTAGCCCTGGCCAAAACCGAGGCCCTTTATTTTCCCGGGCCTCGGGAGAGCTGACCACCCCCCGGCGCAGCCATCCGCGTCGGGGGGGTGGACATCCCGGTGGGGGCCGAGATGAAGTATCTCGGCCTCACACTGGATCCGCGCTGGCACTTTGGCCCCCACTTCAGGGGGGTGTCAGCGCGGGTCCTAAAGGCAGCAGACCACCTTTCGTGGCTGCTGCCAAATCTGGGAGGGCCTGGAGAGAGGTGTCGGCGGCTATATGCCGGCATCCTCCGCTCCATGGCCCTCTACGGGGCCCCGATTTGGATAGGGGCCCTGACGAAGAAGGGCAATGCGGCCCTCCTAAGGAGGCCGCAAAGGGCCATTGCCCAGCGGGTCGCGAGAGCCTACCGGACGGTAGGTTTCTCCGCGGCCTGCGCACTCGCCTCCACCCCGCCATGGGAGTTGGAGGCTGGAGTGCTAGCCGCCGTCTACGAGAAGACGGCGGCCAAGCGAGCGGCTGGCGATCCCCTCTGCCCCCGGGAAAGGGAGGCAATAAGGAAGGAGGGTCGCCAGCAAATGGTGGAGGCATGGACGGCCTCTCTCCAAGTGGAGAGGTACGGCCGTCCCACGCTCGCGGCGCTCGCCCCGGTCTTGGACCGGTGGCTCGAGCGCCCCCACGGGTTTCTGTCCTTCCGGACGGTGCAGGTACTTACCGGGCATGGTTGCTTCGGTAACTACCTGCACCGCATTCAACGGGAGGACACTCCTTCGTGCCACCAGTGCGGCGCTGCGGAGGACTCGGCACATCACACGTTGGTGGTGTGCCCGTCCTTCGACCAACAGCGGTCCGCGCTGGTCGCGGAGGTCGGACATGACCTCTCATTGCCCAGCATAGTTGAAGCTATGCTGGATAATGAGGGGGCGTGGTCGGCCTTCGCCCACTTCTGTGAGGAAGTGGTGGCGCAGAAGGAGGCGGCGGAGCGGGAGCGCGAGACTAACCCCCTCGCAGGCCCGCTTCGAGCAAGGAGAGGACGAGTTCGGCGGAGAACTCTTCGTCCTCTCCGTGGAGGTGGCCAGCCGGCAACAGGGACGGGGGTCCCTGTGCCGGCACTGCCATTGGCACCTCCACCGCTCGTTGGGGACGGCTCAGCTCTTCCGGCTGTCCCCAACCCCCCTCCTCCTAGTCTGAGGAGGGGCGTGGCCGCACACCCCGTGTAGGGGCCTGTGGGGGAGTGGGGTTGCGGGGAATAGCCTAGTGCAGTTCCCGTGACCCCATTCTATACCCACGGGTGGTTGAGCCCCGGGAGTTTTAGTGGGTATGCCCTCAGGCCGCTTCTTGTTAGAAGAAGCGGCCCGGAGGGTGAGTCCCACAGTACCCTGTCGCCCCCCGGCGGCAGGGTCTGCGTAATGCATTTCTCCCGGGAAAACAAAAAAAAAAAAAAAAAAAGGGGTGTAAATGTTCGGCGCTCGCCCCGGTCTTGGACCGGTGGCTCGAGCGCCCCCACGGGTTTTTGTCCTTCCGGACGGTGCAGGTACTTACCGGGCATGGTTGCTTCGGTAACTACCTGCACCGTATTCAGCGGGAGGACACTCCTTCGTGCCACCAGTGCGGCGCTGCGGAGGACTCGGCGCACCACACTTTGGTGGTGTGCCCGTCCTTCGACCAACAGCGGTCCGCGCTGGTCGCGGAGGTCGGACATGACCTCTCGTTGTCCAGCACAGTTGTAGCTATGCTGGATAGGGAGAGTGCGTGGTCGGCCTTCGCCCACTTCTGTGAGGAAGTGGTGGCGCAGAAGGAGGCGGCGGAGCGGGAGCGCGAGTCTAACCCCCTCGCAGGCCCGCTTCGAGCAAGGAGAGGACGAGTTCGGCGGAGAACTCTCCGTCCTCTCCGTGGAGGTGGCCAGCCGGCAACAGGGACGGGGGTCCCTGTGCCGGCACTGCCATTGGCACCTCCACCGCTCGTTGGGGACGGCTCAGCTCTTCCGGCTGTCCCCAACCCCCCTCCTCCTAGTCTGAGGAGGGGCGTGGCCGCACACCCCGTGTAGGGGCCTGTGGGGGAGTGGGGTTGCGGGGAATAGCCTAGTGCAGTTCCCGTGACCCCATTCTATACCCACGGGTGGTTGAGCCCCGGGAGTTTTAGTGGGTATGCCCTCAGGCCGCTTCTTGTTAGAAGAAGCGGCCCGGAGGGTGAGTCCCACAGTACCCTGTCGCCCCCCGGCGGCAGGGTCTGCGTAATGCATTTCTCCCGGGAAAACAAAAAAAAAAAAAAAGGGGTGTAAATGTTCACACATAAACCCTATATGTTACAGCATAATTATAATAGATGTTCTTAACTTAAAATTAGTATGAAATTGCTAAACGACCATTTAGATGATTATACCATTTAGGTGCAAAATAAATCTTTTTCTGTTGTAGTTGACTTTCTTTGTACTTAGATGTGCCCTGTGGTTAGGGTGCCCTGTGGCTAGGGGCGTTTAAGAATACTGCCAAGGTGTTCCCGGCCTGTCATAATAGGCGATTAAACGGGCCTTCGGAGTACATGAGCGTACCCACTGTTGAGTAGTGGCTAGCTCAGCATACAACTCCGCGGGGGATGACTTTACCGGGTGTCCTAGCTGGTAGATCGGCGATCAGCGGTGCGGTCTAGTCCCGGCCGTGGGGTTTCCGACCGCTACAGAGCAGAGATGGACATTCCAGTGGTTTTTGGTTTTGGTTAGAGTTAGAGTCCCACACACCACCGCGTTCCCTACACGTAGCAAGGTAACGGACGGTTTTCCCTGGGAAAAAAACTAGCACTGAGATCGAAATCAACCGTTGATATTAATATCGGAAAATGTGAGGGTGTCCGAAGATTCACAGCCCGGCCCCAGCAGACGATGCCGTACTCCGCCAGTCCGCTCGTGACCACGGCTGCTGCTAATAGCCGAAACGTCGAGTGAAATATGTGAGTACACACGCAATGTTGTATCACATAATAAATATCGTGTTAATTCCCGTCTTGATTAATTTATAGTTATAATGCAACGCGAAAATTTTAAAAACAATTAACCGTTAATGACGTTACTAAAAGTAATTTAAGTTTAATCCAATATTTTTACTCCATACGAAGTATGTTTGTTTTTTGTCGGGTGAGTACGCAATACCCAGTTAATTTCCACCATTAAATAACAATTGTTTGACTCACCTTCAGCAACATAACCATTGGATATTATATCATCTAAAACGTAAACAAAACAAGTAATGTAAAATCATATTACCGAATCGTTAATGTGTCGTGTAAATCGAGATGGTATTATAAATATCTAGATTTCAACGTGAACTGGACAAGCTCTAGAGAGATTTTCCTGTTGAGAGCTGTCTATATTGGCGAAGTAAAATGATAGATATTTATGTTATGGTACAGGAGGTACGGCTGGGAGCCCCGCATCCACTTGTAGTACTGTGTAAAAACTTTCTTCGAAGGGGGATAAAGTAGGAAGTGGGGGGCAAAACTAGCAGCAAACTTACAGACTTGTTGGACTGTTAATAAAAAAAATATAGATACCAACTACGAGATTAGAGCAATTGTAGCTCAGTGAATATGAACGTGTGCCTTCATAACGAGAGGTCGTAGGTTCGAATGCACCTCTGGATTTTTCAAATCTATGTGTGTATTTCTACCCGGTGAAAGAATACATTGTGAGAAAACCTACAACACACTATTTGCGTCTATACTCGCACTCGTGGGTGTGCGAGCGAGAACTGAATAGATGCGCCGCCATTTTTGATCCCATTCTTTATCCGCACATTTTGTACGTTTTGGATAGTTCATCAAAATTGTAGATACCCAAAATTATTAAAAAATGATTCTGAGCGTGGGACCCTGTCCAAGGGTTGTGAAGGTCAGACGGCAGTAAAAAGTAAAGTAAAGTATCAGCCTACATACAATCCCACCCACTGCGGAGCAAAGGCCTCCATCATAGAAATCAAGTCATCGCTACTATGACGGGACTTAGGCTTAATCACGACGCTTGCCAAATGCGGATTGGTGATCACAAACCAGAGCTATGTTCGAAAAAATTTAATCATACCTTTGCTCGACACGGGAATAAAACCCAGGACCCCAAGATCATGGCCCGGTACTTAAAGCATTAGACCAACGGGGCGTTGAAGACGCAGAAGGCATTAGCTTCTCAAATTCTGCATCATGGTCCGAGCGTATCCCAGGCTCCGAAGCAACTGCCGCTACTGGGAAATGACACGCTGAGATTCCGGTGACCTACTAAGTACAAGATTAAAATGGCTGACCGAAGGACGCATTTGGTAATGACCCGCTAACGCTCCAAGGGATGTTTTGCTGTTGCAACAGCAAATAGAACTCGAATATACAACAGCGATATCTACCCACCACACGCCGTCCAATTTGGCACAAAGCCCCTTAAATCGAAACCAGCTGGGTCTAGCCCGCGAAGTGCGCCCGAATCCGGGTGCACTCGTATCTGCATAGGTATTCCCTGCAATACCTGCATCTGCGCCAGAAATCCGTACTTGCCAATGCTATGAAAATTTCCGGGTTGTACGGAAATTGGATGAATTCAGCCGTCGCGACGATACAGAGCAACAAATCTGTTTTGACCAATAAACTGTTTCTGACACCGGGCGATGTAGTACTTTCAAAAAATATCCACGGAACGAATTTCGCCAGAGGTCACCATTTCCATAATGACTTCCGTTCTTGAATGAAAGAATAAACATCCACGAAAAAATTAATTACCCTAAATTTCCGCAAAGAGATCTCTTATTTTAAGACGTAATGAGAAAACTGAACAAAGTTACTGCATAC
The DNA here is from genome assembly GCA_019059595.1 of Marasmia exigua. Lineage (NCBI taxonomy): Eukaryota > Metazoa > Arthropoda > Insecta > Lepidoptera > Crambidae > Marasmia > Marasmia exigua. The sequence goes on from CM032479.1 coordinate 13,289,492, forward strand.
CTTCTGGTAGGTGTAGTGGATATGATGAAAATAATAATAATTAATTCTCACAACATCTCATACATCGACCTGATTCCGTACTAAGTAGCTTAAGCACTTGTGTTACAGATATCAGACAACAGAGGAACACAAATATATACTTAAATACTATATTACACCCAGACACTGAACAAACACAAGTGTTCATCGCACGAATGTTTCTCCAGGGTGGGGATCGAACCCACGACCTTTGGCGTAAGAGGCAGGGTCACTACCAATCGCGCCATCCGGTCAGTCCAAAATAAAATAACATGTTAAAGTTTTTATAAATACGTAGTAGATATTTGGTTATCTAGTTGTCTAATAATTAGAATAAGATTGCTATGAATACCTACCTTAACGACCTTTTAGATGATAATGCCATTCAGGTGCAAAATAAAACTTTCTCTGTTGTAGTTGACTGAACACGTACTTAGATGTGTGTGTGTGATGGTTAGGGTGCCCTGTGGCTAGGAGCGTTTAAGAATACTGCCAAGGTGTTCCCGGCCTGTAAGAGGCGACAAAACGGGCCTACGTAAGCGTACCCACTGCTGAGCAGTGGGTACGCTAATTATTTAACCAAATGGACCTTTAAAATCCCATCATGGCACGCCCAATATTTCTACGGCAATGCAGTATCGATTTACCTAAAACCACAGAATTTTTCCTACCGATTAAGGTAGTTGGAAATTTGTTACTGGCAAGACTATAAAATACGCTGCTCTGACGAGGTGCACATTCCGTATTCCATTTGTGTGAGGCACGGTATTTTGTTTGCCACCATACCGCTACGGTCCCTGTTTGCAGAAGCTAATCATGTTGTGGAGTCCTTCTCACTTCCGACGCTCGCATGGGTTTAAGGCTTGTTTCGGTGTAAAATCAACTTTATTTCGGGAAAGATAAATAGAGGATTGTCTGCAGGGACGTGACTATTGCAGCCGTATCAATAATACCCCCATAAAGGATAATGATATGTTAGTGTCCTAACGATTGGGGATGAAGACATAAAAAAGCGGACTGTAGATTAAATAGGGGCTGTAATCTGCCGGATAATTTACAAAGAATAGGTCAGACACGAAGGCTAGTATCCGCGGTGGGGGTCCCGGGTAGAGTGTCCGATGCTGCGTCACACTGCGTCCCGCACCCCTCCTCCCGCGCGCACCACGATGTTGCTCCAACGGATACTAATGTTAGGGGGGTGGAGGACCACAGAGGCCATAGCTAGAGGGGGAGGGGGCATTGTGGGTACCGATACCGATTCCTCTAACCGATTCCGGCAGACAGTCTCAACGACCAGCTAGAGGGATCGTCGGACGCCAACGACTTAACGTGCTTTCCGAGGCATGGGGGTACAAGACCGCCAACTTCCAGTTCCAGACTCAAGGCTGACACGATGAATTTCTTACAGAAACCTTAGGTTACACATTTTTGACTGGGGCCTCTTGCGCAACCGTCGCTTTAAAGTGCGACCCTAACCACTGCTCCATCGAACAAGCTATACCTATTTAACAATGGACTTCTACCCAAAAGGTAACTTATTCCAACATTCCCTACATAATGAGTTGTAATGCTGCTTTGAAGCTCAATCAACGCCATCAGGAAGGAACCCGAGACATTCCACGATCATTACCGTCAAGAATTTGACCATTAAACTTAGGTACTCCTTGCTATTGGTCGTCTCAAAGCAGAAAATCAATTTCACAATGAACCCTCATCAGGCACGCAATCTGCCGACCGGGATCGCCAGATAATATGGGGATACAATTAATAACTTACGAACGTTTTGCTTTTAATAGCCTAGGATATGGTATACACACATTATACCTACCTGAATGCCTCGGTGGCGCAGTGGTTAGTGGATCGCACTTTAAAGCGACGGCTGCGCAAGAGGTTCCGGGTTCGATCCCCGGGTCGGGCCAAAAATTTGTACCTATGTTTTCGGTAAGAAATTTTTAGTGGCAGCCCGGAGTCTGGAAGTTGGCGGTCTTGTACCACCGTGCCTCGGAAAGCACGTTAAGCCGTTGGTCCTGCGCCCGATCCCTCTCCGGTCATGTCACAGTAGTGTCCCATCGGAATATGAGGGTAAGGGAACAGAGAGTGCACTTGTGTTTGCGCACAAACTTGAGCACTATAATACATCCTGCGTACGCGGCTGATCGTTAAGATTGGCTGCCGTAGCTGTAATCGGTTGGAGGATATTATATCTACCTACACATGTAGACGCCCCGTCTAGAAGTTTAAGTACAGGATCCGTGATCTTGGGGTCCGGGGCTCGATTCCCAGGTCGAGCGCAGGTATGTTTCGAATTTTCGAATTTTGCGAACATAGCTCGGGTTTGTGATCACCAATCCGCATTCAGACAAGCGTGGTGATTATGCCTAACCCCATCATAGTAGCGATGGCTTGATTTCTATGTTGCCCTGCAGTGGAAAAGTATATAGGCTGATACTACACATAGAAGGAAAAGAAAGGTACCTGCTTGTTTTCAAAAGTCCAGTAGCCTACGAATAAGTAGCTGGTGATTTAAGCTTGATAAAGAAAGGTTATTAATTTGTTTTAATATTACTGTCCAGTGAAGGTTTTGTATGTTTTTTTTTGGTGTGGTGGTGTTTACCAGTAAGAAACTAAATTACAATAATCATAGGTATCAATTGATGAGTCGATTAAATTGTGTAACCTGATGTGTGACTGTCTTTACATACAGCAATAATAACTTGGCATTGGCAGAATTAGGTACCTAGTTAATAATATTTATCTTCTTATGAGATTATAGAATCTCAAATAAACTTTCAAATAGGTACCACCTACATCAGCACGAAAGCTACAAGTAGGTAGGTAGCTTTAAAGTAGGTTTAAATGCCAAAATAGGCAGACTAGCTTGCGGCCCATCTTTTATCTACGTATTTTAAATATGTATTATCAAAATAAATGTATATAACGGAGACTGGTCAGCATGCCCCTGTGCAGACGCTCCGACATATTATATTTGTAATTCCACTGTTGGTTCTGATATCTGTAACACTGGTGCTTGAGCTACCTATCTCGGAGTCAGATTAATGTATAGGAAAGAAAATAATATACGCAGCACATAGACATCAACAATGCAGGGCCACAGTCATACCACTGTCTATCGTTCAAGAACTCTTATCATAACCACATTTAAATAAGGACATGTCATAGCAGCGATCAGAGAACACCGCGGCTGAAAGCTCATTCCAGAGTTTGCTCGTACGCTCGTGCGCGTGGGAGTGATGAGCGGGAAGCGTAGCGTTATGGAAGAGATTGGTTCCAGACAGTATTGGCGGAACTTATTTCGGCGTCTAGTCGTGCGGTTAAGAATGGCAACCCTGGTTTGATATCGAACCGCTCTTGTCAGAACACTCTCCATGGAAAAAGACTCCAATTATCCAATTTTTTTGTCTTACAACCTATCAATTTTACCTACTACTCGTAATAGGTACCTATTTGTCCTCCTTAAGTACCTAGATATTAAATCATTTTTCTCATCTCCCAGGATTACGGCCGCTTTTGGCGTGAATAAATTTTTCTAAAAACTTATTTACTAATTTTCATGCTACCTGCAAACTAAAAACATTAACACACTGCCATCTACCGGAAAGGGCTACGTTAACTTACAGCATTTGCCGTACCTACGCTTGAACCATCGACGTAGCTACTTACCTATCTAAATTCATGGCTTAAACTTATGGTAAACTGGCGGAAATTCTCACCCGATGGAATAAGCGTTGCTGTTAGTTCACTAGATGGCATACCTACACACACTACCTATAACTAAAATTGTATTCAATTATGAGCTACTAATATGAAACCTCAGCTCAGCGAACAAGGAAATTATGAGGCAGAAATGAATACCTACCTACTGAGTAATTTTGTAGTTTAGACAAAGAATTATTTTGTAATAATTCTATGTAGGTACTTCCACTTCAACCCACTATGCTACCATAGGTCTACACCTATGCTATTCTACCCGTTGATTCGATTAGAACGTAGTAGAAAGGAATGGAATAATCTCGAACGTTCTGGAAATATCTACTGATCTTCAGATACCCTCGTTCGCAGTCGTTGAGGTAAATTGTTATCTATTTACCTCAATGGTCGCAGTATGCGGTCGAAAGATCGAAAAAAGTATCTTCTACTTAGTTTGTGATCGAGAAGCTTTGACTGGAAAATTCTAGTAACAAAAAACTAGAAATTTCGTAATATTTTTTTATGCACTTAGATACTTCCACTCCAACCCGCAATGGTAGACCCATAGAATTAGAATGGCGGCATCCTAAGTCTATGGGTAGACCTATGCTATATTTTGATGTTTATGAAAAAAAAGGCGGGAAGTAAAAGTAGGTACTTAATAGACATCCTGGCGAAAGTTGTTAAAATGTTGCTATTAACAAGTACTACCATAAGTACCGAAAATAAAGATGGCCGCTTAAAATCCTAAACTGTGAAACTTATTTCATTATAACTTTATGGATCGAACAACCCGAACGAGAACAAATGAAAATAAAGTAATGGGGTCCTGAATACATACTCACAAACTTTTATTGTGATATTTATTAGCTAACTTACTATAAGTAAATGAGAAAAGTTTCAGTAAATAAGTAGGTAGTATAAGCGTGGACTAATTTAGATAAGTACCTTTATCTTTAAGGTACCTATAACTGCGACTAACTGTGGCTTTCAGCGAACTTCGATCCACTCTAATTTTCGAATCTTTCATAGAATTTTGCTAAAAGAAAAAATTAAAAAAAATTATAAATCTAGTGGTTTAAGTACCGGGCCGTGATCTCCGGGTTCTAGGTTCAATTCCCGGGTCAAGCAAAAAGAATGTTTCGAATTTTTCGCACATACCTCGGGTTTGTAATTATCACCGATCCTTATGCCTAATTATGACGCTTATCTAATAGCGTCTCTGCTTGACTTGAATGAATCCAGTGAATCTAGTGCCAGTGATCTAATTCTACAAAAAAAACCGCCTTCAAAAACCACGAATTAAAAACTTTTAGCACTTCATACACTTCAAATATAAAATTTTATAACAGTATGTACTTACACTCGAGGTATTACTGAAGTCGGCGCCTAATTCTTGTTGAATAATAAATATTATTTTACACTTTTTAGTTCGTGGTTTTTGAAGGCGGTTTTTTTTTTGGTAGAGAAAATTTATTTTCATTCTTTTTAGTGTCTCATGGGTCTCATTATTTGGCACCTCTTTCCCTCCCCCCTTCTGTCCACCACACATATTGAAAGAGTTATCCTTTAACTCCTTACCGTTGAGGAGTTGACCTTCCAATATTAGCAGAGCCACAAAATTAATACAATCAGGCGTAAATATTGGTGCAGCTTTGAAAAAAGATACAAAAACAAACATTACCTACGAATTCCTATAACCCTCAAGGGTTCCCCTCAATTTTTCCAGGATTCCATTATAAGATCCTGATATCCTTATCATAGAACCATTCCGGGACTATCTACTTCACAACTAAAAAAGAATCATATAAATCGGTTCATGAATGGCAAAATAAACATTAAAAGAAAATAATTATACGAGTCGAATTGAGAATTTCCTTTTTTTAGTCGGTTAAAAATCCAGCCGACACGATTTTGCCACCGAAATGATTTTTTTTTATTGGTGTTATCCCGCGCACCACCGGAATCCCTGTATTCCCGCCATTGTTCGCCCGCCAATAATACGGTATATGACTATTTTTTTTTTTATTACTGCAATCAAAAGACCTCTCAATGATAGAAACATCGTTGAAAGAATCACTTGATTCTCATTTAAACTACATGAGATCAAACACTTTAAATCACATACTTTGGGGCAAACCCAAAACGCTCCATACAAATGGCTACTAAGATGTGACGTCACCTAGAGTATTTGTATGCATTTCATTTGAATTTTGTATGGTAGCTATATCAAATGTTTGGTTATGTCAATGGTTCTATTATATACTTGTGCAAATTGTATGGATTATTCAATGGTATAATTATTTTTTAAAAATTTCATACTTTTAAAATGACTGACCAATGAATCTTTGAGGACCATAAAACCGTAGACGTTTATTTTTAATTGAGAATTTTTGCCATTGGCCACATATTGACCTATATTTTGATAAAATTTGACATTTTGGCGTCATCTGCGTTTCGTTGCATTAACCAAATGTCAACACCAACCAAACTATGTTGTTAGATTAGACATCAATATTGGGGCAGGACTGAAGACAATACTATCTGAACAATAACTTTATTACTAGAAACAAATAGACAATTCATTGGACTTGTTGACCTCATAAAACTGTAATAAAATATATCTGTGAAATTGTCTGTGGTTAGGGTCCTGTGTGTGACAGACTCACGAAACTACACCTTATCGCCTTTCGGTCTTCGTCGTAGCAACCTCGTTTCTAGTCGTGTGATCGCAACGCTAGCAGCGCCACGAGCTGTCAAAGATCAGAAAATCGAAATCTTCGCGCATTGTCTGTCATTCAAAATTTTTATTTGATTTCTTCAATTCTTCAAAAAGTAAGTATTATTTTGGCAATTGTTAGTGATTTATTAGGGAATGTTGATTATTTATTATTTTCATTTTATTGACGTCAATTTCATAACCTTGTGTAGCACGCCCCATGACGATGATCATCATGAATTATCTAACCTTAAAGTGGTACTCTAAGCCCAGCTGGACAATTTCAGTTTATGTTGAATTGAAGTTTTTTGTTAGTAATTTTATGAAACTGGTCTGAAACAGGCGCAAAGGCGCGAATTCTATATAAATTTACTACTGGATTTTGCATTACGTAATGATGTCATTACGACACCTTGTCCCTTGAAATTCCCAGATGACATTGATCCTGACCTAGATTGCAGTTACAAGTCTATTGTTAAATTAAATGTGTGCTTATGTAACAATTATCAACTTTTCATTATATCTTTTTCTCGAATCCTGATGTTTATATGATTACACTGCATTGATAATTTTAAATAGGGTCATGCTGTGTGGTATTTTATTATTACTTATGTATTCATTAGTACCCTTACCATAAGTTTGGAAAACTGTTCTCGCTATCTAAAACTATCACTTTGTCCCTTTCATTGTGGTACATGTGAAAGAGACAGAGCAATAGTTTTGGATAGCGAAGATAGTATTTTAAACTCATGGTAAAGTCTCTTGTATTTAATCATTTTATACGGTTTTAGTAAGCGATAGCAGCTAAGTCATAATCTAGATGATTTAAGTTCTAATTTTGATTCTGTAAAACAAGAAAATTTACAATCAATAGGTACTCTTTTAATTTATGTCTTCTTTCATTAGTAAGCAAGTATGTAACTTAATGATATTTAACTGTCTATTTATTTAATTACAGAAAAAAAATGGGCATACCAGCAGGCAACGCTGAAAATGGAAAGAAAATCTTTGTTCAGAGATGTGCCCAGTGCCACACTGTAAGTATTATTGATAATACTTGTGAATCAGGTCTCATTTATTCCAAGCTTATTGAACTTTGGACTATCCTTGAGTTATAAAGCATAAAGTTTGAATATATAGTTGCTACAGATATTGCAACTTGAGTGGAAAATAAGATCATCTTACTTCGAACCATTGATTTTATCATATTTGAAAAGTATGTTTAAGGATTCATATGTGGAATTTTTTTTCATATATTTCTTCTTTAATTTGGTGAATTAATAGAAGAAATTCAACATTTTGTATCTTTAAACATACTGTTCAAATATGATAAAATCGATGGTTCAAAGTAAGATCACTAATGATTTTTTTCCACTGGGGATGCAATATAGGTACTTTTACAGAGATAATATCCAGTTTGTCCACAGATAACATTCATGCAACTTTGCTATAGTTACAGTTTGTTAGTGGTTGCCTTTATGGTTATTAATTCCTCCATTGTTGCATCTGCCTGTGGGACTAACAGTGTTAATGTTATTTTTTATTATCATTTAAAGGTTGAATCTGGTGGCAAACACAAAGTAGGACCCAACCTACATGGATTTTATGGACGCAAGACTGGACAGGCATCTGGGTTCGCATACTCAGATGCTAACAAAGCTAAAGGTAAACAACACACTTGTAATATTATAAAGTTCCTTGTTGGATTTTACCTGCTTGGTTCAAATGCATACCTATTTGAGTCTTTTTACATTTAAAAATATTCATAACATAATAGCTTTATAAGTAAAGCCCCACTTCGAAGATCACAAAACTATCAAATTCCTTTAATCAACTTTCACCTTAATGTCAGTCTCGTTTGGTTCATAATCAATTGAGGAAAGGAGATACTTGGATTCACATATATTTTGGTCCAATCAAATATGAAAGTGCCGGCCAAAAAAAATCTTGCTTAATGCTGTTAGGGCTTGTTCCCCTGATAGATAGATAGATAGATACATAGATATACTTTATTGCACACAATACAACTTAAGTACTAGGCATTACAGAAATTTTGTGTACAATTTCGGCGGTCTTATCGCTGAAAGCGATAAATTCAATGCTGATGTTCAAATTTCAGAATTTGCCATTACAAAAAACAACATTTTTAATTAACTCACTGTATAAAGATGCTAATTTTTAAACTCAAATAAAGCTTTGGTGTCATAGTAATAAATACTCAAGGGGGTCAGTTCTACAGAAAACTGCAAAACAAAATTAATGGCCAGTACTTGGACCAAGAAAGAGGATGTCCTTTGACAGATTTTAGTAACCTGTTGTATGACTGTCAGTACTTATAATCCTTTAGAAACCAACTATTGCATCATACTTGGTGAATGGACTACTTATTTAATATTGCATCATAAAATACACTACTGTGTAATACAAAATTAAATTGTGTTCCTTTAAGATTTTTTGTTAAGAAGTTTTTATAACTTATACTTAGAATAATGGTAAATGATACAATGTCACCTTCTTTTACTACCTTCGCTATAAATTAAAATGTATGTGATGAAAACAGCATTGTTCTTCTATTTAATATTTTTAATAACATTAAGTACATAACTAATAATTATATAACATTGGCTTGAATTGAACTGTACCTTTCCATAGGCTTGTTTATCAAGAGATTAATAATAATCAATAATGATAACAAAACGTCCAATGTGCTTTCAAAGAACCAGATAACCAACATTTTTTTTTCAGGTATCACCTGGAATGACGATACTCTCTTCGAGTACCTGGAAAACCCCAAGAAATACATCCCTGGAACCAAAATGGTGTTCGCCGGCTTGAAGAAGCCCAATGAGCGCGCAGACCTCATTGCCTACCTAAAAGAATCTACTAAGTAAATCAGCTAGGAAATAATGAAGTAGGAAGCATTTTTCATAATATTTCTGGAATTTACTTCCTATTTTTAGCCCAATCAGTATCATCAAAAAGCATCTTGCAATAGTGATATATGCAAAATGTTTAGGAGTAATTTATTCATTACCATGTCATATTTATAGTAGATGTACTAGTGAGTACAAATTGTGCGCGAAGAGAAGCTAGCTAACAATTCTGTGAGTGAATTTGATGTTATTAAATTATTAATACATTACATGTTTAGCTTTTCATTTGTGATAATAAACTTATCCTAGTTATTTATTTTGTTTAAAAACAATTGGTTTTAATCTGTGTTACCTACTAGAAATTATTCTAAAGTATTTCAATTTTAATAAACAATTTTAAGTTCTCAAATGATTTATTTTCCTTGTGCTTTAAGATTGCGTCATGCGGTGACATATTTTCATCAGAAAATGGTTGTGAAAGCAGACAAGTGTAGAGGCAGACTACGATCATCATTTTTGATGGGAAATTATCTAATCATTTATCAGTACAATTTATTTATATCGGTAGAGGGGCAAAGTAAACGGGCATATTTTGTATTTACATACGACATATATTTTGGTAAGCAGACACACATACAGACACACACACATAACACCGAACAGACTGACATACAGGTGTCTTCAAAAATCCAGAGTGTAGACTTTGTCTATGAAAACCCAAGTAGGTTTAACAGTAAAAGAAGAGTTATTTCTAACGATTAGTTGTTTTGACGCAGGGTATTTAATAAATAAACTTAATACTGTGGTGGAAATCCTTGAAATTATTAGGGGCTGTGCATCGAGTTGGTACTTCCACTTTGCCTCACCAAGACGCCCCACTAGTGGGGCATAATGGAATGCTTTAAAAGTTGTGTAGTGGAATATGCCTAAATAATTAACTAAATTGATTTATTGGGGCAGATTCCTCACCTCACCTCATTTTTTAGATTTTTAAAAATAGGTGTATTCTGCTCCACTAGGGTCGGCACCTAGGAGTGTGGATTTCTCATTATTGTAATATTAGAAGTTTTACGTAAATTTGGCAAGTGGCATTCATTCTGGTATATTATAGTGGTGTGGTAAATGAAACTTAAGGTGACGGGTAGGGCACACTAGCGACGCCAGTCGATTTTAATTTTTAGCTACTAAACCGGATCTATTTTAAACAATGTCGGGGTTACAACCTCTCGGCAAACCCTTACCATTTATTAAATAACCATGCACAAATGTTGGATCTGTTTTTGTACGCGAAATTGTTTAAAATATATCCGGTTTAGTAGCTAAAAAAAAAAGCTAAAAATTAAAATCTATTGGCGTCGCTAGTGTGCCCTACCCGTCACCTTACTTATTTATGACTTGGAGCCCAATTCTCGTGCTTGTGATATTTTGAGAACATGGCGGATATCACTTGAAAACCATACAAAAAAACTATATATATTAGTGATATATTATGTCGTATGAAAATAAATGTCACGAACCCGAGAATTGGGCTCTTGATCTATAACCATATGTTTTCACATGGCTTTTTGGCAAGAACGTTTTCCATGTAACAGTACGGGATAGTGGTTAATATTCGCTTTATTCTGGGATAAATGTGGTTCGGTCACAATAATGTTAACAATAATAGATATAATAAAAGCGTCGGCAGAATATACCAGACTAGTGCGTTCTGGTAAGGAAATATTAAAGAGTCAAATGGGAAAATATTCGTAACCCCCCTTCGGGCCTAGGGCCGGGCTCGATGCATGCGACCGGCCGCACTCATCCCCGGATGCTCAGGAGCCCAATTCTCGGGTTTCGTGATATTTTGAAAACATGGCGGATATCACCCGAAAACCATACAAAAAAACTATGTTTTAGTGATATATGTCGTATGAAAATAAATGTCACGAGTCCGAGAATTGGGCTCCAGGAGCCCAATTCTCGGGCTCGTGACATTTATCATCATACGACATATATCAACAAAACATGGCGGATATCGTATGAAGACGTTTTTGCTTATTCTCGCGATGTCGAATGGTGACATATGTCACATATTTTCGTGCGACACGTATCGTATGGTCTTGACCATACGATATGAAGTATCACGGTGATTTTGGTGATATTTCTCCAATTCAACGTGACGTTTGAGCGCGTTTTGTTGTTTATTGACGTTTGGTTGTTCAAATCACATAACAAGTTTAAATTAACTGCACAAAAATAAGAAGATGATTGATCCTCAGTGTGAAAGATTGTTTAGCTGAGTATTTTAAATTTCCTTTAATTGGAACAAATTTTCACCAGTATTACCTACATACCTTTAAATATTCGTCATTAAGCCTTTTTATCTCAGTAATAAAATCAGTGTAAAGAAAATTCTTTATTCCATTTTTTTCTTATAACGCGTCTTTTTGCCACAGTTGCCATCTCTTTTTGCCACAGACTGAAAAGAAATCTTTTGGCTTTCGGTCGGTGTAACGGAATTACAATTTCATAAAATCAATTTTCTTTTTCTTCTTTTTTGATCGTATTTTAAAGCAGTTATGATAATAGGGTATATGACTAAGCTCAAGATTTTACAAAATATAAATATTTTATCAAAATATAGGTCAATATGTGCCAATGGCAAAAATTCTCAATTAAAAATAAACGTCTAGCCGGTTTTATGGTCATTCAAAGATTCATGGGCAAGTCCATTTTAAAAGTATGAAATTTTTAAAAAATAATTATACCATTGAATAATCCATACAATTTGCACCAACTATTATAATAGAACCATTGACATAAACGAAACATTTGATATAGCTACCATACAAAATTCAAATGAAATGCATACAAAATACTCTAGTGTGACGTCACATCTTAGTAGCCATTTGTATGGAGCGTTTTGGGTTTGCCCAAAATAATGTGATTTTAAAGTTGTGATATCTCAGGTAGTTTAAATGAGAATCAAGTGATTCTTTCAACGATGTTTCTATCATTGAGAGGTCTTTTGATTGCAGTAATAAAAAAAAAATAGTCATATACCGTATTATGATGTTACACAAACACAAAATTGGCTGTTGATATAAAAAGGCTAGAAAATGTTGAATTAATACTTTAACAGTAAACATTAAGATTTATCGATTTTATATTTGTGTCAATCAACAAAATGGAACGTATTAGCGGAAATGATATGGGCCATATTCTCTATGGAAGTGACCTTTTACTGTCGCATGGGCACGAGAATAGAGTTTTTTTACTTGTGTGACATTTTGGTGACATTTTCGTACGACATTGGAAAAGTGACATTACAGAAAATACGACATTTTATCGCACGTCCCGAGAATTGGGCTCCAGTGCCTTTTTATTGCCTTAAATCTCAGAGTGGACCGCTCCTTCTCCCGGAGTTATGGATGGCTGTGCGCGGACCTGGGCCGTTAAGGGCCCTGTTCCTCCCGCTTGCCTTAACCGGCCGGCGGGGGTTGAAAAGTGTGTAGCATTCGTGTGTAAGTCCTGGGTACTTCCACGTTCCATCGGCCGGGGTCGGACGGTTCACACCTAATGTGCGCTGGGGGTGAACCCTGCCCTTGGTTATCCTCCCCGACATGCCGTCTCTGGCCGGTGGAGTCCCTCGGCACTCTCCACGAAAGTGTTTTGTGCCACTATTTCCCGCACTTAAAGTGGCACAGGACCAATGGCAGCTGGGGAGATGTTCGACGACTGAGTGCGAGTGCGCCTCTTCAGTCTGGCCACACTTTGTCCTTAGTCCCTTCCCTAGTGATCACCCCTCTAAAAGCATAGACAATAAATGAATCAATTTAAGATTTATGCAGTCGGTAGGGATGTGACTTTATACTTAAATAATCGATTTGAATATTGTCAATTTTTTTACAAAAAATAATAGATTTTTTGCAATACTTTAATTTAGTATTCCAACTGCTTTACGGCGGCTACTTTAACCCTTCACATTACTTTAATGCAATTTGACTCTTGTTTTATTTTTACTTTCCGCGCGTTTTCACAAATCAATCAACATACAATCACGCAGCAGAAACGCCAAACGTGAACGCACTCTTAAGTGATGAAATAAGATTACTTAAATATTTTTTTCATTGGTTATGGCACTAATTAAATCCAACGACGCTACCTTACTAAAGACATCATTTTTGATAGTCTTTATATGTATACTGTTGAATAGCAACGTATGAATAGCAGTATTGTGTTGCCAACTCTTAAATTAGTTCTCCACGAAATTCTTTAATATTGAATAAAAATGTTTTTATCTCGAAATAAGAGAAGAGCGTACTCTTTTCTAAAATTAAAAAAAGCCGGCAGTACTTAAGCGATCTCTCTGATTTCGCGGATGTTCATGGGCGGCAAAGATAACTTTCCATCAGGCCACGCTTGCTCGTTTATCGCCTCTAGCATAAAAATATACTAATAGATTACTTTTTCCATAGTAAAAATCGATCAGAAAAAAACTACTTTAATCAATTCGATTAGTAAAAAACGATTATATGTGGTACTTGAATCGATAAATAAAATTGATTATTATAAATAATAATCTATAAATGTAAAGTAACAATTATTTTTCCACATCCCTAGCAAACGGTAAAGTGCGACCACGATTAAAAGGCATTTCAGTGACATTGACTGACAGGGTGGCGTTGTAGATCGTTTTTTCTATGCAAAAATGTCAAAACAGCATTAATTCCGGCTTTTACCACGTGCCAAAAACCGAGATCGGACTGTAGTTTGCAAATAAATACTTGGATACAAGTATAGGGTTATATTGGCACTATTGGCAGTGAGTGACATTGACATTGTCTTTTGAAGGATCTTATGTCAAAGTCATTATTTGACAAGTTTAAATCGTCCGTCGCCATCCAAGATCAATCGTGAATTTTTATTTGTTATTGTGCTAAATCGGTACAAAAGTGTGTAGTCATATGTATTTCCTATATGGTATAAATATAATATATAACAACTAAACTATTACATGTGAATGAGAACACGATTTCGTATACAAGAATAGTTGATCTATTTTGGTAAGTTCCGTCTTTCTCTTGAATCTTTCTGCATGTTATCGTAATTAAACTTGTTATAACTATCAAGGCATGGCTTTCGTTTAATATTTGGTTTATCTTTCACGAACTTTATAAATACTTTTATTGTTCTGTTATATTTTTCTTACTTGTCAGATCATAACCGGAATCAAGTTACGTTTAATCAAGAAGTTGTAATAATAATGCGTTAAAATGGCCAAAGCATCGGTCGTGTTGAGCTTCCACGAGATATTGTTGCATCGGTCAGACGTAGAGCTTTTGCAAGGGCCTTATTGGTTGAATGATACTATTATATCATTTTATTTTGAATACTTAGAGCGAATTTTGTTCAGTGATGCAAGTGAATTACTATTTGTTTCACCTGAAGTGACCCAATGCATTAAGATGGTGCAAACGGATGAAATCAAAACATTTTTGGAGCCCCTGGATATTAATAGGAAGAGATTTGTCTTCTTCGCTCTCAATGATAATGATTCTCCTGATACGGCCGGTGGATCACATTGGAGTCTACTTGTATATTCAAAGCCGGAAAGCTGTTTCTTTCATCTGGATTCATCTTCGGGAAGCAATCATAATGTTGCATGGGAATTTGCTAGTCATCTGATTACCTATTTTTCTAGAGGAGGTAAGATATAAATATTTTTATCATACATCTTCTAAATATTTATAAACCAGAAATGACACCTGAATTTGGACTCAATATGGCATTCCATAAAAGTAATTAAATTACCTTTATACTTAGTCCACCTATGTAATTGCTTTGTAATGTGACATGCAACAAACGAATTTAATTCAAATCAAAGAACTGGTTTTTAGTGCATGATATAATAAACATACAGTTGTATATTAAAACTTTTCAATTTAACTAATCCACCTGCAATAATACTCCAACCAAATTCAGCTGGCATATTTTCAGATTATTTCCCTTTAAAATAATAAAAATCAATCACAAATAAATAAATGAAAATAAATGTTTTACCATTCACAGGTGCCATCAACTTTGTAGATAAGGAATGCCTGCAGCAAAGCAATGGGTATGACTGTGGAGTTCACGTCATCTGCAATACGGAACGGTTGGCGGAGTATGCCCACCTTAACGGAGTCATTGCCTCATGTGATATGTTAGTCAAAATCAATCCTACTGTTAAAAGGAAAGAAATTCTCAGTATTATCCAAAATATATCAGAATCAAATTGATGATAACTTTATTAACATTGAACCATGTTAAAACATGTGTTATAAATAGGTGTTTTTGTTTATGTTGTTGATATTTTGTTAACTAATATAGGATCATGGGTTGCAATTAAAATCTCGATTAACACAAACAAGTAAGTAGTCTCTTTTATCCCTAATACATAAGCAAATTCCTTTTCTTTAGGTAGGCAAGGTAATTTTTTAAATAGTAGATTAATTTTAGTTATGGATGCTAATTGTCGTAAGATTTTCTAGCAGAACATAAGAAAACATATTGTTTAACACTTGTACACATTTATTGGCTTCATACTAAAATATTCTCCAATTTCTTTCTTGCATTATAAATTACCATTTATTATGATGTTGCTAAAACTCCTATTGGATTGGTATGTTATACCATAGGTTAATAAAATCCTCCAACCGATTTCGGCTAAGGCTGCCAATCTCAAAAATCAGCTACTTACACAGGATATATTATATTGCTTAAGTGTGTGCGCAAACACAAGTGCACTTTCTTGCCCTCATAATCCGATGGGATGGGGCACCAGTGTGTCACGACCGGAGAGGAATCGGGCGCAGGACCAAAAGCTTAACATGCTTTTGGAGGTACAAGACCGCCAACTTCCAGATTCCGAGCTGACACAGAATTTCTTAACAGAAAAACTCAGGTACAAATTTTGGCCCGACCCGTGGATCGAACCAGGGACCCCAAGCGCAGCCGTCGCTTTGACGTGCGACGCACTAACCACTCCGCCAACGAGACAGTAACCATTTGGTTATATAGTAATTTTGAAGCATGGTAGCTCAATCTATATAAGCACCTTCCATACGGTGGTTGTAGTTCGAATCCAAGCATGCACCTCTGGAATTTTCAAATCTGTGTGCATATATCTATCTTTATTCGCTTGGCGGTGAGGGAAAATATCATGAGGAAACCTGCACATTTCAGATAGTTTTTTAAACATAAACATGATTCAGTTGGTCTGGTTCCCCTGTTAAAGGGTTGTAAAGGTCAGACGGAAGTTACTTGATTGTAATTCCCAAATCCTCAAACATAGTCGCGCGCACCATGGACTCCAAAGCGGCAACTTTGGAAGAACCCGGCAAACCCGGCATTAATACACTTAGATGAGGAGTGATATTGAAGCAAATATTTCTTTGAATATGAAAAAAACTGCTTGCCTTGAACGCAAGAAGCAGGGCCCGTACGGTTGAAACTAAGAGGCCCACATTATTTCACAACATCACATACATTGATCTGACTCCGAGATAGGTAGCTCAAGCACCTGTGTTACGGATATCAGAATCAACAGCGGAATTACAAATATATAAATACAATACTTTTCTTGTGTCAATACTTTTTTCTCTAATAATACATAGAAAATACCCAGACCAATAAAAACAGACATGTTCATGTACACAAATGTTTGTACTGTGCAGGGATCGAACCCGCAACCCTTGCAACAGAAGCAGCTTTCACTACCACTGTTCCAAACGGGTCGTCATAACTTTTTTTTTGACGACCCATTGAAAATGCACCTTATGCACACAGAGAGGGGCTCTCCTCCGGGTTAGGTCTCTGCTAATCAGAGACTGTCCGGAGGCATACCCAATAAAAACACTGGGGCGTTTCCATCCCTCGCCCAGGAAACACTTAGACCGGGGTGAGGACTGCCACGGAGGCTTCATCTGTCGCTCGATCAGGGCGAAGAGGCTCGCCAGCACGGCCTCTCTCCCGCTCAACCTCTCGGGTAAGACCCACACTGCTGGCTGCAGTGCAAGCACCACCGAGAGGAGGACTGCGGGCACCCCTCCCCGCACATACACTGCTGGCTGCAACGCAGTGCGAGTCAGGGATTCCGCAGGCATCCAACACAACAACGCGTCGCAGAAACCGACTCCGCTGGCTACGGAGCCGGGAAAATCCGCGACGCAGAGACACTCCGACCTGCCACCGCAATCCGCTGGCTGCGAACTTGCAGCGCAGGTCCCAAAACTACGCCCGAAGGCGTTCCACTCTAGGGGGGATGCCGACGTCAAAGTGCTCCACCGGAAAACCGCCGCGCAACCCGCGCGGGCGGAGCCGGACACAACATCCCCAGGTCCGAAGACAAAAATTATGCCTGCAACCCCGCTGTGCGATGGTTTAACCCGCTTTCACGGGCCCTAGTGCACCGTCAGGGAACGACGCGAAGACACCGGCCTCAGACCCTCGGCGCGACAATATAGGTTCTGTAGCGAAGTGAGCTTCGGCGCGGTCGCACGCCAGGGCCGGTCCGTCGGGTGTGCATCCTTCGGCTAACATGTAGCAATCCACGAATGAATTACTACCTGTCATTGCCCAGGAAAAACCGTGCCCCGCGGTAACCGTTTCTGCCTAATACATACCTAAGTTGGAATCAGGACAGAACTGAACTGTTCGGCTTCTACGAAACGATTATTCTTTCAAACATATTTCGATTGCAGTACAAATACCTGAAGAGCAAAAATCGCTTGCAGCTTGCATAGTTTTTTTGTCTGAAATGACACAATTTTTGTGTCGTGAGTGCAACAATTTTCGTTTGAAAGTGGTTATGCGCCAGATTCGCCGACCGTACATACTCTCATAAAATATTACTGCTATATTTATTAATGAATCTCATTCATGCAACTTCTTAATTTTTTATTTTATTAATTTAGTTTTTGTTGTAGAGACTTGTCTAAACCTTAAAAAAAACTAGTCAATATTATAAAATTTATTATAAAATTAAATAATAAAACTGATGAAATATGTAGAAATTGAATACTAGCAATTGCATACATGTAAATATCACTTGCTTTAAAAAAATTGGAATGAATTAAGATTTGTGAGGTTCCACCCAGCCACCAAATGCTTTCTCTAACTCTTCTGCTACTGCAAGGCATAGCCTGTCATTATTATGATTGGCTACCACTTGTATTCCGATGGGGAGACCTTCCCGACTTAAACCTAAAGGTATGTGAGTTGCTGGCATGCCTAAGCAATTGATAATACCTGTGTATACAAAATTAAATGCTTTTAACAAAGGTTCATTGTGATATGGCGCAGGGGTCGGATGAGTGGGATACAAGAACACGCCATCGTCTCCAAGCATGTCTTTAAATATTTTTTCAAGTTGTTCCCGTAGTTTTATATAGTGATTGTACTTAGCGCTGCCCTTCTTGTCCCCTGTGTGATCAGAAAGGGCAGTAAAGAGACCTGCTAAGGTATTGCCAGAGCAGCCAACCATATTCTTGAGAATTTGTACCATGATGGCGCATAAGCCTTCATTTTCCATGATGCGTTCTTCATAATTGATATCCTCCTTCATATTGTTCATCCAAATTGGTAGTGATTTTCTGAGTAGCCCTATTTTTTTCTCTTCTGCTTTTATATTATGTTGTAACTGGAAGTATTCTACAACTTTTTTCAAAGCAGCTGTGATTTCTGGGTCTACTTCGTCCACTAAAAGTGAATTGTTACTTAACTGGAAGAACACTTTCAGTTTGCTGATGGTGACTGGTTTTTCCAGATTTAGCTTGCCTCTATTTTCTCCCGCCATGATGTTAAGAAGGGGTTTCATATCCACCGCGTGTCTTGTCATTGGCCCAATACCTGAAAAACAATGTTTTAAGTTAGGTTTATTTGCAAAGTTCGAAACTACCACTTGACTCTCTCACTTTGTGCTATTTTTCACTTTAACTATATGATCAGTTTGTGACATTTTTCGAAAGGCCAATAAACATTAGCTAAGAGAATATTTTTTGTTCTTGGCTACCGTTAAAGGAAAAAATCCAAACTGATAATACTTATACCCGCCCACATTTTGACATTTTGGGAACTCTCTCTCGGAACAAGTAGACGACCTAGTAAAAATACAATGTACTTAAACTTAGTTGCCGCCGGCCGTGTGGTCCCCGGCAGAGTAGAATAGGCCACCCTCACTCTTACCGAGGTGTCGTAAAAGGCGACTAAGGTAAAGCTGCTGGCATGATCATCAGCACCCAGAGAAGGAAAACTCTGCATTTATATCAAAACCCTCGCCAACCCGTCTGCCAAGCGTGGTGAGTATGGCAATTACCCCTCACGTGACTGAGGGAGGCCCGTGCCCCAGCAGTGGGGACTTAAATGGGCTGATGATGATGATGATGAAACTTAGTAACTACTTACCTAACATGCTATTCAAAAGTTCCGAATCAGTTGAAGGAAATTGTCCGTCGTTTGAGACAATATATTTGGTAGGCTTGTGCCCAAACACTCCGTTAAAGAAAGCTGGTATCCGGATCGAACCGCCAATGTCAGAACCTGAAAAAAAAGTAATAGATTTTTTTAACATGTTTGTGTTCAATGCTTGTTCATCTTTTCAAAAATATTTTTTTTTGCCATGTCCATCCATGGAGGCGATGTATTTGTAGTATAATATCAGGGTTGCCACTTTTAGGGAAAAAAAATTGGTACGATCGGGCATGCATCAGACGTTCGGAGTATGGTCCCATCAAAATATGACCTATGTGAGACAGTCTAAGGCAAATGAAACTTTTTTTTAAATCTTTATTGCACAAAATTTAGTACTATTTTAGTAGTATTTAGTCTTAATGGCACTTTCCCATAAACCGTAGCTGCAGAGCAGGCTTTAGTTATTGGGTAAGGCGAGGTCTTGAACCCATTTCTTACTTACTACTAAGACCTAAGTCTACGACCGTGGGAGAGCCACGCTTTGGCATTAATGGGCCGGCTCGCCCGGAGTGATATCACGGCCTCTCAGAAAACCGGCGTGAAGCAGCATTGTGCTGTGTTTCGCTGCGTGAGTGAGGGTACCGGAGGCCCAATCCAGGGGAAACGGGAGTTTAAGGGTTGGCAGCGCACTTGTGACTCCACTGGTGTCGCGGGTGTCCATGGGCGCCGGCAATCGCTTACCATCAGGTGATCTGTCTGCTCGCCTGCCTACCTATCACATAAAAAAATTAAAAAGAACCTAAGTTTACCTAACTGCCCTAAAAACCACTATAAACGCTTCTGTGTAACTCACCGACTCCAAAGATGCTTCCAGCGGCAGCTTGCAGGGCCCCCTCGCCTCCTGAAGATCCACCTACGATTCTCGTAGTGTTGTAGGGATTATTCGTCCTACCGTAGATGTGGTTGTGTGTTTCCCACCTGTAGTTTGAGCAATGTGAGAAGAGATTGTTACATACACATTGGCATGGTTTTAGAAAATTGGCACTGTCCAAGATTTTATGGCAAAAATCATCTTTCACATCAATATAATAGACTAATTGTTCTTTTGATTTCTAAGATATTTTGACTACACTATCGGCGATAAGAATTTGTAGGCTAGCTAGGTAAGTACCTACCTATTTAGGTATTTTGAGACTGGTATCTGAATACATTGAAATGAATTGTCAATTTGTTAAACTGTATAAATAATGTTTTATCTTGCAAACATACCACATGCACAGTTCGGGCACGTTTGTCAGGCCAATTATGATGGCTCCCCCCTCCTGCAGCAGCCGGATGACGTCGCAGGTCCTGTCGGCGATCACATCCTTTCGCAGAACCACGCCAGATGTAAAATGGAGACCTGTAAATGTTAAATTAACGCATGAATGTATCAATCTTAACCCAGTTCCGCATTGGTAGATTGTCCACAATATCCTAAAAGCGCATATTTCGGTCACACAATCAGTAGAGAAAATCTGGAAAAACAGATTGTGGTTGGGAACACCGAAGGCAAAAGATCGCGTGGTCGGTCACCAACAAAGTAGACCAATCTGTCATTCGTCCTCCTCCAAATTCTGCGCAGTCGTAAGAGTTGCGCTAGACAGAAAACGGTGGAGGCAAATCATCCTCTCCAGACGCAGCCACGATGCTGATAATATAATACTCAATATAACAAAAGTTATTGGTCGTTTTCCTAAAGTGGTGCTAATTCCCCCTACTTCCCCTAGGCACCGTTAATTTTTTTATGGCTTAAAAAAACTACAACCTGTGCGGATACAGAATGGGATCAGAAATGGCGGTGCATCTATTCACTTCTCGCTCGCACCCCACGAGTGCGAGTATAGACGCGAATAATGTGCGAGCGAGAAGTGAATAGATGCGCCGCCATTTCTGATCCCATTCTTTATCCGCACAGGTTGTATGTATATATTATCTACCTATCAAAAGTCATAATCGTGTTCATTAAATAACTAACTACTTAATTCTCATTCTGTACCTATAACTCGAAAACATTTTTACATAATTTTGCATCATTTCTCAACAAGAATTTCATAGCATTGGCATGCTGGTCTTTGAGAAGTTTGATACGTTACTCTATTCCAATCAATAAAATTTAATTTTTCGTTATCGATGTCCGCTTAGAAACCGACAGATAACAGATATACACTAAAGAAAACCGAGGCAAATTTTCGTACAAACGTAACAATAGAAAACTTTCACTGCTTTGGTAATCATTTAAATGGAAATAAATGTCAGAAATGTAAAAATTTCCATCAAGTAATCAAAATATGTGCACTTTTTTACTTTTTAACACCTTATTGTACATCATATTTTATGCAAATAAATGATATTATATTCTATTCTAAACTGATTTTAAATACCTCCTGAAACATGCCAAAATCTTAAAAAAAAAGTCAAAATATTGGTGTCATTTCGCAATCCCATATAATATTGCACGGAGCAACAGCTCGCATTTTTTCAAATTAGCACATTTCTGGAGTAATTTAAAATACTTGATTAAAAATGGAACACTTCTGTTAATTTTATAAGTAAAACTTTTTTTTATGACATAGGTGGCAGATGAGCAGACGGAGTAAGAGATTTTATATTTCTAGGCCTCTGAACTGGGTAGGAAAGTTTGTATGAAAAATAGCTGGTGGCTCGAATTATTTGCTGTCCAGTGTATTTGCTGACATAAGTAAAGTTTACTCACCTTTAACAGACATACAATCCTTTGTTGTAAATGGGACGCCCAAAAAGGGTTTTTCTTTTTCCAACTGTTCCGCTGTGACGGTACCCCCTCTGATGAGGTCGTCGGCTTCACGAGCTTCCTTCATAGCCAGCTCAAAGCGATCTTCAACCAAAGCATTAATAGCCGAGTTCACATCTTTTATCCGTCTGATGCAGGTTTCGAGAACCTCCACGCTCGTTATCTGAAAAGATAAATCTTATAAATTGGAGTCAATTAAAGAACCTACCGGTTTTCGGATTTCCCGACCTCAACTGTTACGTCTAACGAACAAGCCCATTATTTTTGTGAGCTCTGTCTTGCAAACCTTTGCTTTGATCGAAAATAATTAAGGCTTCACTTCACCTAAATTGACGATTTCTCATTTATTATTCTTGATTAAAAATTCATTTTACAGGTCATCAGAATTCTTTTACAATATTCATAGCTACAACGTTTGGTAGTAGATAGTATTGATTACCAAAATAGAAATAGAAAAAAGTGTATCTTCGTCTTGTACAGAATATTTTTCCCTAATTTCGGATATGGGAGAGGTATCCGTGTAGAGGTGGACTTTCAGTAGCGGTATTAATAATTCTTACAAGTTGATTATTGACGATACCGTATTTTTTTTACATCCCGAAAACCTCAAAATAGGTATCGTGAAAAAAAGATATAAAATAGAATAAGCACCCGGCAATAATGTATGGAAGAGCTGTTTTTTAATTTTTTAACACCTTATTGTACACCATATTTTATGCGAATATATGATGTTATGCTTATGCTATTCTTAACTGATTTTAAATAAATGTATTTCCCTTATTTTGTTGATCTAACATGCTAAATGGACTTTACTCATACCTACCTATTGTGAGATTTCCGGGATGTAAACGATAAAAATAAATAACGGTGTTGAGTGACAATTAGTAGGTATTCACGATAGTCAGTTTTGCGAACAAAGTGTAATAAAGATTTAGGTTCGTTAAGACGCCATCACTAAAATGTGAACGGTCATGAAACTTCCAACAAATTGGTGCCTTTGTGCGTCATTTACTTTAGACACTTCATCCGACACCCACATTAGCCATTTCTGTGCTGTTCAACCTAGTGCAGACCACACATCAAGAACATACAACTTTACACAGACCCGTTTGTAACTCAAAACACATGTTAACTTAAACTTTGTTAAGTCAAACTCGGACTAATATCGATACCTTGCCCTAATTTTAAGTTTTCAAAGAGTTAGACTGGCGATTAAACATATTTTGTGTATGAAGTAACGCATTGTTTTTTTTTTCAAAAATCAATGCTAATAAGAGCCATTTTACGGATCAATGGGGTACGCCACTGATCCGTGATCATTGAGGAAGGGAGGGCTCGGCGTTGAGGGAAAACATCGTAAGCAAATGAGCACGTTTCGGATAGTTACTGAAACGTATAACTATGATTTAGTTAGCGTGATTGCAAAGGTCAGACGATAGTCGCTTCATTGTAATTTGACAGACTCCTTATATCCTGAATCATGATCTAAGCGTACTTTTTATTTTTTCACGCTGGGGAATGCCGCTTTATGCATACACTCCTGCCTTCTTGGCTCTCCTCTGGCGGGTGCTTATCCTAACGTAGATGCCGGCCAGAGGTATTACCGACTAAACCCCAGCGACGCTTCCCTCATCGCCAGAGTGGGGAGGGGGCATGAGTACGGGTTGAAAACCATTACTTCACGTCCCTTCCCAGGCGGAGGGCCCTACTTACACTGCGAGCCGATAGCTGCCTTCCCCAGTCAAGCTAGGGGGATCAAAGCGTACCCTGGGCTCCAAAACGATAACTTTAGACGCAAACGAGAATAACACGCTAAGAAGATGTAGTAATTTCATTGATGTATGTGATATTCATTACTTAGCATGTAAGTTTTTTTTATGGGATAGGTGGCAGACGAGCAGACGTATCACCTGATGATAAGCGATTGCCGCCGCCCATAGACACCCGCGACACCAGTGGAGTCACAAGTGCACTGCCGACCTTTAAACCGCATTTTCCACCGGATCGGGCCTCCGAGCTCCGGTGGCCTCACTCATGCAGCGAAACACAGCGCAATGCTGGTGATGATGATGTGCTGTCGGTGAACCTAAATAAATAAATAAATGCTGTTTCACGCCGGTTTTCTGTGAGGCGTGCCATTCTTTTTTTTTATTAGAATAGACAGATAAATTTGGCCACAATCTCACCTGATGGTAAGTGATGATGTGGCCGAGGATGGATCATGCCTGTCTAGTAACAGCCTATTCACTCTTTTCTTGAATAGGTTCAGATCATAGCGTTTTGGGAACACATCTTCTGGCAGAGAGTTCCATTCCTTAGCTGTACGCAACATGAATGTACATTTGAACCGTTTGGTACGTGTTGCCGGTATTTCTACCACATAAGGGCCGAATTCATTCATGCCGAAGCGTGGCTCTCCCACGGTCAAGTACATATAAACCAGAATATATTACATTACGAAATAACTGCTACCTGTGAGAGAGAGATTTATACCTACGTATAGTGCGTGTGTAAAGCATATTTTTGTTAGTAAACAGTTTATGCTGACATTCAGTAGGTATGCTACATTAACTCTCTAAATGTCAAGGCGAATCGGAATTCATTGAAAGAGCACTGCAAAGAAAAGTCTGCTGAATTTTACCACGTTATGATGTGAGTTCATTTCATTGGGTATCTTCTAAAGGTGCTATATAACCACAATATATTTTTATGTATACTGTAGGTACAGACAGCCACACACACTACAATCGGTCACAATTATTCAATTAATATTGCACCGATCGTTTGACGTTTAGTTGAGAATCCACTGAAGAAATTTGTATAGTTTGGTCGTGCACACGTTACAATATAATTTACTTAGATAAAATATTTGTATGGGTGTATGTTTGTAACGAAGAAACTCATATAGTACTGAAAATAGATTCGCCAGTAAAAAGCTATATTATCCTTGAGTGATATAGTATAGATATATGTATAATGTTCTCGCACTACCCAAAGTCAGAACCAATCACGGCAAAAAAATGATTACTTTTGAGGGAGCGCAATTGTACAACAAAATACCCTCATAAGTAAACTCACTTAGTGCATTCAAAATACAACCCGCAAAACACATTTTGGAATGTACATAGCAATATTTTTTTTAAGAAGGCACTAGTTGAGTACTAACCAAACGGTAAAGCGTTTGAACGATTTATTTGCTTTTAACTATTTACTGATATTTGTCAATATGTTCTCATGTAAGTGACTATAATTTGTCTTTTATGAGAATAAATTTCTTTATCCGGATAATATTTAATTTCGAAAACATCTCATTTCCTGCAGGAAAACATCATTTAGTCAACCCGGATAATGCTGCGAGCTGAAAGGTTTACTATACTTTTTACTCCATCCATTTGTTGCTATGGGTAATGCTGTCAGGGGGTAAAACCTAACAATAATTATGAGATTATCATTTCAGCCAATAAACGTCCACTGCTGGACATTAGGCCAATGATCTACACACAGATCGGTCCTGTACCGCCCGCATCCAAGGGATTTCCACGACCTTCACTAGATCGTCGGACCACCTTGTGAGAGGCCTACCACGGCTTCGATCTCCTATATGCAGCCTCCACTCGAGGACCTTTCGGTCCCACCGGCCGTCTGATCTCCTCGCTATGTTCCCTGCCCATTGCCACTTGAGGCATGCAATTCTTTAGGCTATATCTTTGACCTTGGTGCTCCTGCGGATCTCATCATTCCTGATACGATCACGCAAGGAGACTCCGAGCATAGCCCTTTCCATTGCCCTCTGCGTGACTTTGAGCTTTCTTAAGCTATGATGTAATGTTAATGATAACTAAAACTTGAGCAAAACAATTACAATTATCTATGTAATGCACTTCAATGCTGTAACGTGGACATATCAAGGGCGAAGTGCCATTGCCTCCTATTAAATAGACTTAATTTTAGCAAAGATTTTTCGAACAAATGATGTTTTTAATTAACTTAAAATCATCATACGACGTAAAAAAATCAGTTTCTTTAAATACCTTATAAAGACACAAACTTAAAAGAGATTTAAGGCCGAGTTCACCAACTTTTCAAGCAGCGGTAATCACACTTTAACCATGCAAGCACCAATAGCAAGCGCGGTTAAAGTGAGATTATCGTTGTTTTAAAGTTGGTGAACTCGGCTCTTAGCCAATTTTAAGGTGCCTGCCCACTGAAGCAGAGCCAAAGCGAGGCTGCGGTCAGCGAGGTAAAATCCACCAATAGTATTGCATAAAAACTCTGCTCCTCGGCGACCAAGGTTGGAGTCAATTGGAGGATTTTAGCGTCCTCCCTCCGCTTCGGTGGGCAGGTAGTTTAATAGGAGGCATTATGTTAGATAGGGGAGATATTGAATAATGTAGGAGGCACTACAATAGTACAGTACAGAGAATAAAAAAGTTCGTCACCTTAAGGTTCGTCACCGTTTAAAAAGATCTGCCAACCTTCTTTAAATTTTCTTTACATCAAAAGGAATCAATGTTGCTACAAGCAAATCTGAACTTTCTGATCTCACAGTTAAGGTGACGGGTAGGGCACACTAGCGACGCCAATCAATTTTAATTTGTAGCTACTAAACCGGATCTATTTTAAACATATTCGGGGTTACAACCTCTCGGAAAACACTTATACTATTTATTAAATAACCATGCACAAATGTCAGGTCAGTTTTTGTACGCGAAAAATTGATTGACGCCAAAAGTGGCCGCTTTTGGCGTGAATAAATTTTTCGCGTACGCGTTGGACCCAACATTTTTACATGGTTATTTAATAAATAGTATAAGTGTTTGCCGAGAGGTTGTAACCCGAAATTGTTTAAATAAATCCGGTATAGTAGCTAAAAATTAAAATCGATTGGCGTCGCTAGTGTGCCCTACCCGTCACCTTAAGCATAATTTTCTGTGCAACAGTTATTACTCTGACAAATTTTACGAAAGATAATAATTTCTCATAGCATATCAACCGAATCAATTTTAAAACTGACGAACCTTTTCGTTCTTCAACTGTACAGTCAACAGCGAAAGTTAATGCACACCTTTCGCAGCCATTCTCTATGCTCTTCGGAATAAGAACTACAAACTCCGAAATATGTGCAGCTACTTCTGCTGTTGACTGTACATCAAATTGTGTTAAACCTTTGTTAATTAAAACAGTGCTAATAAACCAGTTTTCATTTTTTTTTCGAAAATGTTATGTGATATTTCTTGTTTCAGTCGTCAAAACTGCTTTATAACGCCGTTTTCGGTAACAAAGATTTATTGAACGATTATGAATAAAGCCCTGACATTAAGGTGCGAATTCTATGAAGAAAGACAGTTTTTTAACCCACCGTGTGATCTTTAGGTACTAATAAAATATGTCTATGACGACACACATAATATGAAAAATGCCGGAGATTCTCTATGCATATTACATGAACGGCTATAAAAAATAATATATTCGCTATACCAACTACAAATGCAGATAACAAAGTGTGTTCTTGCATGGTAGAATGAGTAGACAAATGAAATAGGTACTAAATTTTGTTTAAAATATAATACTAGATTAATCATCATCGATGCTTTCAAAACTAGCCAGTGCGCCAGTCAAATGAAATGTTTATAAACTAAGTACCCAATAGGTACTTATTTCTTTACCACCAATATTAATAGTGAAATCTGCACGTTGAAATAGAAAATCTAATAGCTTTGTAAAATCTCCTGGTTTATTTATCCAGGCTGTGGAATATCGTTTTATTCTGAATAATTTTAAATATTTATCGTATTATTAAATTTCTTTCGGTAAGATCAACAATACTATTGATTTGTAAAAGCTGCTGTTCTTTTTCAATGAGGGTTTACGCGTGTGAAAAATCCGCTAGATGGCGTACTGTTGGACTGAGGTTCAACAACAACCGTATTGGTGGTTTAGTTTGTCATATTGACATTTTGACAGATCACGTTTAAAAATAGCCAATCACATTGTATATGGACCTCACGCCTATAGTACTCCATCTAGCAGATTTTTAAACGCGCAAACCCTCATTCTATGATAACGAACTTCTATTTTTCTTTTGTTTATATTGATGAAGTTGCTCACACTTAGATGCCGCCTGGTCCCGCCTCGCTATCACTTTGTTTCGAGACTTCACCTAGACCAATATCAATAGATGGCGCTGGGAGTAGATTACATCGCGCATGTTTATCACCCTGACTTTGACTATGCGAAATTCAGCAACTGATTCTCAGATTAAAAAGTATTATGTCAGAACAACTTAACAATATAATAATAATTATGAGTATAATACTTCACACAATATTTTACAACATCACATAACATTGATCTGACTTCGAGATAGCATCAGACAGCATTTAGCAACAAGCGATAAGACCGCCTTATTGTACTGTCTGTGGTTGTTGTATCATACTTGTATTTTGTTTTTGTGGAATAAAGAATATGTATCTAGCTCAAGCACCTGTTACGGATATCAGAATCAACAGCGGAATCAAAAATACATTTAATACTTTTCGACCGACTTATAAATATAT
The DNA here is from genome assembly GCA_019059595.1 of Marasmia exigua. NCBI lineage: Eukaryota > Metazoa > Arthropoda > Insecta > Lepidoptera > Crambidae > Marasmia > Marasmia exigua. Next base: position 13,318,613 of record CM032479.1, read on the forward strand.
AGGAAACACCCTAATGTTATGGCAACAGTCTATGTTTTAATTATTTTTAATCTGGGTAGCCTTGAACCGAATATAAACACAATCGGAACGGAGAGATTACATTGGTTGCACAATAACCATTGTTGGTACCTACTTTGTTTCATTACTCATATTGAGGTGAATGACGGGTAGGGCACACTAGCGATTTTAATTTTTAGCTACTAAACCGGATCTAATCAATTTTTCGCGTACGAAAACTGACCCAATATTGTGCGTGGTTATTTAATAAATAGTATTAGTGTTTGCCGAGAGGTTGTAACCCCGAAATTGTTTAAAATAGTTCCGGTTTAGTAGCTAAAAATTAAAATCGATTGGCGTCGCTAACGTGCCCTACACGTCAACCTTAATGAAATAAATATTTGTTAGTATGACTTCATACGACTGACTCAGTTATCATAACAATTATTGTATAGAGAGGAAACTCGCGAAGGACGTTTGTGACTGTGTCTTTTTTGTTTACGATGATATCGATAACCGGTTTTACCATTTCAATTTTCGAAGGATAACTTATTATAACATCTTTGCAACGAATATTTTTATCGATTTGGTAATTATCAAAACCTGTGCGGATAAAGAATGGGATCAGAAATCGCGGCGCATCTATTCACTTCTATCTATGCACTCGTGGGGTGCGAGTATAGACGCAAATAGTGTGCGAGCGAGAAGTGAATAGATGCGCCGCCATTTCTGATCCCATTATTTATTCGCACAGGTTGTATTAAGTTTACCTTGATAATCCTACTAGTTGGAAAACTCAAATACTAAAGACTGAAGTAAGTATTAGGTATTCTATTGTAATTAAAATTAAAAAGGCATAATTTTTATAGCTGATCAAAGAATCAAGTATTTGTACCAGAACTCTTTGTAAATTTTGTATGTATGTTACTGTAAAAGCCCGAACTATGGTAAATCATTCACTCTTAAAATGTAGTAAATGCTAAATGTTCGAAAAGGTTTGCAGTTTGAACTTTTACCATCATTCACTTGGAATCATTCTTAGGATTTACATTAAAGCACGGGAAATGGTGTGCATTATTTTTACCCGACTAGGGGAAGCAATAAACTAACGGTAATGATTATTATTTATGTATTTGAGGACGCGTGTTCATCATTATTTTAAATATGACAAATCAAATGAATACTTTGTTTTTTACTTTTTTCATCAATTCATTCTCATTGACCATTTAAGGTTGTTTACAATAGCAGGATCAGTAATTCCCATCATTGTATATTTGGTAAACAGATTAAAGACTACATTAAAACTTACACAAGGTAAAATTTTGGCTGAGCTAAGAACTTGTGTATGAATTTTCTCTTGTTATTACGAAATAACTCTTATGTCTACAACAAAGACTCTAATTGAGGCCTTTAATTCGATTAATTATCCTAATCGGGATCCCTTTAATTGGCATAATAAAATTAGCATAATATTAATTTGGCCGAATTTGGTTTTAGCATAATATGTACTGTGGCATAATTACTATTTAGCATAATGCGTTTAAGCAATTTTTTTTGGCACAATTTTTTTAGGCATTTATGGTTGTTTGAATCTGCAAAATAAAAAAAATAAGTACCTATTTCCTATATTATATAGAGTAAAAGTAGGTTTAGGTGCGGCGGGGGTGGCCCTTGGGCCACCCGTAAGCCGCCTTTTAATGAGTTATGGTTAATTATTTTATGCTTAATCATGTTTATGCTTATAGCATTTATGCTAAAAATTGTATGCTAAAAACTGTTGTGCTTATTAGTATTATGCAAAATTATCATTACTAGTAATTACATTATGCTAACTTATTTAATGTTTCGTGACATCTTTCTAATCAAGCAAGTTTTTCAGCTACTTTTTACCGTCTAATGTAATTTAGTATGTAAAACTAAGTCGAGTCAGTTACCTACACCACAAAATACTCATTTTGATAAAATATTCATTTAGTGGGTGAGTCACCGTCCCGCCCGAGTAGCACAACAACTAAAAAGTATAAACAAGACAAGAAACACTACGCAGTTTGCCGGGAGCCACTCGTCCCAAATAAGGGTAACAGTTTTGATTAGTCCTTTAAGAATGTATTCTACCTTCTAGAACAAAAAAAAAACAACTTTTATCTTTAAAGGGGCGTTACCTCTTTATTCCTAATTTTCCTCGCCACTTCAACAGCCGGCTTCTTCAGGATATCGTCAGTTATAGCCGGAATCTTAACTCCATCAGATCCATAGTACAAACTGCAGAAGACTCTTGCTATTGCTGCTAGTACCAATCGTAGCACGTGAAGCACTCTAAGTTTTAGTCCGACCGGAGAGTCCTTCGTCTCTGTTGTACTCATGTTGATAAATCTGACACTTATTAATAACTTTCCACGCACATAGATCGATTTTATTTAAATAAACAAGAGGTATTACGAGTTTGGCATTGAGTTAACTCGCGACGCTGGCAGCGGTTTGATATAACACCGTGGACTGTATGAATGGTTGGTTGGTATCATGCATACGGTGTAACGCAGCCGGTTGGGTACGTCATGCTGTTATCGCCGTCCCGCTCTGTCTTGTCTGTGTGGACTGGGGGCGACGCAACGCACGAGGGCATCGGTTTAGATTGGTCACCTCGTTGGGAACGAAAAGTGGTTAGCGGCTGGCAACTGGTGCGTCTTCTTCATCAAACAAGTACTTTGGTTTAGACACGATGTAGTAGCCTTGATTTGTGTTTCTGAGTTCAGACCTTTTTCTCATGACTGTCTGTTATCGCATGTTTAATGTTTAGCGAGTTGATAATGAACTGATTATCCTTATCCTTATTGCAGTGTCTATTTGGCTAAGAGCTGGTATTTTGTTATGATTTTTATGAATGTTCTTTTGACAAAAACTGTAAGCTGTAAATTTTAGAGACAAGACTCTCTGACAGATAGTTTTCTAGCATTGCAAGTAGGTATTAAAAAGGAGGTGACGAATCAGCATAGTAAATGACACGATTTTATGTCTGGTAGGTATACCGTACCGCTTAGAGTAAGGTAATAATAGTCACCCACAAACTCACCAGACACCCCTGATTACCTAGAACGCATATTTTTTATGATTCCGTAAAAGGCGACCTTGCCTTGCGCGACTCTGTTTAATGGGACATTTAAATATCTAAATCTTTCCTTTCCAGAACATGGCCGACCCAGAGGAAGACCAAAGCTCCACTAGAAGCAGTCCGCTAAAAATAACCTTGCCTACCGTCCTTTGCACTCCCGAGTCGTCAGACAAAGACGAAATTCTATTGAAAGGGAATACGTTTGTCACGTCCGAATCGAAGTTGTCCTTGCCCTCTAATTTGGGGACTCCTACGTCACCTCTTAAGTTGTCCTCACCTCTGTCCTTGCCCGCGTCGCCCTCGCCATTCATTAAAACTTCTTCTGAGCCATCGACCACGTCCACACAGAATGCTGTCAAGCCGCTTATCAACACCGGCTCTGCGACAGGTAAGTTCTAATTATAACCTTTATGACTATATACGTGGTTACACTATAAAATTAATCGGTGGACGTAGCAACTCGACACAGAATTTGTTACCTACAAAGTAAAAAATATATTGACATTCTGATAATACCTTTCACAGCAACTTGTTATAAAACTATGTTTGTGCATTGAGGTAAATTTGCCTCAATGTGTTTGTGCAGTCAATCACAAATTGGGTTGCTACGATCTGTAAAAGTGATCCAAATGATATTGACTGAGAATCGAATAAAAAAAGGCATATTTTATTGGGTTGCTACTACTAACGTGTGATTACGTATTTACCTAAAAAACCATTTATGGCACTTAATTTTGGAAAATTATGTTTCTTTAGATATACATACGAACTACTATACTGCAGAATATTAAACAAACATATTCATACCTACATCACTATCATATCAGAAAAAAGAAGTTATTCGAAAAATGAAACTTAGAAGTGCCAATAATCTAATTTCACAAAGTTCTCGAACTGATATGGCGTAAAAAATATTGAATTCGAAGGAGTCAAAATGTATAACAAATTACCAGTAAAAAAAAGGAAGCAAAATCATAAACCAGTTTATAAAACACCTAAAAACATATATTTTAGAAGAAACCATAAACTATAAAATTCAATACAATTAAAATTATTTGTTGAAATAAACTTAATTACAATAACACACATAAAAACAAATTCAATTTAAAAATTAAACAGTCACCATAATGCCACATTCTGAATACAAGTACACTCTGTGCGCTTTAGGTCCGTGGTTGCTCGGTGCGCAGTAAACAACACAGAATTTTGTGAATCCTCCCACCCTACATACCTACTTTATATTTTTAGTTTAACTTAGATACGCTCACTGTCTTGCATGCAAAAACATATATTTTTGTTGTTTATTTTTTCTCAATAAATGACTTGTATTATTCTTTATGAGATAATAAAGTACCTTAACCAGAGATATGGACACAAATTATTTAGGTGCAAAGCGATATGCTGGTGCATAAATAAGCGATGTGCCTACTGTAGTATCGTTATTTATCCGTTAGGTATATTTATATAAATCATAATCGAAAAACTGTTTCTCATCCCTAAGAATCACCATTCTGTTATTTCTAAAACCGCGGTGTTTATAATTAGAAGCAGGAAAACTGAAGCCTATACTTACAATCTGTAATAGATGCGAACTGTTTATTTCCATTCTCAGTTTACAATGATTTCTTGAACTGTGACCAAGAGGACAAGACCATATTACATATTTATTATCTGTCAGCCTTCAATAGACAATTTAAACAATATTTATGTAATTTTATAAAGGTACTTTTCAAACTGCCTCGCAGTGTTGAAAACATTGAAGTCTTTTGTTAAAGTTTTAACTAAAAGTCTTACATTACGCGTATACTTCGTCGAGTTGTTCATCACAGTCATAGAATAATGGTCTTGTTATAATTCTATGATCACAGTGCTTTTTGCAATTAAAATTTTTACTTGTGAATGCGTGTCTAAGATCTCGGTCTTGTAAGGAACTTCTTTTTTTATTTACCTGCAAATAACATTACATAATACATGCAGTTAGAGGACAGCACATAAAACCACAGAGGTTTGTCTTGTGCTATCGTGAGCTATGAGATTTTCAAACTTATGTTTTAGGAATTAAAAATGCTATTCGAGCGACACTAATGAATATGAGTAGGTATAAAAAATTGTCGCTTAGCGACACTATTTTATACAACTATCCTAGCAATTGCTTCTTAGCAATTCCCTCCCGTATTTTTTTTATGACATAGGTAGCAGACGAGCATACGGATTACCTGTTGGTAAGCGATTGCCGCCGCCCATGGACACCAGCAACACCAGTGGAGTCATAAGTCCGCTGCCAACCTTTAAACTCCTCCCCCCCAATTGGGCCTCCGGTCCCCTTACTCACAGAGCGAAACACAGCACAGTGCTGCTTCACGCCGGTTTTCTGTTGGGCCGTGGTATCACTCAGGTCGAGCTGGCCCATTTATGCCGAAGCGTAGCTCTTCCACGGTCTAGACTGGATTTCAGAAGCTTTAATTGTACAAACAGACACGCCTCAATTTATGAATGCAAATATTATACCAAATCCTTCCAATCGACTCTCACAATTGGTTCAAAATAAATTGAAGGACAGATTGTTGTAATCTGATGTGTTTGACTGTCTGACCCTGTCTGTACATACATAGTGGTTTTTATATTGGTACGATAATTTAAAAATATTATTCGCATAGTGTTTGTTTAATAACATCCACCAACCGATTTCGGCTATGGCGACTAATCACAACGATCAGCCACTTACGCAGAGTAGGTATATTATAGTGCTCAAGTGTGTGCGCAAACACAAATGCACTCTCTATTCCATTGCCCTCATATTCCGATATAGTGTCACACTGGTGGGACACCAGACCGGAGAGGGATCGGGCGCAGGACCAACTGCTTAAAGTGCTTTCCCATGGACGGGAGTTCAATACCGCCATCTTCCAGACTCCGGGCTGATACTGGGAATTTCTTAACAGAAAAAACTCAGGTACAAATTTGGCCCGACCCGGGAATCGAACCAGGGACCCCAAGCGCAGCCGTCGCTTTAATGTGCGACAACTAGGCAGTCAGCAGTGTTTTATCATCAGCAACCCACACTCGTCCACTGCTGGACATAGGTCTCCCCTAATGCACGCCACTGCTCCCGATTTTCGGCCACTCTCATCCAGCCCACACCAGCCAGCCTTCGAATGTCATCATCCCATCTTGTCGCAGGGCGTCCTACACTACGCTTGCCGAATCGCGGTCTCCACTCAACGACTTTACGGCTCCAAGTGTCAGCAGTGTTTGTTTAACGAAATCTTAAATGTCAAAATCGATATTGTTAAATGGGGGTGTTAATTTACAATATTACGACGTAACATACCTTGTATTGTGTCAACATTATATATTAAGGGAGAAACATTTACGTTTATGTCATTTATGTCGTCGTCTACTATATTGAACATTGTTAATTAACCATTGTTACACTGTACACTGTCGCAAATTAACATGTGTACTTGTACCTAATACCTACGCGAAGTTTCTATTCATCGTGTATGAAAACGATCGTAAAGCAAACTAACTCCCTTTAATTACAAAAAACTGCTCTGATACCGTTTTTAATCCTAAACTAGCAAGTTCATGATTATTACGGAATAATGTTAGTTTTTAAATTTATATTACAAATCCTCGACTAACCATAGACCACTTAGTACCGCAGGATACTGTCAAAATTGATCGAATCATTCAATCATTCGTTCAATGACATTTCATTTTACATAACCTTATTTTGTTGTCTGAAGTAAAAATATTTTAGAATTGTTTTAAAGCAACAATAAATTAAAAAAATTAACCTAAATAAGGTTTCCAAGTAATATGCATAGGAATTGCTTATATTTTTGGGATTAAATCCAAAAAATAAATTAACTACTTTCTCACAAATAACTTTGGTGTAATACGGAATGAATTGTCACAGGGATAAGATGTCATGGTTACTGAATCGATATTTTGAGGTTATTATTTTAGTACTCATTTAAAGCTAGAGGTCCGGGTGGTTTAACTTAAGCATTATAGTTGATATACTTAATAACGTTAAACTTTATGTGTAATAAAGTTTACTCTAGTTCTTCAGTTATTGCCAGTATTAATCCAACTACTTATTTTAAACCACGTTTTGGAATAAGATGGAAAGTGTTTGAATTAATCTCCAATATCAATATTGACATATATCAATATTGATATTGGAGATTAATTTAAAATATTGGCATTTGATTTAATAATGAACTTAAAAATTTATCGACAGTCTTCGGGTGGGACTTCTTCTTCAGTCCTAACTTAAAAATATATTGCAAAATAAAACATTATTGGCATTTGACTTGATAGGTACTGTATTTTTCATCATTTTGCTTCTGTTAGGAAATTCCGTTCAAATCACGATACTACAATAATTAAACATTAGATGGGTCACAAGCTCGTCTGCCTATTTTGAGCAATAAAAAAAATAGCAATACCTGAAGCACCAAGTTAAAGTGGTAACCAGGATGGTACCGTCCGGTTAGATGCCTCTTGTACTTTGTAGCTTTCAGTTATATACGCAATACTCACTTTCTAACCCGAATAATATCAACAGCTGTAAGTCTTGCCTTACCTTGCTTTTATTGTTTTTTTTATGAGAATGGGAGGCAAACGAGCAAGCGAGTCACCTAATGGTAAGTGATCACCGCCGGACATCAGCCACACCAGAGGGAGTGGAGATGCGTTGCCGGCCTTTTAGGAAGGTATAGGCTCGTTTCTTTGAAGATCTCAATGTCGTACCGGTTCGGAATTATCTAGAAATTTTCCCCGACGAAAAAACGGGGTGTTATAAGTTTGACGCATGTGTGTGTGTCTGTAGCATCGTAGCTCTCGAACGGATGAACCGACTTTCATTTTGTTTGAAAGGTGAATTGATCGGGAGTGTTATTAGCTATGTCAGATGAAATTTGATCCAAGATGGCTGCCGCCACAAAATTTTGGATTTACATATAGTTATTTGATACTTATATGGTATCAAATAAAAGGGTTTGAGTAGTAGAAAACAATACACTATGTAAAATTTCGAATCCAAGATGGCCGCACGATGGCCATGAGATGGCGAAATAATAAAAATTATAACATCTACTTGAGTGGGGTGCCTTTTGAAAGCGGGAACTGCTTTGTACTTAAGTAAAAAAAATGGAGAATTTCTTTAAAAATAAAAAATAAATTAAACATTTTGAAACCCCCTACAAAATTTGAAAAGTCTAAAAATAAATTGAAACTGCTGTTGACTGTCCTAATTAACATTTTTTCTTAAATATTGTACTCTACCTCAAAGAGCAATGGAAAGGGCTATGCTTGGAGTCACTCTTCGCGACCATAAGACCAACAAATGGGTTCGCCGAGCAACGAGCCTAAAGGACGTCGTCGTTGAGATAGCCAGGGGGAAGTAGAATTGGTCTGGACACGGAGCGCGGATGTGCAGGGTCTTTGAGTGGAGACCGTGGGAGCACACCAAACCGCGAGGCCGCCAACTCAAGCGATGGACTGACGACATTAAGGAACACGCGGGCTTAAAATGGCTGACCAAGGCGTCTAACCGCTACGTATGGAACAAGATGGGAGAGGCCTATATCCAAAAGTAGAACAGTAATGGCTGAAGATGATGATGATGATGACCTCTTATAATAGTGAACCTTAAGAGAGTTTGAGGAGCCATCTTAGTATGTTACTCTTATTCCACATTCCAAATATCATCCCTCTTAAGCTACTTCGGAGCACCCCACATCTCTTAAATTATTCAGAGCAAGCAATATACTGATTGCAACTGTCGCGGTGACGCGATGGCGGCGCCGTGATTATGCAATATCCTATGCTTGTTATGCAACATGCAACGCATCCCGCAAACTCGAGCAATATCACTTCCGACTGTGCGAATATGCTGCTTTATAATTAAAGCAGTCCTAATGCCTAATGGCCAGGAGCCCAATTCTCGGGCTCGTGATATTTTGAAAACATGGCGGATATCACCTGAAAACCATACAAAAAACTGTGTTTAGTGATATGTCGTATGAAAATAAATATCACGAGCACGAGAATCGGGCTCCAGATATAGTCGTCTATGTGATATGTACACACTGCGATACGTGGACTTTGACCGTCCTTAAATCTGAGTACATGTTATATTTTTGCACAGACGGTTACTAGACTTGACGCCGTCTGTAGTATAGTAAGCTCTTGTTTTTCAACAAATGATGATCGAAATCAAAAAAAGTTTATTACATACATTAATTATTTTCAGGTCACTAATTATTAATATTATTAAAATGTACACGAGTGTTAAAATAAGTGTACGCGAATAGTTTATCATTTCCACAAACAAAGTATGACAAGTCATATACCACCTAACTCTTCAACTGTATAATGGCTGTTGCCATCAAATACGTTTTAACGTGCACTGTGATGAAAATATTGCCTTTAAAATGCTATATATAATCAAAAAAGTCGCTAAAATCAATCTCTATTTTATCTAAATCCCAACACATCATTATCATAAGTACATTATTTACGAGCGATGAATATCTACTAAGTTTTATTCCGACCGTAACAAATATCAACGTCGAGAATTATATCAATCTATGCCTATTATTATACATATTTTTATTGGCACAGAAAACAGTCATATGAAGGAGCGCAGAAATCAATTTTAGTATAATGTGAGCAATCCTATATACCTATCCTCACTACTTACGCCGATCCCTAGACTTACGTGCCGGGGCTTGTGGTTACTATATTTGGTTTAAAAACGTCGGCAACTTGTGCTATATTATTTTTAAGAGTACGAGTAGGTCAGGTATAAATAAATCTGAACGGTTAAGTATCAAGAAATCTTTCAAATTAAACATGCACGTAGATAGTTTACAATATAAGTCCGGGCCACAAAAAAAAACCGGCGTGAAGCAGCATTGAGCTGTGTTTCGCTGCGTTAGTGAGGGTACTGGGGGCCCAATACGGGGGAAAGCGGAGTTAAAAGGTTGGCAGCGCACTTTTGACTCCACTGGTGTCGCGGGTGTCCATGGGCAGCGGCAATCGCTTACCATCAGTTGATCCGTCTGCTCGTCTGCCTACCTATTACATAAAAAAAAATACGGAACTATAATTTGAGATCCCTTGTGTTTATGAGCTAGACCTGGTATAAACGTATCTTTCAAAAGATTGGAACATTTGCATCTGGATGAGTGCAGAGATGCGGAATAGTGAAACGCTTCATTTGGAACATCGACTCTCAGATAGATGCGTGATTCATTCCGCTCATTCGGATCCTTCGGCTCACTCGGGTCATTCAGCTTATTCGGATCATTCGGTTCACTCGAACTCGAGATCCATTTGAGTAGAATGATACATTCGAAGCGAACATTAGAGATTCGGAACAGTGTATCATTTAGCTGAGTCGGATCACTGATTTTAAATGTGGAAGAGCCACGCTTAGGCATGAATGGGCCGGCTCGAGCGGAATGATACCACTATCTCACAGAAGACCGGCGTGAAGCAGCGCCTGCGCTGTGTTTCGCCGTGTGAGTGAGGTTACCGGAGGCCCAATGGGGGGAAGGGGAAAAGGTTGGCAGCGCACTTGTGACTCCACTGGTGTTGCGGGTGTCCATGGGCGGCGGAATTGCTTACCATCAGGTGATCCGTCTGCTCGTCTGCCACCTCTCATATATAAAAAAAAAACGTCGTTTTAGTAAAGAGTTACATAGGTACGTCTATTATGAGCATGAAGCTCAAATTTGAATAAAGAAGATAAAAAAATCTTTATGCAATTTAGGTCCATACAGAACACTTATGAATGTCAAAATAGGTACCTACATAATATTATCATCTATCGCTGGTTCGGAATGTCGATTTGTACTGGGAAGACACCAGCAAGAAACTCAGGCGTTACTCTTTTCAATATTGACGATGTTTCAATTTAGAGGAGAAAAAAAATACAATTATGAAAGTTAGAAACAGACTACTTAGACAATTACAAACTACTACTATGAATAACAACTCAAAAGACTAATCGATTAACATGACCAAGAATCCTTATCATTTAAATGGTCTTCTAAACTAGGTATAGTAAACCTTTCTTCATTAGGGAGGGTTTTAATATAACACTTAAACTTATCCAGTGATATGATAATGACATGTTGTGGTAGCTTATTAATTAACTAAATACTTAGGCCAACAAATGAATTACCGATTTTAGACTGAGGACCGGGACGGCAATCATCATCATCATCATCATCAGCCCATTTAAGTCCCCACTGTTGGGGCACGGGCCTCCCTCAATCACATGAGGGGTAATTGCCATACTCACCACGCTTGGCAGACGGGTTGGCGAGGGTTTTGATATAAATGCAGAGTGTATAAGTGTTTGCCGAGAGACTGTTACCCCGAAATGGTTTAAAATAGATCCGGTTTAGTAGCTAGAAAATAAAATCGATTGGCGTTGCTAGTGTGCCCTACCCGTCACCTTAAAATGTTGATAGCGACTAAAACGCGATTTTCACGGGACATCTTTGGTGGCGCGGACTATATAGTATGTATAGGAGATTATGTGAAGTGTATTTGAATAATAAAGCACAACTTTTTATCATTTATGCTTATTTTGTGTATTTAAAAAATGCTCAATCTCTGAATGGAGTGTGTACAAAAACCCTTAGCTTTGAATAAAATAAATACGCGTGCTACCGTGTTTACATTGAGCAAAGCAAATAATGTTGGTTTACATCGAAACTGAGCACTATGTCACGGGATTTTCGTTTTGACATCGCTGGAAAGTTCCAGATAAAAACAGGCTAATATTTGGATTAGAAATATATCGAAAAAATACTTTGCACGGGAGCCGAGCGAGCTAAACGAGCATGCTGCTGCGGCGGAGCAGGTAGCCCTGGAAAATGACTTCATTAGATTACTGACAGTAAAATGAGTGACTGTTTTCTATAACTGTTTTCGTTTAAAAAAATATCCGTCTAAACTAAGTTTATGTACACACCGACCTTTAACGATTTACTTCATAATAAACAATTTGGGTTTACCAAGGGTAAGTCAACCACTGACGCAGGAGTTGCACTTATAAAGTATATTTTTGATGCATGGGAAAACAAACAGGATGCAATTGGTGTTTTCTGTGACCTCTCGAAGGCGTTTGATTGCGTTGAGCATCAAACATTGTTGTTGAAGTTAGCTCACTATGGTGTTCTAAATAATGCATTAAGTTTGATAAATTCTTACTTATCAGATAGACTTCAGAAAGTCAGTGTCAATGGAACTGACTCTTCAGGCGCCCCTTTATTAATGGGAGTGCCCCAAGGATCAATATTGGGACCTCTGCTCTTCCTGATATACATAAATGACCTCCCTTACTTTGCACAAGATCTTTGTGAAGTAGTGTTATTTGCTGATGATACCTCGTTGATTTTTAACGTTGACCGTCGAAAAGATACGTTTGACGACGTAAATGACACCCTCTCACAAGTGCTACATTGGTTTACAACTAACAACTTGCTTTTAAATGCCAAGAAAACCAAATGTGTTAAATTCACTATGCCCAATGTAAAGCAGGTCAACACTAACGTCGTTATGAATAATGAACATATTGAAGTTATTAATTCGACAATTTTCTTAGGTATTACACTGGATTCCAAACTGCAATGGAAGCCACACTTGGCAGCCTTGGCGGGAAGACTTAGTTCCGCCGCATATGCGGTTAAGAAGATCAGACATCTGACTGATATTGAAACCGCGAGACTGGTTTATTTTAGTTATTTTCATAGTATAATGTCATATGGTCTTTTGTTGTGGGGGTCGGCGGCTGAGATACAGACTATTTTTGTATTGCAGAAGAGGGCCATCCGCTCCATATACAACCTTAGGCCTCGCGATTCGCTGAAAGAACTGTTTAAGAATATCGACATTTTAACTGTAGCTTCCCAATACATTCTGGACTGTATTTTGTACGTGCGAAAGAACATTGATATTTTTTCTAAAAAATCTGATTGTCATGGTTTTAACACTAGAAATAAACACAAGCTCGCGATTCCAAATCTGAAGCTCCAAAAGATTAATAGTTCATTTGTTGGTCAAAGTATTAAAATGTACAATAAGTTGCCACAAAATGTTATTGAGTTACCAACGCATAAATTTAAATCCCACGTGAAAACCTGTTTAATGAGTAAAGGATACTATACAATTGTAGATTACTTAAATGATAAGGATTCATGGACATGATGACCTCCGTGCCTGCACACATGTAGTAATTGTATAAATATTTACTGGAATCATTATTATTATATAATTAATCATTTTTAATAAATTAGGCTTAGCAGCATTTATTAATGTATACAGATTGATTAGTATTGATTAATCAAACAATTGACAAGATGCTAACCACCTACTATTGTACACCTCGTCCTGCAGTTTATTAGTATTGGATTAAGTACTCTGTGACCTATGAGGGGAACCTAAGTAGTCATGCTCACTCAAATGTCTCTGAGGTGGTGGCGTTATGTGGCGGGTCATTACATTCCCTCTAATATGGTTGAGTGAAATGATGGCTGACACATACGTCATACTTGTGAACAGGTGCCACCTTTGGGGACTGGTCCGCTTCGGTTTACCTCATATTTAGCTTTTAATTTGCTTCATTCTATTTTGTGTTGCATTAGACTGTATGACTTGGTATGAGGATAATAAACCATTGTAAAAAAGTTGGCGATTAAAAAGAGTAACTGGCGAGTTTCTTGCCGGATCTTCTCGACCAGAAACAACTTTCCGAGCCGGTGGTAGAATCGCATTATGTTTATTTATTTCTTTAGTATATTTTATGTATCAACATATATATGTATTAACATGTAAATTATACATAAGTACTTATAAATAGTTTTAAGTCATTCAAATGTATGACGATTTGTAAGTGCTGTGTACAAGCCTATGCAAATAAAGAATTATTTGAATTGAATTGAATTGAATATAGGTAAACTAAGTTAATGTAATAACATTGCCATGTTTTAGTTTATGTACTTATAGGTAAGTTGACTACGTTTCCTTCTAAACTCGAGATGCAAGACCAAATGTCTTGCATCTCGAGTTTAGAAGGAAACGTAGTCAGACATTTGCTCGCGTCTTGGTATAATAAATGAATTAAGTTCATTCTAAAATTTCTGTAACATGCACTTGATTCCGTACTAAAAAGATTTTTTTTTATTCTCACAACATCTCATACGTTGACCTGATTCCGTACTAAGTAGCTTAAGCACTTGTGTTACAGATATCAGACAACAGAGGGACACAAATATATACTTAAATACATATATTACACCCAGACACCGAACAAACACAAGTGTTCATCGCACGAACGTTTGTCCAGGGTGGGGATCGAACCCACGACCTTTGGCGTAAGAGGCAGGGTCACTACCAATTGCGCCATCCGGTCAGTCGTACTAAGTAACTTAAGTAATAATTGTGTTATGTACATCAGACTGTCTGTGGCAACAGAGGAATAACATAATAATTAATATCTAAACCCATATATTGCAAGACACAGGATCACATTGAAGGATACTTATTCAATGTTGACCTGTTCTGTTTTAGCGCTTTCGATTTTTCATCGCTTCCACACAGTCAAACAGACGAGAAAAAATGTCATGTCTATTTTTCCGATACCGAAACTACCGCTGAATAATAGCTTTAAGAAAACAACTTGATCTACAAGCCAATGTTAGCATAGCTGCTCAAGGACGTTCGAGACGGCACACAAACGCAAAGCTCTAGGGAGCCCTCTTGGGAGGATAAAGCATCGGCGAGGCTCAAGATAGACTGGTTTACTTACATAGTGCCAGATAATGTACGAGTCAGCTAGCCGAGTAGTTTCATTTTAGTAACTCGAACCGTTTCGACGACGTGAGGAAACCTGGACTCGGATAGTTTCTCGGAATTGTGGATACCTATAATAATTTAAGATAATGATTATGAACGTGTAACCGTCAAGTTTGTCTGGTTCCCCTGGCAGTAGTTTGATTAAAATTACCTGACTTCCCGAATCTTGGATCATGCATGATATAATATCCCTCCATCCGATTACGGTTATGGCGTCCAATCTCAACGATCGGCCACTTATGCAGGATATATTATAGTGCTCAAGTATATGCAAACACAAGTGCACTCTCTATTCTCTGACCTCATAATCCGATGGGACCAGTGTGACACGATCTGAGTGGGATCGGGATCATGATATAAACATGTCCTGAGGCTTTGAACGCAACGCAACGCAACACGCTGAGAAGGAGTTTCATAACAATAACACAGTATGACAAGAGCTTTCCTCTTGTTATACTGTTGTGTGTTATACACAACACAACACTGTGACAATACAAATTTTTGCCCGACACGGAGTTCGAACCCGGGATCCCAAGCGCATCCGTCGCTTTAATATGCCACGCACACCCACAGCGCAGCGCCAACAAGGCAGCCCTCAGAGGTCAGAGGTAGCGAGAGGCGAGGAGAGAGGAAAATGTACCTGTGTTTTTCTGTTAAGAAATTCTCAGTGTATGCCCGGAGTCTGAAAGTTGGCGGTCTTGTACCCCCGTGCCTCGAAAGGCACGTTAAGGCGTTGGTCCTGCGCGCGATCCGGTCGTGTCACATTGGTGTCCCATTACAGAACATGAGGGCAAGGGAATAGAGAGTGCAGTTGTGTTTGCACACACACTTGAGCACTATAATATATCATGCGTAAGTGGCTGATCGTAGATTGAGATTTCGGCTAAGGCAGCTGCCTTAGCCGAAATCGGTTGAAGGATAAGATTATTATTATTTTTACTGTGACATTAATATGAATGATACATCTACCTAAGCACTTTATATTCTCGAACAACGCGGATTGTGAACAAAAAACATCGTATGTAAATATTAAACGAGACTGAGACGAATAGGGTGTGATCGGAAAAACAACATCAAAAACATTACTGTTTAGGTTGAAGAAATACTTGAGGTGTATTGTTAGAGATATTATGTGTCTGGTTGGTGATGCTGATAAATAACACTAGCCATTCGTTCCAGTCATATACTTTTGAGTTAATTCCGATAGGACACCAGCGTGACACGACTGGAGAGGGACTGGGCGCATGACCAACAGCTTAACGTGCTTTCCGAGGCACGGAGGTACAAGAACGCCAACTTCCAGACTCCGGGCTGACACTAAGAATTTCTTAAATATTTGGCCCTACCCGGGGACCGAAACCGGGACCTCTTACGTAGCCGTCGCGTCATCGTGCGTCCCACTAACCACTACGCCACCGAGGCAGTAAATGTGCAAGGAATACCCATGCTATCTTTCTCAACTGTTGAGTACTGTTAGACTGTACCTCTTTTGGGAGGACTATTGTGTGAAAGATACATTTATTAATTTGGACACTACAACACATCTGATACAAACAAAATACACACGAATTAAACGCAAACATAAACAGAAAAAATTAACCGAAAAATAAAAGACAACAGACAAACATCCACTTGTAAACAATAGGTATTATTTAAAACATGAAAAAAGGCGCAAACACAAATAGAAGAACAATTTACCAAAAATTTAAGATAACAAATAAAACAAGTCTATACTTGCAAACAATCTGTGCCAGAATAAAATTTTTTTATTAAAAACTTAAAAAAAAGACGCAAACATTGTCATTCCCCATTGAATTAGGCAGTATCAAGTTCTTTTTTATGCTAGAAGCGACAAAGCGCCAGCGGGTCAGCTAATGGTAAGTCTTCAACGCCGCCCATGAACATCTGCGATGTATCAGAACCAACAGTCTAATTACAAATATTATACTTAAAATACTTTTCTTTTGTAAATACATACTTCTAATACATAGAAACAACCAGATCAATACAAACACACATGTTCATGCACACAAATGTTTGTACTGTGCGGGGATCGAACAACCCTTGCACCAGAGGCAGCGTTCACTACCACTGATCCAAACGGGTCTTAAAATTATATCAAAATTATAGATAGATAGATACTCTTTATTGCACAACCTACAATATTTAAAAGCTAGGTAATAGGTATACAGAGATACAATGTACAAAATTGTATTATGTTGTGTTGAGGCATCTAGCATAAATTACCCTCTTTCAGCCAATAATGTTAGTAATAGCTTCAGCATGCAGATTTATCGATTTTCCTACATCACTAGTATTTAGTTCCGTAGATACACTCGTAGTTAGCACTTATCGCAAGTCAAACTCGATCGTCGAGGAACGTGGCGCTTGTGAGGTTTTAAGCTACAATGAACACGATATCTAGCTACTTGTACTTATCTTATCTACTTTATCAACGTCAAAGCAAAGTTTTGAAGCGGTTTTCCTGCTTTGCTGTGCTGCTTCATAGATAGATACTTTAATGTACGGTACAGAAAATAAAAAAAACCGACTACCAATAAAGCACGCTCTAAATGAAGTTTAAAAACTAAAACACGCTCTAAAAAGTACGAAACAAGATTATCTCTGCTGAAATTATTTTGCCGTATTGCCATGGTCGTATTCCATCTACTGTAGCAAAACAGATTCATTATATAAATAAAATAAAATCAATATGACATATGATCAAGACGCTTCTAACGACACAGCTCATTTATTCCAATATGATTACTAGTTTAGAAGTTATGAGGGAACAGATGAACAACCATACATAGATACAGATCAAAACCATAACCCTCCTTTTTGCTTCGCCGTAGTCGGGTAGAAAGGTTCGTCACCTTAAGGTAAATTTTTGCTTGCACGGCAAGAATCAGTTATACCAACATACAGTTTAAGATCTGCCAACCTTTAAATTTTCTTAACATCAAAAAGAATCAATGTTGCTACAACCAAATCTGAACTTTCTGATCTAACAGTTAAGCATAATTTTCTGTGCAACAGGTATTAACTGTGATAAATTTACGAAAGGTAATAAAATGCTCATGGCATATAATAATAATAATATAATAATTCTCACAACATCTCATACTTTGACCTGATTCCGTACTAAGTAGCTTAAGCACTTGTGTTACAGATATCAGACAACAGAGGAACACAAATATATACTTAAATACATATATTACACCCAGACACCGAACAAACACAAGTGTTCATCGCACGAATGTTTGTCCAGGGTGGGGATCGAACCCACGACCTTTGGCGTAAGAGGCAGGGTCACTACCAATTGCGCCATCGAAAACTGACGAACCTTTTTGTTCTTTGACTGTACATAATACAGAACTTAAGAATTATTAATTACAGACATTTGACGCGGCTGTATGAGTTTTAAGAGACTAATGTTATTTGTCTTTTGATGGTAGAAAAATGGGTGGTGCTCATCGTCATCATCTTAGCGTTTAGGCCTGATTGCATCCCAAGCCGTCGCTTCGGAGCCCGGGGTCCGCTTTCCTACTTCGACTCCTCCATTTCGCACTGTCTTGTGCGTCATTAGTGTTTCGTTTATTGGCACGCATGTCATCCTTTAGGAGTGGGTGGTGTTAACTACTACTACTTATAATTAAAAAAAGGTTGCTCAAGCTAGATAAAGATATTTTTTTTTTTATTAAATTTGGGTTCACACACAACACCTATGAATGTCAAAATAGGTACATAATATCTACCGCTGGTTCGCAATGTCGATTTCTACTGAGAAGACACCAGCAAGAAACTCAGTAGTTACTCTTTTCAAACATTGATGAGGTTACAGAGTTTCAATTGAGAAGAGAAAAAAATACAATTATGAAAGTTAATAGACTAGACCCTAGACCAAGCAAGCAAGGTACTTATGTCACGCCAAACACCATCAGAAATCTTCATATCCGCCTTATTGTACTGTCTTGCTGTATCACTTGTTGTACCATACTTGCATTTAGTTTTTGTGCAATAAATAATATCTATCTATGTATCTTCATCTTTCTACCTACTTTATGGGAAGATCATTTCTTTTTCAATTGTTGATCCGTTCCGTCGGCACTGCCATACTGGCTCGCAAATAAATTGAAAACATCGTAAGGCTATCTAAAAATGAGTTTGTAAATCGGTATGTTCGTTAGGAGTTCAACTTTATTATACAAGAAACTACCTCAGCGTACAACTAATGGAGTTAAAAAAATCCAGATGAATTGTACATTACATGTATTAATCTAGTTTTCCCTAGGATGACGTTATCAGATTAAAAACTTGCATTCAACTATGATTATGTAGATATGCGGCTTATAACAAGTTTAATTAATCAAGACGGGAATTAACACGATATTTATTATGTGATACAACATTGTGTACTCACATATTTTACTCGACGTTTTGTTCGTTTGTATCACATAATAAATATCATGTTAATTCCCGTCTTGATTAATTATAGTTATAATGCAACACGAAAATTTAAAATACTATATTACAAGTTTAGTAAGTACCTCAGTTAATTACCTATACGACTATATGAAAATGGAAGTACATGCTCGTTATTCCATTTTCTTATGATATGAAAATATTAATATATCATAGTAGGTGTCTATATTACATAAAAACATGTTTTGACCTAACTATGCCATAAATATTTGATTTTTAGCAGGGACCAAGCAACAAACAACTAAAAATTTGACAGGCAGCCACATCCGCTACGAACGTGTTTCACTAAACTCCACCCTTAAGGGGGGAAAACGAGGGTTAGGTACCTAACCTGCGTACTAAGTCGCGGGCGGCTGCTAGTATAATATATAAAAAAAGATAAATTCATACCACATAGCACAAGTATAGGCTGGTATACAAGTATGTCAGCCGGTAACAACGTCACAGTAAGACAAGAGCTTTGAGCTTGTTATATAGTGACAACGTTATACGCCACGCAGGCGAAATGGATAGCTACAATCACTTATCCGGTGGATCTTATAAATTCCCATTTTTTTTACACAGTAAACAACCCTAGCTACCTGGTTTATAGGGACCACATATAGGAACCCTTATTACACAATTGAACAAGTAAGTAAGATAATTCTTAATACACCTTTTTACAACTATTACATTAAGCTGGTCCTCGCACTAGGATAAGCCGGTCCTGTGAGGCACAGTGGACGATTTCCAAGAGAAATTGTGACACGTACAGTCGTACATACATACCACACATACAGGTTACAAAGAACGGTAACATAAGTTATGTTGGAAACATTACAACTTACACTATCTACCTACTAGCAAATTAAATTTTCATACTTATTAAAAACTAAATTACAAAGTTTTTAAATCAAAAATAAATTTAACATCAGTCTCAAAATAAATAACTGAACTGATCGCATATTTTTATGCACCTGCAATGAATATATTTGAGATGAAAAAAAAAACAGTGTGCGCTTAGACTCGGCGGAAAATTTCAATTTTTTTTGGTTCTAACTGAACGTAACCAACAATTTTATGATGATAATAAATACTACTTGGCGAAATAAAAAATAATGATTAGGTAGGTAACAGTCACCTACAAAAAATAATTATTTTATTTCCCAGACAACCAACTCCACATTTTATCACACAAATGTTTGTCCAGGATTACCACCAAATGTGCCATGAGGTACAAGATATTAATGATCTTTATGTTAAAGTTAGTAGCTTTGATATCTTCAATAGCCAATAAACCCTTCGTAGCAGCTATTTCTGCAACTCGATCCTCACTTTGACTTCCACTGTTTGCACTACGAAAAGTGAGGTTATTTAGCCTGGCCCCTGTTTCAGTCCCCTTTTGCCTTTCAGGCAACAAAAGAACCACATAGAGTCGAACAATAGGTAACAAGCAGCGTCGACCCCGGTTACAGCCATTTTCAAATTTAGGCATTTGTAAAGTAGAGGTTATTTCATTTTGAGTTAGCAGCAAAAGTCGAGCAAAAAGTGTGTTTCGATTTTTTCGAACGTTTCTCGGGTTTGTGATCACCAATCCGCATTAGGCAAGCGTGGTATTAAGCCCAATCCCATCATAGTAGCGATAACTTTATTTCTATGTTTGAGGCCTTTGCCCCGCAGTGGAACAGTATATAGGCTGATAGCACCGAATCAGGTACCGGTAACAAATCAAGGCTACTCGTGGGCCTGTCGACCCGTGATCATTGGCTTAGGCAATGAATTTATGTATGGTCAAACATATGGGCTTAAGGCCTGTAACCGTATTTAGTGGCTTGCTATATGAGAGCTTGGACACACAATCCTATAGGCTGATGATGTGTCATGTTTCCTACCATTTTATTTTTAGATACGAGTAATCTTCAATACTAATATGTGTCCTTTATCTCTTTTAAAGCCTTCCGTTCGATCTAACATGTACCTATTTTTAATACATTCTGCCCCACCACCACAGCTCAAATGCTGCAATAAAAAAACAAAGTAGCAAAAGCTCCCAGACTCGTAAAAAATGTTTACTTACTCAATAGTGATGTTCATCGGGCAATGTTCATAATCCACGAGATCCCGGGGCCCGCAGCAATACACTCTATTTGTGTATAGGTCAGAAGATTGATAGCTTTGATGGCCCTTTATTACGGTAACGATAATGGTATTACGTCTAATAAAGTTGGTAATGATGGCCATTACAAAACTAATTGAACATTTGGGCAGATGTCCAAAAGTTAGGCATTAAAGTACAAAAATTGATTTAACTGTCGCACTAATATCTAAAGCCATAGTTAATGTAATTTTTCAAGAGAGAATGTTCTGAAATAAATTCTATTCACAGTTAAAATTTACTTTTCCATAACAAATTCTTAGGAGTGAATTTTATTTTATTTGATAAGTACAGTAAAGTTTAACAGAATGGTCACTGGACTATTTAGACGATTTACATGTTTTGACAATAATACTAAGGTAATAAATACTCGTGTCATCTGAAATCCATGCTAAGCGCTAAAAACTATTACGCCACGCATCGATGTTTGGGAGATTTTTTTTTACGTCCGTGGTTGTTTATTGGTCTTGAAATTACAAGTTTCTTATCGAATATGCTGTTTATCCTGGTGTCAGAATTACAAACCACCCTAGGTGCCGAACCCAGGTTAGATAGAGTTGGAACTTTTGACGTACCCTTCGAGGCCCGAAATAACTTTATTCGGGCTATTTTATTACTATTGATTTAAGCCTGCAACTTCCTAACTCCAACTAAACTTTGATACACATTAAGGTACTATGGACTACTCTGGTGTTGCAGGTGATCATGGGCGGCGGTAGTCGCTTACCATCGGGTGATCCGTTTGCTCGTCTGCCCGCTATCCCATAAAAAAATACTATGGAATTCCCCGCGGGATTTAAAAACGGCCTCCGCTTTTAGACAAAGCTACACCACCGAGGCTGTAAAACATATTTTTGAAGAACAGAAGTGAAAATAAAATTGATTTTATAAATTACTTAATCTAAAAATAGTTTAAAAATAAAGATTTCTTTATTGGCCACAGAATACAAATTTAAACCTAGGTGACATAAATAGATAAATATAACAAATTCTGTAGCCAACAAGACCCAACCTCAACATTTGCTACAGTGGCCGAAGCCGCTGCAGCGCTGGTTTTCAGGCGGAGCCTTGGGCGACGTACGTGCACACATACATACAAAAGGAAGTTTGGAATCATGAATTAGAGCGATGGTAGCGTAGTGGATGAAAACGCGCCTTTCATGTGGGAACATGTGGGAGGTTGTGGTTCGAATCCGAGCACGCACCTCTGGATTTTTCAAATATATTTGCATATATCTACCACTAGCTCGGCGGTGAGGGAAAACATCGTGAGGAAACCTGCACGTTTCGGATAGTTTCTCAGACGTGTAACTATGATTCAGTTGGTCTGGTTCCCCTTGTGAAGTGGTTGCGAAGGTCAGACGGCCTGCAGTCGCTTCATTACATCTATGATTGCCGGACTCCCCAAATGCTGAAGCTGGGCTACCCTGGGCTCCAAAGCGACAGCTTTGGGTGCAACACGCTAAGATGAAGAAGTTTGGAATCATGAATAACTAAACAAAATCTATTTTGCGAATGTCATCAAACAATTTATTGACAAAAAGCTTAACCTTTACTTTACGAGCTGCACGCGAGTGAACCAATTTAAAAAGCTTTTCACGGCGAAAAATTTATTTTCACTCCATTTTTATGGAAATTCTGGGCCCATACATATATTGATGCAATTTCATATTTTACGAAGGATCAAATATTGGGGAACCCTATTTTCATAGGATTTTGAACACGTTTATTTTTTTCTTTCCTTTGTACATATAATAATCTTTTCTTGTGTACCTATGCGTATTGTGTGTTAGCTTATTTAGAAAGTCAATTTATTTCATAACAGGTTAGTTGTAAAAAACTGGATTGTCATCCTGTTTAATCACTTATTCTGCTCAATATGCACAAAACCGTTATTAATTTCGTGGAAAATCTTCGGTCTTCAATACAAAATAAATTTGTTGTTTGGAAAATTGATGTTGAGTAATATTTACTAACTTTGCTACAAACAAATGGAACTAAAAACTCGTAGAGAGTAACGAAGAAACTCGCTCGAAGGGAGGCCTATGCTCAGTAGTATAAAAAGTAAGTAGTGAAAAGTAAAATATACTATGATGTATTTATAAGTAAGTCTCAAGATTTTTTATAATAGAAGTAACTTACTGACGGTTAGTATGATTGCTAAGGTTAGGGGGACCTGATTGGCCACACCCTTCTCCTTTTTTTTTCTTTTTTGTTACAAAATGAGTGTTGCTTTGTATCTGTTGCATGTTATGTCATTCTGTTGTGTTATCTGTGTATTGTTTGTGGCCAATAAATGTATTTCTTTCTTTCTTTCTAACTACAATTACTAGATAAGGATGTGCACCGCTTAGTTCGCTTGTGATATGGCTGCTACCTATTTCGTAACAAAACGCCAAGCAGTTTATGTACTTATATAAATTCTAATCCTCAATAATAGTAGACTAAATGGTTCTTTCAATTCGTACATTAATACATAAATTACATTAATTTCAATTTAATTTTCATTTTGAATTTGTATTCAATTGGCATGTAGTAGCTTGACATTTTTATGATAATTTTAATTTTATAACCAACTTTAATGTAACTCGACATTTAATTTTTATGTACTGAATTTCTATTTAACTTGACATTTATATTCCCATATTAATTTAATTTAACTTGACATTTATATATTTATTACAATGTATGAATGTCAAATATTGTATTGCTATTATTAACTATTCTATTCTATTCTATTTTGTGTATATGACCTGTAATTTTGTTGAAATAAATGATATTTAATTTAATTTAATTCAGCAGTTTGTAGGAAGATATTTTTATTTACCTTTTCAGGCTGTATTATTTCGATGAGACCATGAGTGGGAGTGGTTCTAATAATAGAGTTAGTGAATATGATTTTTCTTACCTACTCGTTATGTTTAGCTGTCTTTTAAAATTTGGTTCGGTACTCTGCATGCTATGTGAATTGTACTCGTACCAAGGTCGTGTGTCAACCAGAACAATGGCCATTTTAGGCATCGAACCCGCAGGCTTTTGTGACCATCCTTTTGGTCAGTCGTACATCTAATCTAGGAATAATGGATAAAGGACGGCAGAGTCCGTATTTCATTAATGAAACGAATGTTATACCTACATTAAGTCATTTATTTACAATTTACTGCTTTGAATTGTGGGTCTTATTCATAAATGTTTGTTAAACCTTTGTTAGCTATAAAGCAGTTTTCATTCTTTGTTCGAAAATATTGTATGAAACTTTTTTGTTTCAAATGTCAAAACTGCTTTATAACACTTAACTAAAAAGTTTATTGAACGTTAACGAATAAAGCCCTTACAATTATTTAAAATAAGTTTGCATAATTATATTCTGCTGTTTCTAGCTGGACTTAAGTTTTTATTAAACTGTCAAAATATAATAAATAATGTAAAAAGTATCTCTTACAATCGGTGCAAAATTTTATACATATTACACTTAGATGTTTGTAAAATCGATTATGATACACATTGAACCTGTTGAAAGGTAGCACTAATTATAAAATGTAAACAAATACCAAATTCGAAAAATATTAAGATTTCTCTAGTCTGTGAAAAGTAAACCGCTTGATACATGGGGATGTCAAGTTTTAAGATACTTGTGCATAAACAAAATAAATTCATTAACGGTTTAAATTGTTCGCAGTCACGTAGGTACTTATAGGATTAAAAATATTATACAAATCCATTTAACGAGAAAGAAATAGATTTATAGCAAAGTGAATTAAAATTGTTTGGAACAAAGCAAGTTAATTTAGTTGCGAGCGAATGCATTCCGTTGCGTTACATAAGCGTATTTCATTTATAGAGAACTTTAATTTAATAAAATGCATTTTGTTGGACGCAATTTTAAGTCACGCTCATCATAATTTTATGAAAGAATTCCATTATATTTATTTGAAGACTACTACTAGGCATAATATTGCGAGCGATGTTCGCTCTGGTTCAGAACGCGTCCTCCATACTTTGGGTCGTGGTTCAAATCCGAGTATACCTCTGGATTTTTCAAATCTATATGCGTATTTCTAGCATTAGCTCGGTGGTGAGGGAAAACATCGTGAGGAAACCTGCACGTTTCGGATAGTTTCTGAAATGTGTAACCACGATTCGATTGGTCTGGTTCTTCTGTTAAAAGGGTTGCGAAGGTCAGACGGCAGTCTCTTCATTGTAATTACCAGACTCCCCTAATCCTGAATCATGGTCCAAGCGTACCCTGGGCTTCAGAGCGACAGCTTCCGGGAACTACAAACTAAGATGAGGACTAGACATAATATTATTATTCTACGCTCCCATCTAGCATAATATTTATATAGTATGTGGTATGGACAGCCATTACATCAATGGCTGCCTCGGTGGCGCAGTGGTTAGTGGGTCGCACGTTAAAGCGACGGCTGCGCGAGAGGTCCCGGGTTCGATCCCCGGGTCGGGGCAAAAATTTGTACCTAAGTTTTCGGTAAG
Organism: Marasmia exigua; assembly: GCA_019059595.1. Taxonomy (NCBI): domain Eukaryota; kingdom Metazoa; phylum Arthropoda; class Insecta; order Lepidoptera; family Crambidae; genus Marasmia; species Marasmia exigua. Next base: position 13,344,712 of record CM032479.1, read on the forward strand.
AAATACTTAGTGCAGCCCGGGAGTCTGGAAGTTGGCGGTCTTGTATCCCCGTGCCTCGGAAAGCACGTTAAGCCGTTGGTCCTGCGCCCCATCCCTCTCCCGTCGTGTCACGCTGGTGTCCCATCGGAATACGAGTGTAAGGGAATAGAGAGTGCACTTGTGTTTGCGCACACACTTGAGCACTATAATATATCCTGCGTACGTGGCTGATCGTTGAGATTGGCCACTGTAGCCGTAATCGGTTGGAGGATATTATCTGTCCTTGAATCGGTTCTCGCCTTAATGTCAAACACGTTTGTCATGGTCCTTTTTTATTGAAAGAATGCTTTACGTTACGTATGTTTCACTCTAGGAGTCAGAGTAATAGTCAACTCTCAAAGAAAACTAAAAGAAAAAACGTATCTATTTGGAATCACTGGAGTCTAACAACTTCTTCCCTCGTGTGTAATTCAATTAGGTTTTATAGGAATTTATGGAACCCCGGCTAAAGTTGCTGGATAGAACACCGTAATAAGTAAGGCATTCTTCAACATTTTCATCAGTTAAATTCCTTGAGACTTTGTTTATGGTGCTTGAGTGATATAACTAGAATCATCTTCTTCTTTAGCCATTTTCAACTCCTAGGGTTTTTTTATGCTAGAGGCTGACAAACGAGCAAGCGAGTCACCTGATGGAAAGCTAATCGCCGCCCATTAACATCCGCGAAATCAGAGTGATCGCTAATGCGTTTTCGGCCTTTTTAAAAGGAGTACGCTCTTCTCTTGAAGGTCCCTAAGTCGTAGTCGTCGGGAAATACTCTCATAGGTAAACTGTTCCACAGAACCGAGGTACGTGGTAGAAAGTTCCGCGAAAAACGCACAGTATTAGACCGTCATCCATCGAGATGCTGAGGATGGAATGACAATCGCTTGCGTGTGGTTCGATGTAAGAATTCAGCTGCAGAGAGTAGGTCAAACAGTTCCTCAGAGCACTCCCCATGATAGATGCGGTATAGTGTACTGAGGGTAGGGTGTAAGCCTCCTACAGTTTATGCCACTTTTGCCGATCTTCGGCGGTTTCTATCCACTTTGTACCTGCCAGCCTTTTGATGTCGTCACACCAACGCATATAGGGTCTTCCTTTTGGGCGTAAACTAGAATCTAAAAACTTATTATATTTTACGTTATTTGTATTGAAACTATCCAAAATTAAAAGAAAACTCAGATATTCAAAAAAATCCTTTCATAAAGAGAAATTGTTACGAAGCATGATCAGCATCAGCCTGTTGCAGTCCACTGCTGGATTATCCTAATTTTCGCGACTACGATCGGTCTTCGGATATTCCCAATCAGCTCCTGCCAGCCATCCTGAGCAGATCGTTACTCCATATGGTCTGAGGGCGCCCTACACTACGTTTACCGAGACGTGGTCTTCACTCTAGAACTCGTTTACCCCAGCGGTTCTTAGTTCAGCGACTGATCTGGCCAGTCCACTGCAACTTCAATTTGCTTATTTATTTTGCAAGTATTCAAAAATTTAAAGGAGTTTTGAGAAAACTCAGACCATTTTTTTTTGTTAAGAAGAAATTGTTACAAAAACCGTGGGAGAGCCACGCTTCGGCATGAATGGGCCGGCTCGACAAGATTGATACCACGGCCTCACAGAAAACCTGGCATGAAGCTCCACAGTGCAGTGAAGGGTACAGGCCCAAAGAGGGGTTTAAAGTTGACACTTGTGACTCCACTGATGTCGCGGCTGTCTATGGGCGGTGGCAATAGCTTACCATCAGGCGATCCGTCTGCTTGTCTGCATTTTATCACATAAAAAAAAACAAAGAAAAACATACATACAGTCATACATACCTCCTTTTTGTTTCCAAAAGAAAACAAATCATAAAAGAAATCGGCCGAGTCTGCCTCCGTAACATTGCCAAAAAAGCTGCCAGCTTTTTTGAATTAATGAATACTAACTACTGACTCTTAGTGATAGCCAAGATTATCTACACACAGTACAGACGCCAGTATTGCGGCCATTGAAGGCAGTTAAAACAAAACTAAATTAAATAAAAGTAAAGTATCAGCCTATAAACTGTCCCATTGCAGGGCAATGGCCTCCATCATAGAAATCAAGTTATCGCTACTATGATGGGATTAGGCTTAATCACCACGCTTGCCAAATGCGGATTGCTGATCACAAACCCGAGCTAGTTTCGAAAAATTCGAAACATACTTTTTCGCTCGACCCGGGAATCGAACCCAAGACCCCATCATCATGACCCGGTACTTGACCAACAGGGCGTTTAAAATTTAATATTTCGTTTTTTTTTTATTTTAGAAGATTTGTAATTCTTCAAATACATATTTGTGTAAAATCTGTACAACGAAACGGGAGTCACGACCAAATCTTTATCCCTTGTCTTTCTCACGCGCTCTTTTTTATTTGGAAAGCGACAGGTATATTACAAACACACACACACAGTACAAACATTTGTATGCATGAACATGTGTGTTTGTATTGGTTTGGGTGCTTTCTATGTAGATAGATAGATAGATATACTTTATTGCACAAAAAAATACACAACTTTAAAATCTAGGCATTATCAGAAACTTAATTGTACAATTTCGGCGGTCTTATCGCTTATGTATTATAATTATGTACATACAAAAGAAAAATATTAAATGTATATATTTGTAATTCCGCTGTTGTTTCTGTAACACAGGTGCTTGAGCTACCTATCTCGGAGTCATGACAATATCTGTGATGTTGTGAAATATTTATTTATTTATATTATCCTTCGTTACATAACGTTTTCGATACAATACATTGCGCATACTTCGTTATTTATTCTTCATTAGATACAATTCCACAATATCAACCATTTGAGAGAGTTTATTTGCTTTGGTAACTGAAAAAATGCAACCTTTAAAAGATACTATTTTCAATAATAAAACACATCGAAGCCAATTAAGGCATCGCGTGATAACAAGAGAATTCATATTTTATTTCAACGAGTTTCAAAATCGTTATGATTCACTATTACAAAAGTAGGTACATCATCCAAGGCTTCAAAAGAGGTATTTATTTATAGCAATATTTACAAAAGAAATCAAATCCTTTCAATATTACACAGTTTAGAAATATATGACTCTAAAATTCTATTTTTGCGTCAGTTCAAAAATAACATTGAATCGTTTGATGGTGAGTAAAATCGCTATCCTACGTGAAATTTTGTTACTATTGTGATTCTAAATAGATCACAAAAAGTGAAGTGTTTACCATAAGGTACGCATTTAAGCTTCAAAGACTTTTAGCGAGAACGGATTGTTTGACTACAAACTACAACAAAGTCCAGAACTAGGTTCTGTGCCTACTGAAAAGATCTGAAATAAAGTGCCAGGATTATTTAAATTTTCAGTGGTTCGGAAGTATTATTATAAATCTTTGGTTGAAAACGGCTAAAGAAGAATATCTTTAGCCGTTTTCAACCTCTAGGGTGTAAGCCTGCTTTAGTTTATGCCATTTTTGACGATCTTGGACGGTTTCTATCCACTTTGTTCCTGCCAGCCTTTTGATGTCGTCACATGCGTTGGAGTCTTCCTCTTGGGCGTTTCTCGCCCCACGGTCTCCACTCTACCACTGCCTTGCACCACGACCCATGTTTTCGGACGACATGACCAGCCCACTCCCACATCCGTTTCGCAACGTCGCTTACTTTGCTCTGTTCTCAGACCCACTCATTTCTTCTACGATCTTTGAGTTTTACTCCTACCAGCCTCCTCTCAATTGCCCTTTGAGTAACCTAAAGTTTGTGGAGAATATCCTTAGTAAGAACCCAAGTTTCAGCTCCATAAGTAAGCACTGGTAGGTAACACTGGTCGTGAATGCGAGCTTTTTGTTTAGCCGTGTTATTCATTTTTCATGCGAATTCAAGCTGGGAGCTTAGACTGCCCACGTTAGTCTTATGCGCCTATAAATACTATGACTAAATTCCATCACTGATGTAATTAACTTTAATTTATGTTTAAATACCTGTTATCTGCGTTGAAAACTTTGTGATAGGTGATGTTAATAATACGCAAATATTGCGCCTGAATAGTAGCATGCTAAAGTTTATTAAAGTTATTACTCCAAATAATTCATTTAACAACTTTTAATTAAAATGAGACATCTAGTTAATTATAGTTAAGTTCAGTATCCTTTGAAACGTTCAAGTTAAATACTCAACGAACTTTCTTAAGTTCAACCGAATTTTACTAAAATACGAATTTTACTGCTATTGTTGGTACATAAACTTGGGATATGCCATTACAGAACGAACACGTACGCACCCCGTCCTGTTCAAAGTAAACTTCCAAGTTAGTCCAAGTTTGGAAGCGATTAAAGCTATCATGCCTCAAGGGAACGATACGGGCAGGATCAATAAGACTTGTCAGGGACAGTCTACGGAACGCCAAATACAAGAGTGATTAGATTAGACCAACAACCACAATACCCGGTAATGAATTACCGAAATCTTCTAGAAATCTACTGGGAGCTTAACACTTTCCTGACCTTGTACACGGATATTATAATACAAGTCCTTGGATAAACTCTCACCTCTTTCTGGAACTTCATTCTACAAGATTATAATGAAAAGTTTAGCTAAATTTTAGCAGTTCATGAGATTTTGTCCTCAATGAGTCGTTCCAAAGATTGAAATTTGCTCAGGGAAAAATTTACATTAAATCCTTTGGAATATCGAAATTGATCAGGATATCTGATTAAAATCTTTTTTGTTTAAAAACTTTCTTAGTTCAGTTCTGGCTCATCAGAAATTATCAGTTTGAAGAATTATTTAGGCACGATGCGATCAATCATTATCCGTGGATAAATCTATGGTATAACTGGTATAAAGTCAGATTTTATAGAATGTCAGCGACTATACCATAAATTGTCGAGTGATTAAGTAGCATTCTAACGTTCCATGGATTCTTCACCAATCTTAGCGTGTGCAGTCAAAAGTGTTACTTTTGTTTCAAAATATCGAGAATGAAAACCCTTGGAAAAAGACTCAGATGGTTCGTCCTCACGAGCGCAGTATTCGCGATTCCTACATAATTCGCAGTTGGGCGCCGAGCGCTGCCGGAGGCGGGCGTGTCCCTGCCGAATGCATCCCCTTCTACCACGCGATGTGACTTACGATTAAATATTCTGATGCGACATGCACGCTCTAAAAGTTGAATGTACGTTCGGGAAATCAAAAAGGTTTAACGACAGCTCGTAAATCAACTTTCTGAAAACGTAACTTTGCTAATCCAGTTTTTTTTAAAACAAACTTGTATACACGTGTAAAAGTTTCTGCGAATGTTAATATGGATGTAAAAGTTTGCCGATGATGTTTTGTGAGGAGAATTAAACATGCCGTGCTGTGGTTGCTGGTGGAACGGCAGACAGAGGCACCGGCCGCCCGACCCTGACACCTCAGGTTATTTTCCAATTATATCGTTAACTTGGCTAGTGGTAGAGCGTAGATGTACCTAATTGAAAATTCAGAAAGGAGAACTCGGCGTTTGTAAGCCTTTGTTAAAATATAAAAAATGAAATGTTGTGTTTATGTTTACAGTGCAGACTAGATACACATTCTTTCATTCACGTGCAACTACTCATTATATTTTTTTTATGTAACAACAAAATAATATCATCATTACAGATGTTGGCTTGGCCCACCATGGACCTCATCTTGACATACTATCAGGTGTAAGCATATTCTTTGTGATCTTTTAACACAATTTGTAGGTTACAATTTAAACTATTTGTATATATTTAGTTAATGCTCGGTAAAACATAAAGGTAACTTTGGACGAACATAGGTAATAATAATATAGTAAGTTAAGTTTCTTTTGTAAGCGTTTACTCATAACTTTTATTATGGAAGTATATTCTGCAATTCGTATTCCATTTACGATTTTCAACCTTAAAATTTAAGCAGTAATTGTAAAAGTTAGTCTTTTTGAAAGTAATTAAGATTGTTTTAAGTAATGACTTTTGTATTTAGAAACTTTACCTTAGACACAGAACCGGATTATTTGTAATTTGTTGTAACTCGAACCTTTCTACTTTTATTTCATAAAACAATTCTTAAACGTCATTATATTACCCTCCAACAGATTACGATATATTATAGTGCTCAAGTGTGTGCGCAAACACAAATGCACTCTCTATTCCCTTACACTCGTATTCCGATGGGACACCAGCGTGACACGACAGGAGAGGGATTGGGCGCAGGACCAACGGCTTGACGTGCTTTCCGAGGCACGGGGGTACAAGACCGCCAACTTCCAGACTCCGGGCTGACCGAAAACCTAGGTAACAAATTTTTGGCCCGACCCGGGGATCGAACCCGGTACCTCTTCCGCAGCCGTCGCTTTAAAGTGCGACCCACTAACCACTGCGCCACCGAGGCAGCCACATCGTGAGTGATATTTAGTACTCTCAACCACAGAAAATATTTTCAAACACATAGTACAAATATAATATGCGTTACGAAAATCGCCGAGAGCTACTAGTCCTTACTAAATATGATAAAAAGACTATTTTCCTTTTCATCAATAGCAATCATACGCTTAAAAATATGAATCTTCTAAATCAAAGGAACAATGTCGCCTGTATCTAAACAAGATAAAACACTCTGACAAATGAAAACGGCCTCGTCCTAAGTAAATAACTTCAATTTTATCTGAGGGTTGTAAAATAAAAGGGGCCGTACTTCGGATTGCTTCAGTGGGCTACAAATTCAATCAAAATGAAGGCTTAAGCGGAAGCCTGGCACAGTCCGAGACTTTCCTCTCGCTTGGAACTTCGACAGAGGACGCTGATCAAACTCGCCGAAGTATTTTAAAGTTTCCTTTAAAATTCAAGTACCTAGTCGGACTAGCCCAATGACCCATTTGTTAGTGACCCTGCCACACAATCTAAGGCCTGTAGGTTCTGCCTCTGTGGCGACACCTACCATCGCCCGAAGAAAGAAATTCGCCCACTAGTAGCTACCCGTTAGCAGCAGATGGCGCTAACCTGACAGTTCATACAAGATCGAAATTCTCATACGATTCTACATCGCGAAAGCAAGGTTCGCAGACCGACTTGAGATCTATACGACAAACCAAGAAGGTACATTGGACCATGGCCCGAAACCAATAACACCCGGCTAGGCGGGAGATCTTCCCTTTCCGTGGGAACCATTCCAAATTCCTCCACTTCTGTTGGACCACCAGACAAACACTCAATTGATGAGCAATTGTGGTGTACCAATATTACCAATACACTAATTGTTGTTTTAAATATCTATTTAAGTATTATGTTGGTTGTACGCACCTTTTAAAGTTGTGTTTTTTTGTGCAATAAAGTATATCTATCTATCTATCTTTTTTGTTCACAATCCATCTAGCTTTTATTCAGTCGTCCTTTACTCCAACATCCAACCTCCATCTTCGTTACAAGTTCTTTATGTTAGTTCCATTATTGGTCATGTACTGTAGTATTTAAGAACAGTTATTAATATTTATCAAAATGGCATCTTTAAGTCGAGAGTGAATAGGCTTCTTCTGGGTAAGCACGCTACATCTTAGACCTTATTGTCACTTTCCATCAGGTGAGATGAAGTCAAGTGCAAGTATTTACAAAAGAAAAGTATTATATTTGTAATCCCACTGTTGATTCTGATATCCATAACACAGGTGCTTGAGCTACCTATCTCGGAGTCAGATCAATGTATGTGATGTTGTGAAATATTTATATATTTATATTATTTATTTATTATTTAAAACAAAAAAGCTATATGAGACTGTCCCGTATGACGCAATACGTTAGCGCCTTACCAAATTAGTCTCACAATGCCATGCATCCTAAGTGCATATTGATTGTGTGCTACTTTTGTTCCACTATTGCCAGTACACCTCTAGACGGGACTCAAACACGTTCTATTTAATTGATGTTTCAATTATTGTATCTCTTAACGTTGTTAACATCGTCGCCGGCAATTGTCTTTGTTGATGCTTCAAAAAGGTGATCTCTTTCTGTGAGTCATCAAGTGTTTCAGAAATGTTCTGTTGTGTGTTTCCAAGCAACTCAAAGAAGAGCGATAAATCGTCGAGGAGCACAGATAGTTTCAGTGAGTTTGTTTCCACTTGCGAAATTTCATTTAAACTAACAAAACTGCTTATCTATAGTCATTTCACTTTACCTTCATTCTCGTAATCCATGTATATGTCCTTAAGTAAATAAGACACTTAAAAATTTCACCTCGTGTTCAGGTGGGACTCGAACCCACACCTTTCACAATCCGGTTGAAGTTCTACCAATTAGACCACTGAACGCGTTAATAAGCCGACGAAATTTGTAAGTGCTTGATTCGACATGAGCTGTCGATAGTCGAGATCGATATTGTAGGTATATTTACAATATCCAGTGGTAATATTATTACAAATATTTGACCAACAGTTAAGATGAGACTGCTAAATCAATAGTTGATATTTTTATAGCAATCTTTGGCAATTTATTCTTAAATAAATAACACACTTAAAAATAAATTTTCTTGAGAATAAATTGCAAACGATTGCTAAAAAAAATTGAACCATGTATATGTCATTTCGTTATCTACGTATTATTGCTATGTTCAAATCTCATTCTTTCTTATCTGAACGTGAAATCGGTTGCTTCCATCCAAAACTATCGCTTTGGAGCCCAAGGTAGGTACACATATATTATACCATGATTCAGGATTCAAGGATTCTGGTAATTTCAATTATAAATTCTCATTATTTTCTACATATTCAGTTACTCGTAAAAATAAATGAAACCTGCACCAGCAAACTTGTAACTGCGCAATATGTCTTGACAAAGGATGCGTAACAGATCACAATATCATATTCGAAAAATACTGAGAGAAGTAGTAAATATGGCTACATTCGCAATATATTTTACATTGAATGTAAATACATTTTTTTCCTAATAAAAGAATATTTCGTCTTTGTATTGCTTTTGAGACGTACCTAATTGCAGTATTCTTTTGTGGTACGTTTGTTATTATTTATTTGGCACTTTTGAATAATAAGGTGAAATGCATATTATTAATAACAAGTCTTAATAGAAACGGATGGAATTTATTCATAGAGAACTGCCATAGGGCAGGTAGGTATAGCACTCTCCTGCTCACCGTTACTACAAAAGAAACGTTAGATAGATAGATATTCTTTATTGCACAAAAACAGAATACAAGTATGATACAACAACAACAGACAGTACAATAAGGCGGTCTTATAGCGATTTCTTCCAGACAACCTTTGGGTAGAGGAAAGAAATAACGTTTTCGTAATAGGGGAAGAAGGGGGAGAACGTTCGTCTTATCTACAATCAAGGTTAATTATATTTTTCCGAAATTATCTGTGTCAATTATTAGAATAGAAAACTGTCATAGCGTACCTCTGAAAACTTTTACATCATTAAAATACATTGTTCTTTGTTCCACATTTAAAAAATAATATTCTCCAACCGATAACAGCTACGGCGGCCAATCTCAACGATCAGCCACGTAAACAAGTGTATGCGCAATCACAAGTGCACTCTCTATTCCCTTACCCTCGTATTCCGATGGGACACCAGGGTGACAGGAGAGGGATTATCATTTAACACCGTGTTGGAGTCATGTTATTTCACTAGAAGTCAACACACAAATCCCTAGCCTCACTTGCACCATGCTTGCACTGCAAACACATAAGTGGGGCACACGACACATCACCTTATGACGAGTGTCTCTTACCGTGCTTGCATTTGCAGTAGACTCTCGCCTTAAGATGACGGTAGGGCACACTTGGGACGCTTATTGATTTAAATTGCAACTAATGGAGATATCTTTTAAACAATACCGAAGCTGCAACCTCTCGGAAAACACTTATACTATTTATTTTACTTAACTTTTGGGTCTGCTTTTGTACTCGAAATTCGAATTACCGCCAAAAACGGCCACTTATGGCGTTAATCCAAACTTCGAGTGCAAAAACAGATGAAAAAGTAGTGCACAAATATTAAATAAATAGTATAAATGTTTATTTAGAGACTCCTCGCTCCGAAATTGTTTAAAATAGATCCGGTTTAGTAGCTAAGAATTTAAATCGAATGTTATCGCCAGTTAGGGCTTCCCGTCGCCTTAATAGTATCAAACTTAATTTCCCTTATTACAAATCGCAAACTAAGGATAGTCCCGGAACAAATTTCGTGCCAGCCCCTTTTAACATTGCGTGTTGGAACGGGATGACATGAGCTTTAGTACGATAATGACTTTAGATCGCGATTTATAATAAGGTATATTTGGTTCAATATAACTTGAGCAAAGACAGATTGAAGTAACTTTAGGTATGGTTAGACAGCCATACGTAAAGTTTCTTCAATCTGTACATCATACGTAGTAAGTGTAAAAAGAGGCGATTGTTTTTATATGCATTGCGAATTACCATGGATGGAATTTTTCACTTGACGCAAAATGACGCAAACGCGGCAAACAGTTCAGATAAAGATAAAAGATAAAAAAAACATTTATTTGTTAAACACACACGACACACAACATAACAAATAAAGAACAAAAAAAGAACAAACTTGTGATATTTAGACAAGTAAAAACAACATATAAAAACAAACAAAAAGAAATCCTATAAGTTGAAATATTTCAGGCGGGCAATATACATATACCTACATTGTGTCCAGGTGTGTCGTGGTACCTACAAAAACGAGCTCACTCAGCTAAAGCCACGACTTAAGGAAGGGGTACCTTCCTTTAGGCCATGGCGCTGGTATTTTGTGAGCCATGATTGCTATGACACATGTTCTGCATAAAAAAAACGCTTGCAATCCTAACCGATAAGTTTTGCCTTCTTGGCTTCTACTGTTGAATTCGTATAGTAAAGGATTTAACAACATTATCACCCTCCGCCCACTTAATCATTGGTATGTGTCAGAAAGTTGATATATAAAGAAATAGTAAGCTGTTTCAGCAGCGCTCAAAGTTGAAAAGCGTTTAAATAAGAACATGATCTAAAAATGTTTAATATACTCAAATGTCAAATTTTATATACTCGTTTACGAGGCACCAATCAATACCATGTCTATTCATTAACTCAGTGCACTGGTTAATTGGAGTTCCATCCCCGAATGTCATTTTACAAAAACGTTTTTATGAAAAATATTAACGTTTTTATAAATAATATATTTTTTATGTGATAGGTGGCAGACGAACAGACGGATCGCCTGATGTTAAGCGATTGCCGCCGCCCATAAACACCCGCGACACTAATGGAGTCACAAGTGCGTTGCCAACCTTAGTCCCCCATCCCTTGGATTAGGCCTCCGGCATCCTCAGGTTTTCTCCGGCCGTGGTATTACTCCGGTTGAGCCGGCCCATTCATTCCGACAAGTGGCTCTCCCAAGGTAAAAGTTAAGGCGGTGGCGCCAGTCCTTATTGAAACAATATTTGCGTTCGATTTTTTTGACGCCGAAAACTAAGATGTTCCAAATTTAATAAGTGCACGGAAAAGTACTTTTCTGAGCGCTAAAAGTTTCTTATAGAAAACACCACCTTTGGGTGCATCACATAAAGGCGAATAGATGCGAAGAAAATATTATTTGAAGCGCACCTAAACAATTCCTCAAAATGCATCTTTTTTTAATTACGATACAATAAGAAAAAAAAAGCACTCGATCCACTTGTATCTGCCTCAGCGTTGACCATTGATACATTATGTCGAAACATCTAAATAAACAAATTCATACAACATCTCATACATTGACCTGATTCCGTAGCACTGGAATTACTTGTGTATCTAACTATTTAACACTGATGTTATACCGTAGTTGTGTGAAAGCACTTGATGCCACATGTAGGGTTGTTTGCGCGCTATTTTTACCCCGCCTATATAACGCAGCTTCCTCAGGGGTGTATTGTGTAGGCATTTGCAGACTAATCGTGTTACTAGGGGCAATCAAACCCGTAATAGGCTACATGAGTTCTGCTTCATGGATTATGTGTTAACGTAGCTTAACAGTTCGCGCATATTGTTCGTTGCCGAGAACTAATACATGGGATAGCAGAATAATTTGAACTAAAATAGTTAGTGCCCTGATCACGTTTACGAGTAGGTATTAAAGTTGCACTAGAGTACCTAAACTACATAATAGCTGTTGTCGATCGATCCTTTATCCGAGTAATGTTTGCTGACTCAGCGACCTTAAGTGTATATTAGGCAGAGAGAAATATATGTGCTACACTAATGTCAGGAGGCCTAATTCTCGTGCACTTCACATTGAAGTCGAGTTTGAGATTTTTATGGACGAATGTATGATATCTTGACAACATTACTAACATTACTATCGAAAAAATGATATAACAATTAGAACTCCATTCATGTTTTTAGGCGTTCTGAACATGATTTATACCTCTCTCGGTGATTACTCTTAAAATTACGACATATCAAAAATTTATATTATGGGATTAATAGCCCATATTCCTTTTTTCACTACTTTACTTTACTTTACCTACCACGGGGCAAATGGGGGTAAAGTGAATCTGAGCTACCCGTGCATTCTGCAGTTGCGGTTGAACTCTGGCGAAATTGCTCGTTAGTTCCGCATCCGGGTCGAGACCGGCTTTGGCTACGCGGTTCTTTCACTCAACCGATATAAAGCTAAATAACTGTTTTAACCCTCGACGAAAAATCGACGGGGTATTATAAGTTTGATGTGTCTAAGTGTGTGTGTGTTTGTCCGTGCTAGCGTAGCTCCCGAACCGATGTACCGATTTTGATTTTGTTTTTTTGTTGTTTGAAAGGTTAATTGATCGGGAGTGTTCTTAGCTATGTACGATGATTTTTTTTTATGTATGAGAGGTGGCTGACGAGCAGACGGATCACCTGATGGTAAGCAATTCCGCCGCCCATGGACACCCGCAACACTAGTGGAGTCACAAGTGCGCTGCCAACCTTTTCCCCTTCCCCCCATTGGGCCTTCGATAACCTCACTCACACGGCGAAACACAGCGCAGGCGCTGCTTTACGCCGGTCTTCTGTGAGGCAGCGAAAATTGATACAAGATGGCCGCCGCCACAAAATGTCGGATTTACATATTGTATGACAACCCATCTCGATATAGGTATCAAATAAACCACTATATGGATATAACTATTACGAACGAACTATTGTACAAAACTTAACAGCTTTTTATACCTACCCATATTTTGCAAATAAAGAATTTGTATTTATACAAAAGGGTTTGAGTAGTACCTAGAATACAATACACTATGAAAATATCATAAAATGCCAAAATAATAAATTATAATTATACATATACTTGAGTGAAGTGCCTATTGATTTTTGCTTAAGTAAAATAAAAATTAGAGAGTCTCTTTAAAAAGCGAAAAAAAATATTTTAAGTTTAAAAACCCCGACATACATTTAAAAGACCAAAAATAAATTGAAAGGGCTGTGGAGTTTTTAATTTTTTTAAGCAAATAGAGTGCCGTAGTCTATGTCTAAAGTGCCCATTATCGATGCGCTGATGACCCAGGTTGCAGGATGACTTAAATGATCTCAAATTGTAACTGTAAAATGGCAATAACAATAAAGTTTTCTCATTTTGATTGCGAATCACCAAACCCCAACCCGGAGCAAATGGAAGTGAAGTGTGTGTTCTGCAGTTGCGGCTGAACTCTGGCGAAATTGCTCTTTAATTCCGCATTCGGGGCAACACCGATTTGACCTATACGGTAAGTCTTAACCCAACATAGTGAGTTTTATTCAAGAACTAGCGGTCACCCGCTGCTTGGCTCGTGTGGCTTTCGTTTTGCCACATTGCCTATGTAACTCTCCATCTCTGTCATATCTCCACCTGAAAATTCACGTCAATTCGTCGCTTCGTTTTTCCGCGAAGGACGGTCAAACACAAACACACAAATAGTTTCTCATTTATAATATTCGTATGGATAAAGTCAGTTTTTAATAAGGAATAGATGTGTGTGTGTATATGCAAACGTCACGTTTTCCTATTTTGAAATTACTTTGCAACTTAGACTTGACGCTAAAGAACCTTTTGCTTTACAGGTAGTTATTAGGGTTTACGAGTGAGTTCTAAGGCGAATTGCTCGTTAGTTTCGCATCCGGGTCAAGCCCGGAGCCGTCTACGCGGCTGTTATACTCCGCGCCAAGTGGAGCTTTATTTCCTTTGCTTAGATAGTAAGTTAGAATTGGCTAAGCTATAGGTAAGTATTTCTCTTAGCAATCGGCCGATTGGGTTCCTATCCTTCAAGATGGTGCAGGTGATGACGGGCCACGGATGCTTTGGCTCGTACATACACCGCATTCAACGAGAAGAAACCCTTTGCTGCAACGGGTGGGGGACCCAAGAAGACACAGCACTCAAAATCCTAGCTACGTGCCGGACCTGGAACGCCACCCACGCCAACGCCGGTGTCGGGCCCACTCTATAAGTGGGCCTTTGTCCTGGAAGGAGGGACATGAAAGGAGACAGAGAGAGAGTAAGATTCTCATGTCTCCTTCCCAGTCGCAGACAGTAGCGCCACTGATCGGTAATCCTCCGTTATCAACGCGAAGAGAGTCTGACATAATTCTTCCGCGGCGGACGGGTATGCGCAACGCATTTCCGCAATACTCGTATGCTGTACGAGTATAACATGACTAGTCTGGGATTCATAGGACTTGAGTGATCACTCATCACGATCATTTGACTCTGACCTTTACTGTTAAAGAAAACCTCTTCCTCATATTGAAGTGCCAGACTAATATAGACTTATGAGAACTTAACATTCGAAAACTTTTTATTTCATCAATAAAAAAGAACATAGCCCAATCTGAATTCCTGAAGTTTTCCTGAATTTATTAAAAATAATTGCTTTGTAACTGTTTTTTTAATATCTTTCGGTATCTTCTCTTGAGATATTGCTTTCATTGAGAAATTGAGGCCCCTTAAAATATATTAGAATTTTGAGAAAAGTTATTTTTTGCTCCAACAAAAGAGATAAAATATATTTTGTGTATAAAGCGCGTCTTTCAATTATTCGTCGATCGTGATTTTTATTACCTTGGTAACACTCCAATCGTAGATACTAATATCTACGTAGGATTTTACTCCTGGGACTTCTAGAAGTATGAAAAGTTCAGCTTAAAATAATACTTTTTATAGAAGTAGTAGGAAAGGTGCATTTTCTGATATTTCATTAATCTTCTCTCGCGCATGCGTGGCAGCCTCCATGTCCGTTAGAAGAGAAACTGCTGGAGAGTCGATTATGTTGGTACGTTGATGTCCTGCGAAAACCGGACAGCTATTACAGCTAAGCAGTGGGGAGGCAGGGGAACTAATGTTGGGCTACGCCACCACCGCCGGCAGAAGGGGTAAACCTAAAAGGGTGTGGCTTTACGTTGTAAAAGATGACATGGATGCCAATAAACTGACCAGCAGAGATGCACAAGACCGGGCGAAGTGGAGGAGTCTAAGTAGGGGACTGGACCTCAGGCTCCGAAGCGACAGCTTGGGACGCAACCGGGACAAAACGCTTAGATGACGATGATGATGATGATCGTTTACTTCGTATTTGCAAACCCTCGGACTCTTTGACTGCCTCGGTGGCGCAGTGGTTAGTGCGTCGCTTTTTAAAGCGACGGCTGTGCTTTGGGTCCCGGGCTCGATCCCTGGGTCGTGCAAAAATTTGTACCTGAGTTTTTCTGTTAAGAAATTCTCAGTGTCAGTCCGGAGTCTATAAGTTGGCGGTCTTGTACTCCGTACCTCGGAAAGCACGTTTAGCCGTTGGTCCTGCGCCTGATCTCTCTTCGGTCGCACTGGTGTCCTATCGAATTATTGTGCACTAAAATATGTCTTGCGTAGATGGCTGATTGCTGATATTGGCCGCCATGACCGAAAAAGCAGATGTAGCTTTAAAAAGCAATCAAGGAGTTGGTTCGGTAGATGTCCACTATGCCTTTTTACATCGCGCAAGTAAAGCGTGTTTCCGAAACAATGACCTCAAACCACCTGCCCACTTAAGCATAGAGTAAAATATATGTCTGAAACAATTAAGCAATTTTAAAAAAGTATGGGGGAAATAAACCATAGATCTAGAAAATATTGAGAATTTTGTTAAATAGCAAATAAAATTATTTCTGATATTTTATTTAATTGTATCTCTGACTGATTCTTGAAGGTGGCCGTACGGTATGTAGCCTACTAAATAGCCGTTGAGTTATTGGTCGGTTTCCTTTAGATGGCGCTAGCACTGGCTAGATGCCTCTATCTCAGTATATATAAGTTACTCTATGCTCTACGCCTACTAAATCATGTGAAATGTCGATGAACGTCTCAGCGTACTTCATTTGGCACAGACTCCCATAAATCCACGGCATCCGAAGCCTGCGTGGAATGAGCATTTTTCACATCTCATGTATTTTGCCAAGAGGTAGGTACAGTCAGCATTAAAATGATCTTAGGGCAAATAATTGAGCATTTGACAAAAAACACTTTTAAATTGTAGTATTGTACGGTTACGGCGGCCAATCTCAACGATCAGCCACGTACGCAAGATATATTATAGTGCTCAAGTGTGTGCGCCAAGACAAGTGCACTCTCTATTCCCTTATTACACTCATATTCCGATGGGACACCAGCGTGACACTACCGGAGAGGCGCAGGCGTTGGTTCTGCATAACATGCTTTCCGAAGCATGGGGGTAAATGACCGCCGACTTCCAGGCTCCGGGCCTGACATCAATGGCGTTTACTGACGTACAGTTGTATTTTGCCAAATGCTGAGATAATTTTAGTACGGTTGAATGGTAAGATCATTTTGATGCTGACTCTACGGATGTAATAGGTACATTTTCCGCACGTGCGATTCGAAAAGAAGTCCCTTTAGCGGGTCTCCTAGGAGTCGGAACATTTTTGGCTTTCATTTGTAATAGCTCCTAACTTTGAGAGGGTAAGTATTCCGTTGCTGATTCATATCAGTGTCTAGGTACGTAAGTAAAATCGTTTTTACTAGACCACGTATGTTACTCATCGCTTCAACAAAACCTCTAGGTCTATACTGTTGTTTTTTTGTAATGTGATAGGTTGCAGACGAGCAGACGGATCTTTTATATTGTTTTTGTTTTTACTGATTTTGAAGGATTATTGTTTTGTTTATTGATAGTATTCATGTCTTCGCTGAGAAACCTTGATTGTGGAAAATATAGTATTTGCTATTATCCGTGGATTTTATTGGCATCTCCTCACCAGCATGATTTATAATACATTCCAGTCGCCTCAACGGGTAAACATTTTCAGTAATTATTTTGACCTCCTTTACTAAATTGATAAATCAGTCAAAATCAGAAGCCTAAGTAATTTTATATGAAATTAAGTTTCTTTTTAGAATGAGGTCACGCCCCCGACTATGCTCACTGGCAAAAAGAGCTTTTATTTAACCCTTATCAACAGGGGCGTCTTTACCTATAGTGCAGGAGGTACGGTGCACCCGGACGCTGGAAGCTATAGGGCGACGAGAGCCCCTCACTACACATAGAGCCTCCACTATAACGCTCTGCAAGGGCAGGTGCGATAACTGATCGTTCTCCTCATCTTAGCGTTCCAGATGCGTCCAATAGACCGTTACGTTTGGACCACCATGATACAGGATTTGGAATGTCTGATAATTAGAATGAAGCGACTGTCCATAGGCAGTCGAACATGTTGTATTTCATTTTGTTCGCGCATTTTGAAACAAGGGCTAGAGCCGCCCCTGCTTATTAAGTATATTTGTTATCAATGTAAGCTGAATATGTTATTTATTATTATACAATGGACAATACGACAAAAAAAATATTTTACCATTTTAATATGCTTTTCGCTTAAAAAAAAAAAAAAAGATGACCCGTATTTTTTAGTTTTCATTAATATGTTTTTATTGAATAAAAAAAATAATAAAAGATGGATAAAAATGCAGGAAGTGACGTAGTCCTGAGGCTCTACGTAGGTGATGTCTTTGCTATACAATAAAAAAGTTGACTCACTGTCATTATTCACTACTGTCATTGTCAGCCATTTTCTTTTTTCTTAAGTCAACGTGAGCAAAGGCGTCATTAATTTGCCATGACGTCACAACGTCACACGGGGAATTTTACATTTTATCTTAGAATAATAACAAGACTAGAAGGATAGTTTCCTTACTGCTGTCACCTCAAATTTGAAGCACAAATTTGGTTTTTCAAGTTGGTACTACGTACGTAGTATCAACATAAAAATGCTAATTAATGTTACCAGTCACAACATATTTCCCTAACACATGGGAAATGGTTATTGCAGTAACTACTGTTTTTAATAGAACCTAGAACAACGCTTACAAGTATCTACCTAACTGTGATTATAAAATTAGTTGGCAAGTTATGTTTTGATATTTATGATGCCTTGACAATACAATAATGAATAAGAAATAAATAAATAAAGAGCTTACCTACTTATTTTAATGGTTATCAGGGTGAGTTTCAATTCGTGTAAAATGTGGATCCGTGTATTGCACTGTCAGAAACACATCAATTTACATAAATCTTAAAATTATTATTAAATGAATAAACCAATTGCATAATATTCTTGCTTATTTATTTATTAACATATAAAAGTTCTCAGTTCTATTCAAGCTAATTTATGTTCATGGATAAGCAGATGACAATAGCAGTACTTTTAACACATATAAATAAAAAAAATTAAATCGCTAAAAATACCAAAAACTTACAGAGATATTTACAATCAAAGTTTCAAGTAAAAATACAGATAAAAAAAACCGATAGTTTTTCCCGCCTTTCAAGGATTCAACTTTGAAACTACTTTAACTTCGTCAATTACAGCTTTGAAATAATTTTTAGTACTTATAACTGTACGTACATTACGTATTTATTTTTAATATGTTATTTTTTGCAGTTTTATAGCCTTGCATTTCAAATTTTAATGCCCTTGCCACTGTATCTGTTTCTTCAAATAGTTTCTCTTTGAGGCCGGCTTTGAGGCTCTCTGTGTGGAAATAACGTTTATTTTTATGTGATAGTTGGCAGACGAGCAGACAGAACACGTAATGGTAAGAAATTGCCGCCGTTCAATGACACTCGGTGGAGTCACAAGTGCAAACGTTAGAAAAAAGGTGGGTTGTTATGTCACATTGTGTGGATATAAAGTTTATTTTTATGTGATAGTTGGCAGACGAGCAGACAGAACACCTAATGGTAAGAAATTGCCGCCGTCCAGTAACACTCGGTGGAGTCACAAGTGCTACCAACCTTTAAACCTCCTATTCCCGGATTGGGCTTCCCGTACCCGCACTCACGCAGCGAAACACAGTAGAGACACTGCTTTACGCTGTAAACATCAGTAGCAACGGATTAAATTAATAAGTTGGAGCAATGAAATCTTACAAAAGTTGAAATGGGGAAAATATTTTTTTCATTATCAGGCAACACTGAGCATTTCAATAAATCGTTTGTATTTTTAGCTTATAAAACACAACATACTATGAAATATTGAAGGCTTATCTGTGAAAAGTGATGTTATTACACTTCTTATGGTTTTCCGAATCATTGTGACAAAATTTGACCGCACAAATCGTCATAGTTAATTAATTTCGCGAGATGCGTTTGACAAGCATTGACATTGACGACTGCGGAGCGATGCGGGCGTCTGGAGCCGTACGGCTCCGTTTGACTTGCGTCAAACAGTGGGCACAGACTAGGTTTCTAGTCTTGTTATTATTCTATGCATTTTATTTAATTTCTCCTTAAATATCTTTTCAAAAAATTCAAAACATTTTTTTTAAAGGCTAATCTAGAAAACGGTATTTTTAATTTTGGACAAGACAAATTTTCGGGTATAATTAGACTCAAGCAAGTCATTATTAACTAAGACCAAGATAGAAACAAGACTCTTACTATAATAATTAATTATAAATAAATCTTACCCTAAATTACAACACAGTTCCTTAGGAGTTGTTGATTACTTCCATTGTTGTAGGTACTTATAGAAATCCCTGTAGGATTCTAGACTCTACTTAAATGTAATAATATTAAATATTTCACAACATCACATACGTGTTACGGATATCAGAAGCAACAGTGGGATTACAAATATATACATATAATACTTTTCTTTTCAAAGTACTTACTTATAATACATAGTTTATATGTATTATATATCGGGGTGTTTACCCCGAACAATACAAACAGACATATTCATGCACACAAATGTTTGTGCTTTGCGGAAATCGAACCTGCAACCCTTCACACATGTGTGATGTGTAAATCGATTCGACGAACCGTTTGGAACAGTGGCAGTGAACGCTGCCTTTGGTGCAAAGGTAGCCGAGTAACCATCTAGCTAGGCAGCAACTCGCACTTTGCAAACCAGTCTAAAGTCACACAGATACGCAATGCAAGCAACAAAATAATACCACGTAAAAGTTTACACACTTCAGCTATGCTTCACCCCAATAATACTCGTACGAGTACATGTCTCACCCACCTCTGGATGACTCGTCATAACTACATTTGCGTAGTCTCTTTCCATTTGAGGACAAACGGAGACACACAATGCTCGGTGCCAGATGGAATGGAAACATCTCTCACATAAATAAATATAGCTATTTGTATAAATGCGAAGTTCTGATGTGATTTTCTTTCTGCTAAGCTACAGTATTCATCTATGTACATATTCGACAAACAGTAGAAGATACTGAACACATTTTCCGTATGATCACAGTAATCATGTTTGGTTTCTAGGCTACAAATAAGTAATTCGGTGTTGAAACAGTCCCCTGCATACTAATTAATGGCTTCAACTCTGTTTAATTTGTTGGAATTGTTCGACAAGCAGTTGAAATTATTAGAAGATAGCTTTTCGCATTTACGGTTTTTCATAAATCAAGAAAATATTATTTATTAGAAAGGCGCCTAGGTAGGTATCGGTACATATTGGCAGAATGTGTGGGATAAAAATATCTTGTGAATACTTTATGTATAAAAAAAGACAAGTCACTTGACAGATGACATAGTGACATTTATGGGGGTTAAGGTTTTGAGCGCCATGGGTGACCGACAAACAATAAAAATATTTATTTGTGTCTGGTTTAATTAATGTTCAAATTCTCGGAATCACAAAAGACATCGGGCACGGGCCTTGGAAAAATAAGAAGAAATGCTAGTCATCCCCCGAGCAAACCAATTCTTGTTATGAACGTTGAACATCGTCACTCTTCAGTGTCATGTTTCCCGAAGATACGAGTAAACATGCTACCTAAGCGGATGTCCACCCCGTCCACTAAAGCCTGTTAAATTAATGTGACCCCTGTGGTTTTGGCAAATTACGTGGATACCGCGCGGATTGCAGCAAAATGTATCATTGGATGGAAATGCGGATGTGATTATGCAGCCCAAGGCGTTTCGACACTTAGTTTGGTAGCTATAACGGGTCATTCGCTACTTTGTTACGATATTGCATCGTATACAGTTTGATATGAGAATTGCCCTGCATCAATAATTACTAGCGACCTACCCCCGCTTCGAACGGGTGCATTATTATGCATGCATGTATTATATCCTTAAACTTACATATAAGATTTAAATTGAAATGACCGTATCAAAATCCGATGCGTTTTTTTTTTAAGTTTTAAGCATACATAGGGACATACAACGAAAGCGATTTTGTTTTAGATAGATGGAAAGATAGATAAATTATTCTTTCGCAGTTAAGTTGACACACATAAATACAAGGGAAAAAAACAAAATAATAAATAAGGTGCAATTAATACAAAAGCAATTAGAAAAAAAAAACAATAATTAAAAAAAGAAACTCCAATCAACATTAAAAGTATTTAAAATGTTTTATGTTTTTTACTTTTTTTTATTCATTCATGTACCTATAGTTAGCTTGTATAAACTGTCCGCGATATAAACGGAGGATATTCAAGTATCGGCTTCCGTTTTTATCGCTTATGTAGAAATCTCTAAATTCTACTTCAATGTCGAGTGCTCGAGAATACTCGTAGGTCCTCTGGTCGTTTCACAATAGGTCGATGATATAACTGTTCATTTTAGTTACTACATGCATCCTAAAAGCTCAGGAACAAGTACTTTAAGTAATGGAGACCTAAACTCAATAAACATACTGTAACGGTTTACTACATAAACAGTTGTTTATAGCTAAGTTACAAACTTATTAAATACTAGTAATAATAAAATAATATAAAACAAACGAATCTTAAACTAATACAAAATAATAAACAAGAATGGCCGTGTGGTGCCCGGCAGAGTAGAATAGGGCACCCTCACTCTTACCGAGGTGTCGTAAAAGGCGACTAAGGTAAAGCTGCTGGCATGATCATCAGCACCCAGAGAAGGAAAACTCTGCATTTATATCAAAACCCTCGCCAACCCGTCTGCCAAGCGTGGTGAGTATGGCAATTACCCCTCATGTGATTGAGGGAGGCCCGTGCCCCAGCAGTGGGGACTTAAATGGGCTGACGATGACGATGATGATGAAACAAGAATAAAAAACAAATTAAATATAAAATAAACACTTATCCTAATATTCCTAACTAATTTAATACATAGGTACATAATATTAACTATTTACAATGAGTTATTATTTTCAAAAGTATAACACAAAAAAACACGTAATTGACAGTGAGTTGTAACTAGTACGCACTACGCTATTAATGTAGTTTAATGGTAATTCATCGTTTAACTATGGTACCAACAATGGCTCGAGGTTGTAAGAAGATAAATATTTGACAAATAGATTAAACACGTTTTTCAAATTAAGCATACAGCTGCTGGATAATGCTTCTAAATATTTCCCACCGCAATGACATTATGTATGTTAATTCCGTATAACTCACGAGTTAACGTCTCAGTATTAAAATTAATTAATTCTGTTACATGAACGTGACTCCTTTTTAAGGGGATCTTTCGGAATATTTACAATAAACAATTTCCGTCGCCGATAACCTTCTTACACTAAGTTCGTTTCTCTTATATTGGATGAAAGCATATAATTAACATTATAATTTCTAATTGCTGCTTTTAATTATTAAGACCGCTTTAATACCGAATTTGTCTTCGTATAGGTAAGTACATTGATTAATTAATGTCTTTATTACGAGTTGGTATCCAATTCAGATATACCTCCACCTAAATTGGATAGAAACCTTAATAATGAGAATTTTGTCTTATCATATTTCATCCTTAGTTCGTGGGTATAGTCTACTAATTAATGATACTTACTTATCTTACGTCTGAAGGTTATTTATTATGAGATACTATTTCATACCGTTAGAAAAGCCATGTTCGTGTTTTATACAAATTTAATATTTTTTTATACTGAAAATCCGATATTTTACACACAATGATGCACTATGCATGTCTTACCTGAAATTTGCATCTGTCTCCGCTAAGTATACCTACACTATTTATGTATCCCTAGCTAGTTTTAGTATACTGCTGTACACAACCTGCAGATACATCTGAAATGGATTTGGCTTTAGGCCAACTTTTATTTTACAGTATAGGAGAAGAAGAGACTAATCTACTTTTAATATTATAAATATAGAAATTTCAACGTCATGTCACCCGTTAGCGACATCTAACTTCTATTATAAAAAAAGTATAAATAAGCCGTGTGGTCCCCGGCAGAGTAGAATAGGCCACCCTCACTCTTACCGAGGTGTCGTAAAAGGCGACTAAGGTAAAGCTGCTGGCATGATCATCAGCACTCGGAGAAGGAAAACTCTGCATTTATATCAAAACCCTCGCCAACCCGTCTGCCAAGCGTGGTGAGTATGGCAATTACCCCTCATGTGATTGAGGATGGCCCGTGCCCCAGCAGTGGGGACTTAAATGGGCTGATGATGATGATAAATAAGAAATATTTTTTATTATTGGACAACTAACACTACGATATATCATTTACATACAATTACTAATAGAGCGTCATCAGCGTCATAATGCTTTTTACGCACCCGCGAACACGGCCACAGGCAACAGACTTCCTACAAGAATCTCGGTACGGCATATCCAAAATATATAGCACGTACACACGGAACGCCGCCACACCACATACATGTGCGTGTACCTTGATCTCGACGTGTCGGACGGACAGACAGACTGTATGGAAACGTGAGCGGGAGAGATACAAATCTTCTTCTTCTTTGAGTGTCTCTTCAGTTCAGCAGGTTGGCCGTCAGCTTTCCAAAATCCTCAGTTCATTGCGAGACAAAACAGTCGAGAGAAACAAATACAAATTGTGTATTTCACATAATTGGTTACATACATATTTATGTGGCACACTAGGAAGAGTAAATGGATGACAAATAGGTTAAAAATAAACGTACATTTTTTTTGGATACCTATCGCCATTTAGTTATACTTTACAAATAGCCACGTATTAAACAATACAGGAAAGCAACCTGAGGGTCCCACACTAGGAAGCCCTATGTCGTGGCTACTTGGTGAAAACAGCTTGCGACAAGTTTGTGAGTTCGTGAATTATATTGTATTCTACTAAAACTGAGGAATAATATACTTAATCTATAACTATTTATGAGATGGTTCTGTGTGTGTGGATGTGTGTGTGTGTGGATGCAGGAATCCGTCCTAGAAACG
This sequence comes from Marasmia exigua, assembly GCA_019059595.1. Taxonomy (NCBI): domain Eukaryota; kingdom Metazoa; phylum Arthropoda; class Insecta; order Lepidoptera; family Crambidae; genus Marasmia; species Marasmia exigua. The sequence continues at coordinate 13,369,391 of CM032479.1, forward strand.
AAACTCTCTATGACCAGAATAAAAGTAGCTAGAGAGTGGGTTACAATACATATAATATTAGACATACAAGGTGATTCTATAACCATCTTACTCTTTTTCAGGTCGTTACTCCCAATAACAAGCATTTTTCTTTAAGGAACAGGTTCAAATAAATATATGCCATATGTCCTTAGCAGCAATTATACATATATTAATGTTGTTGTTGTTTTATAAGAAGATTTTTATTTAGGAAAAAAATAATAATACTGTTGATTCTGGTATCCGTAACACAGGTGCTTGAGCTACCTATCTCGGAGTTAGGTCAAAGCATGTGATGTTGTGCAATTTTTTTTTATTTTTTTTTACTGTATCAGGTCACCAGGGATATTTTTAAACAATATTTATCAGATAAAAAGCCTTCTTAAATATTATTTTTTTATGTGATAGGTGGCCGACTAGCTAACGGATCAGATCGTAAGCGAAATGAGTATGGATGGTGGATTTATAAAAACAAAACAGATAACAATATTTATTTGATTTGATTTGTACTAGACAGTAATCCTTCCAAAACCTAAATCCTTCCTAACTTCCTGTATTAAAATGTACCAATCAGTGAACATAACAATACGAGTAACAGTGAGAGCAAAATAAATTTTGTAAGACAGTTAAAACATTAAAAAACCAGTAAAAATTTAAATATTAATAAAAATAGATCCAAATTATTTCTCCGCAGACAGAGTTTTGCAACATACTTTACGGAAGCGGACCGAGTCAGTAACGAGATAAAGTTATAATGATGCAATGAAGTACTTACTTCCGAGCAAATATGCGTAAGCGCCAACTGACTGAAATACATTACACAGTTACACTCGTATTTGTACGAGATACTTTGTTTAAATTAATTATGTGCTTAAAACTTTGCATATTTAAATTCTACGGTTTTTGTTTTTTTTTTTTTATGTGATAGGTGGTAGACGAGCAGACGGATCACTCGATGGTAAGCGATTGCCGCCGCCCACGCACAAGCGCGACACTAGTGGAGTCACAACCCCTAAACCCCCCTTTCCCCCGAATTGGGCCTCCGGGACCCTCACTCAGGCAGCGAAACACAGCACAATGCTGCTTCACGCCGGTTTTCTGTGAGGCCGTGGTATCACTCCGACCGATTCTAAACCCACACTTATGTAGGCTATACAGAGCATGCGTAGCATTAGGATACATACCCAAAAGGTGGAGACATGTAAAGGTAATATATATACCAAAACCAGGAAAACCGAATTACGAGGAACCAAAGGCGTTCAGGCCGATCAGTCTTCAATCCTTTCTGCTAAAGGCATTGGAGAAGATGATTGACAAACATATAAGGGATGGCCCCTTATGGAAGTTTCCGCTGCATGAACTGCAATGTGCATATCAGCCGGGAAAGTCAACAGAAACAGCATTACACCACGTAGTGAGTAGGGCAGAGGCCGCACTGGAATCAAAGGAATTGTGTCTGAGCATTTTTGTTGATATAGAAGGGGCCTTCGACCGCACAACCTTTGAGTCTACAAGAAATGCAGCTAAAATACATGGCATAACAGAGACTATCTGCAGGTGGATAGACTGCATGCTTAGAGGTAGAATAATCCATTCAGAACTACAAGGTGAGAAATTAGTTGTGAAGACCACAAGAGGATGCCCCCAAGGGGGAGTCCTATCCCCCTTGCTCTGGAGCTTGGTTGTGGACACACTAATCAAAAAACTCAATGAAGGTCCGCTGTTCACAGTTGGATACGCAGATGATCTGGTCATCATGATAAATGGGAAATTTCCCAGTACGGTATCGGAACTATCGCAAAACGCAATGAGGATTCTCGAAGAATGGTGCAAAAAAATTCACCTATCCGTGAATCCAGAGAAAACCACGCTAGTTCCGTTTACGAGAAGGAAAAAAATTGAGGGTCTCAAAACACCAACTCTATATGGAACACAACTTCATAGTTCGAAAGAAGTTAAATATCTAGGTGTGATCCTAGATAAAGAACTAAATTGGAGCAGCCACATGGACAACGCCATTAAAAAAGCTCTAAGGGTGTTCAATATGTGTCGGACAACCTATGGAAAAACATGGGGACTAAAGCCGAAGATATTAAGATGGATATACACGATGATGGTCAGACCAATACTGACTTATGGTAGCATTGCATGGTGGTACAGAACAAGGCTCAAGACCTGTCGGAATACACTGGGAAAGATGCAGAGAACGGCATGTCTTGCAATCACGGGAGCATTCAAAACAACTCCAACTGCAGCAATAGAGCTCCTGCTAGACCTTTCTCCACTGCATATAGTGATAGAAACAGAGGCAAGGAAAGCTGCTCAAAGGCTAAAAATAGCAGGAATATGGGACGAAACCAAACCTCGAACCAGACACACTAAATGGAACGAGGTACCTCATCTCAACAGGATAACCCAAATGGGATATGATAAGATATGTCCCAGATATAGGTTTCAAAAGGATTTCAAGATAATCATACCAACTAGGGAAGAGTGGAAAAAGAACCCACCAAAACCTGAAAAGGACAGTCTGATCTGGTACACAGATGGTTCCAAGATGGAGACAGGTACTGGAGCAGGCGTTTACGGACAAAACTATGAAGAAAGTCAAAGTATGGGAGAAATGGCAACAGTTTTTCAAGCTGAAACATATGCCATAATCACTTGTACAAGGAGGAACATAAACCTTAAAGCAAAGAATCGTACTATATACATTCTTAGTGACAGCCAAGCGGCACTGAAGGCACTGGGCAAGCCGAAAGTGGACTCTAAGTTGGTGTGGGATGCCATCAAAACCCTAAACTGCTTAGGACGACACAACAAGGTAAGGCTATTGTGGATACCGGGTCACGAGGGCTACACAGGAAACGAAAAGGCAGATGAGCTAGCAAGAAAAGGCTCTAAAGCAAAATACATTGGACCGGAACCTTTTGTTGGATTATCGAGCTGCACCATCAGTATGGCCTTCCGGCAATATGTATACGAAGAGCAAACTAAGGAATGGAAGAAAACACTAGGAATGAAACATTCAAAGGCCTTCATAGGAGACAATACAAAGATATGGAAAAAATATATTCTCGGAGGCAATAGACAACAGACAAGGATGCTCATAGGAGCGTTAACAGGGCATTATGCAACGAACAAAATGCTGATGAAGATGAACATGATATCGAACAGCGACTGCAGAGCATGCAAGGAGGAGACGGAAACCATAGAACATCTTTTATGTGAATGCGACTCACTAGCCAGAGGCAGAATGTGTCTTCTAGGTAACGCTTATCCTAAACCAGGAGACTACAGGCACTTCAATCCGAAAGACATCGTGATGCTGATGAAACGAATCTTTCGTGAGTAAGAGCGCAAAAGAAAGGGGAGGTACAAAAGATCCCTTAGGGTCGACGTGCCCCATGAAAATGGCCCCTAACAGATAAGATAAGATAAGATCACTCCTATCGAACCGGCCCATTCATGCCGGAGCGTCGCTCTCATACGGTCAATACAGTCTAACGGTCCCACGGTGAAAACGGTTTTTTGTTTGCTCTATTTCCAATGGATGAACATTCGATATTTATTTATTTACATGCTTTACTGAGGGCTTACAGTTTAAGCCAAGTGCCCTGCAGTTATCATTTAATTAGTACACTATTACTAAAAACAACAGCCGTGTGGTCCCCGGCAGAGTAGAATAGGCCACCATCACTCTTACCGAGGTGTCGTAAAAGGCGACCAAGGTAAAGCTGCTGGCATGATCATCAGCACCCAGAGAAGGAAAACTCTGCATTTATATCAAAATCCTCGCCAACCCATCTGCCAAGCGTGGTGAGTATGGCAATTACCCCTCATGTAATTGAGGGAGGCCCGTGACCCAGCAGTGGGGACTTAAATGCGCTGACGACGACGACGACTTACTAAAAACATCCTGTAACATGCCGTATTCTAAGTATATAACAAAGTTTGTGTACTATAAAAAAGAGAAAAATACTAAAACATACATTATATAACTGGAAACTTCACCTCACTTAAATGGAACGTCAAAAACAATTCTGCCTCATCAGTAAATCATTTTTGTGTTTTTGCGAATAAGTCTACTTGGGGACGCTTGACTAATAGTTTTTTGAGCAATTCTAGAGCTCTCCGCGTCGGGATATCCATTTTATGTTCGTAGATTTGCTTTATTTCCAAATATGCATAGATTTTTTGCTTGATGAAGATCTCGGCGGTAGAAAGACACTTTTTCATAGACCAGTGAGCACATCTGCTCCAAAGAGAGTATAAATACAGTTATATCAATATGTTCTTTTTTGGGGATTATGACAGAAACTTATTCAATTGAATTGTAGAACAATCGTTTAATCTAAACAAACATTCTGATGTTGACTGCAAAATATAATAATATGGAAACGTGTCACTTTACTGGTGAGGCTATCATCCATGGGTGGTCCTCGCTTATCACCAGGTGATCCATCTGCTCGTCTGCCCCCAATAACAATTAAACGAAGTATGGTACAGTCACGAGCTTTAATTTGGGACCCACCCAAGGTTGAATGTCGTGTAGCAAACTTTCCCTATTAAGAGCTAATAATTTAACGTGTTAAAGTCATATTATTTACCATCGAAACTTTACTTATCTAGGGGCAACCGTGCAAAACCGTCAACTTGAGCAAGGGCATAAGATCATTACTAAAAAGTAAATAATGTCAACATAAAATTCATTCATAAAATAATATTTAAATTAGATAATAAACAATAATAATTAACACTATAGACATTACACACTGAATACGGTATATGACTATTTTTTTTTTATTTTTGCAATCAAAAGACCTCTCAATGATAGAAACATCGTTGAAAGAATCACTTGATTCTCATTTAAACTACCTGAGATATCACAACTTTAAAATCACATTATTTTGGGCAAACCCGAAACGCTCCATACAAATGGCTACTAAGATGTGACGTCACACGACAGTATTTTGTATGCATTTCATTTGAATTTTGTATGGTAGCTATATCAAATGTTTCGTTTATGTCAATGGTTCTATTATAATAGTTGGTGCAAATTGTATGGATTATTCAATGGTATAATTATTTTTTTATAATTTCATACTTTTAAAATGGACTTGCCCATGAATCTTTGAATGACCATAAAACCGGCTAGACGTTATATTTTTAATTGAGAATTTTGGCCATTGGCACATATTGACCTATATTTTGATAAAATATTTATATTTTGTAAAATCTTGAGCTTAGTCATATACCCTATTATGTCGTATTACGTGGGTATAACTTAAAAACTTTGATTAATAACTTTTTGGCCCTGTGTTCTATCTTTATTACAATATACTTTTTCATTGTGAAACTGACATTGACACGAGTGACACAACATATGTTCGTGATTAGAATACCGTAATGCTAGCTTTTTGCAAAGAGGTTATTGTTTCAAGGACCGATTAGATAAGACGTTTTATGTCTTAACTTAACATTCAACATTATTGCACTAAAGTTTCGACCTTATTGCATTATAAATGTTCTAAGGACATTTAAAGGAAATGGATCCTAAATTAAAGCTCTACAACACACTGTACAAGCAATCCTACTTACTTAGGTGTTGTTATTATGAGGTGTTTTCACAAAGTTTTCGTGAATCCATTATTTAAGCGTTAATGTTTTCCAGGGCGAAGAACAGCTATGAAGGCTTAGTTTCCCCAAACTTTATCGCTTCCAAAGCAATAAAAATTTAAATCTGTCGACAAGCAATTTGCCGACGCCGGCCGAGTTCAAAGCTGCCACCACTTTGACAATTTACTTTTCATAGCGGGCAGGTAGAATCAAGAAAATTATTTCCTTTTCGATCGGTTTTTCTTAAATATTCATGCTGAATATTTCGAGCCGAACAATCAATAATTCTGTAGTTCAGAAACGAACGAAATGTGTAAAATTACAAATGGCCACTGCCCAGTATCAAATTTATTATTCAAGCAGTTCGCTTTGACGATAATATGAATGTATAGCCATTATTTACCTGTTCTTGAAGAACATTGTTCGCTCACCGATTACATAATACCTATTGTAGCAGAAGAAAATGTATCGAAGCATGAAACTATTTGATACTTTCCCATACCTCATAAGTAGGCCTTTGAAACATCTATTGAATTTATGTAGTGTGTGGTGAAAATAGCAACTCGACTCAAAGAGACTTTTTATATGAAAATCAGAGGAACCGCGAGGGAATAAGTTTTCTAGTTTTGTGACATCTTCGCTGACAGTCTTGTTTGCTCTTCTTAGTATAGTGGAAATGTAAATACAAAAATATACACAAGAATAGTTTTAAATAGATACGTGGAAATATATACAAATCCACAAAGAGAAGGTATCATATTTACTTCATGTTTTATGGGTCAAATTCAATAGCTATGTGATTTTGGTAACCAACATTATTTAAAACCACTACGACTTCTGTATCCAAAATTAGACGTGATCGGATTTGTAAACTACACATCGTGTCTGTGTGTGTGTAGTTAAACATTACACTCCTTCAGTCATAGTGCAATATTTATCATTTGAGCTGCTGCACCTCATTATTATTTCTTTTTTTTATTTTAGTTTTGGTTTTGATTTGCTATTCTTGGGTTACTATCGTGAATACTTAGTCTTTGGAATCGCTTTTTGTTTTATTATAAAGTATGTATCCTGGTTATAGAAGATATAACTTAGATATAACTTATAGTCTAGATGACTGTAAGGTAAGAAGCGGGTTATTCCTAATACTCTACTATGTCTAGTAGTCTAATGACTACTTAAAAGGAAAACTAGACGAGAAATCTGTAAAAAAGTACTGTTGAAATAACCGATTTTTTAATTAAAATTTTTAATAATTATACTTTTAGTCAAGTCCATTATTTATTCGTCGGTGTTCGTAATTAGTCGGTATTCCCTATAGAAACTTCCATATTGTGCCGTAACATTTGGCAGACAGGCTAAGTTTGCGGGTTTGCGGCTGACACCGACAGATCCGTCGGCCTACTCTCGGCGATGCCGACATAATTCCTTTAGAGTACTCTAACGAAGAAAGTAATTTGCTTTAGGATTACAGGCATAACTTACTTAAGTATACACATAAGCAGATGTAAGCTGCTCGTGTTTCTGTGAAATTTTCAGTATTGACACGATTTAATTGCCTGTGAGCCAGTTTCTGAATTGAGAATTTGAAGTTAAGCATGATTTGAGCACAATGTTTGACAGTTGATGTATGACTCAACTGTCAAAGTTCGTGCTCAAGTTGTGCTTAACTTTAAATTCTCAATTCAGGAACCGGCCCTGTAGGTAGGTACCTATGGAAATGCTAGGCTCGCTGAAGCTGAAAGGTACTTAATATTTGTAAACCATCTCCTGACCACGTCACTTCTCAAAAATAATGGCATCAAAATCGATTTCCATCTGTGGTTATGATTCCATAGAGAAACACGCACTTCAAACCCATCATCACCTCTTTTATGTCGGGGGTAGAAAAATCGATAATCCATTCACCTTAGACTCATTTTGGGTCGCTGAGCCATTGGAGTATTCACCTTAGATACAATCGACCAGCCTAATACATAATAATGCATGATTGATATGGCGGAACATCGATCTGGGAGAATTTTGAGCCTGAAACATTAGCTGAAATTAGATGTATCATGAAGAGTTTTCTACATCTAAGTAATGGAAGAAAAAGTAATGGTATTTTAAAGCTATCGTACCTATGTACCTTTTGAATCTACAAAAACAATACATGTCGAATTCAGAACATCGTGCTTTTTTTGAAGTCGGTTAAAATTTAAGTGATTAGATATTCTTTTGTCAAAAAAATCATAAATAGGGATCTTTAACGTAAATAAAGACCGTAAGTAAAATTGATCTTCCAGATAATGTTCGGTTACAAAACTTGTGTAATTTAATGAGTTGGAAAATATATTAATAATATTTACTGTTTGTTTACGCAACACTAAAAGTAGTTTTCTTCTTTATCCATTAACACTAATTTACAATCTTCGTAACGAAAAGCAAACGGATTTTCCTGTTGTCTCTATGTGTTGGCTTAAATAAATATCTTCTCCTGTAGTTTACTGAAGAATGCGGTGTTGAATGTAATAATTACGTGTGTTGTCTATCTTTTGTACAAAAGCCACATACAAATTAGAACAGTAACCCCTCAGCTTCGTAATTTTGTACACAGCCTCCTTGACATCTAATGTATTCGCCGCCAGAAACTGCGGCCACGTGAAACACATTCAAAGGAACAACTTGTGAGAGTAAATATTAAGCTGAGTGGCTGCATTCCCCTCATCTCACCTCAGAGTGTGGTTTCCGGTTGTGTCTAAAGCTGTCGTTTCGGAGCCCAGAGTAGGCTAGAAAAACTTGGCAGCCTCCTTGACATCTAATTATTCGCCGCCAGAAACTGCGGCCACGTGAAACACATTCGAAGGAACAACTTTTGAGAGTAAATATTAAGCTGAGTGGCTGCATTCCCCTCATCTCATCTCAGAGTGTGGTTCCCGGTTGTGTCTAAAGCTGTCGCTTCGGAGCCCAGAGTGGGCTAGAAAAACTTGGCGTGCTCAATAGGTCGAGGGCGTATTTCATGCCGAGGCATCTCTTGCAACTTTATAAGGCGCAGGCATATTGGAATATTGCTCTCACCTCTGGGCTGGAGCTTCCAAGTATCAGCTTCTTCCTCTAGACCGTATCCAGCGAAGGGCAGTCAGAATTATCGACTACCAGGCTCTTTCCAAGACGCTTGATCCTTTGTCATTGCGTAGAGATGTAGCATCGCTATGGGTCTTCTATCGCAGCTACAATGAGGAGTGTTCCGAGGAGCTGTTCGGCCTTATTCCAGCTGCCAATTTTCACCATCGCAAATCACGCCAGAATTCCAATTTTCACCTACATCACTTGGATAGATTTTACTCCACCACAGTGCGCTTCTCACGTTATACTAGTTATACCATAGATTTATCCACGGATAAAGATTGGTCGGATCCGCCCTTAGTTAGCTAACGTACAGTCAACAGCAGAAGTAGCTGCCCATATTTCGTAGTTTGTAGTTCTTATTCCGAAGAGCATAAGAGTCACCAGCTGCGAAAAGTGTGCATAAACTTTTGCTGTTGACTGTACTCGTATTAATCTATATAAGCCAGTAGATGTGTGCTGTTGTTACAGAACACTGCACTTTAATCCCATTAAGGGACAAAGGTTTGGTGTTACCTTTCAATCATGGTATTATATAATGTGATGAGTGAAATGATGTGCAGAATAATATATTAATATTTACATTATTTTATTAATAAGAAAGATTTTACCGTCACAAGGTGACAACGACCCGTTTGGAACAGTGGCAGTGAACGCTGCCTCTGGTGCAAGGATTGCGGGTTCGATCCCCGCACAGTACAAACATTTGTGTGCATGAACATGACTGTTTGTGTTAGTCTGGGTGTTCTAAATGTATTATAAGTACGTATTTACAAAAGAAAAGTATTATATGTATATATTTGTAATTCCACTGTTGTTTCTGATATATGTGATGTTGTGAAATATATTTTTTTTGAGATTGGTTTAGAGAAATAATAAAATCGTGTTGTGTATTTAACATACTTTGTGATTTGTTCAAATCACTTTCCCCCTAGCCGTGTGGTCCCCGGCAGAGTAGAATAGGTCACCCTCACTCTTGCCGAGGTGTCGTAAAAGGCGACTAAGGTAAAGCTGCTGGCATGATCATCAGCACCCAGAGAAGGAAAACTCTTTTTTTTTTTTTTTCTTCTCGCTGGGGAATGCCGCCGGCCCGTAGTGCAATGGCCGACGTCGCCGCCTAGTGGCGGCGCCTTATGCATACCCTCCTGCTGGGGAGCAGGAGGGTTATGTCGGGCTCTCCTCTGGCGGGGGCTTCTCCTAACGAGAAGCCGGCCAGAGGCATACCGACTAAACCCCAGCGGTTTTCCCTCATCGCCCTTAAATGGGAAGGCGTCGTGGGCTGTAGGACGAACCTATTACCCATACGGGCACCACGACCCTCCCCGGGCGGTGCCCGCCTACACGGCGGGCCAGGCGGTTCCTCCCCCGGCTTGCTGGCCAGGAGAGGGGGTAGGGACGGCCGGGAAAACTGAGCCGTCCCTACCGGGCTGCTGAGGGAGCCCGTGCAATGCCGGCGCTGGTGACCCCCCACCATGCGCCAGCGGGCTCCCTCTGCGGAGAGGAGCGAGACGCGCATCTGTTCGGCGTCTCCTACCCCTCCTTGCCCTTCGGAGCGCGGGAGCGAGAGGATTTGCTTCGCGCTCGCGCTCCGCCGCCTCCTTCGCTGCCATTACGTGCTCGCAATAGTCAGCGAAGGCCTTCCAGGCCACCTCGCTCACTAGCATAGCTCTCACTATGCTAGGGAGCGAGAGGTCCTGGCCGACCTTCGCGACCAGCGCATCACGCTGCCGAGACCACGACACACACTCCGCCAGGGTGTGGTGTGCCGTGTCCTCGACAGCGCCGCACGCATGGCAGGAAGGCGTCTCCTCCCGTTTGATTAGGTGCAGGTAGTGACCGAAACAACCGTGCCCGGTCATTACCTGCGCCATTCGGAAGGAGACGTTGCCGTGGTGACGCTCAAGCCACAGGTCCAGGACCGGGGCGAGCGCGTCGAGGGTCCTACGGCCGTACGGAGCGGTGGTGAGATACTCGGACCACCGCCTCAGGAGGCTCTTCTGAGCCCTCCTCCGTACGGCTTCCCTCTCGACGGGGCAGAGGCGTTCCCCCTCTGCCCTACTGACCACCATTTTCTTGTAAACGGTGGTCAGCACCACGGCTTCTAACTCCCATGGAGGGGTCCCAGCGAGCAAGCAGGCCGCGTCAAAGCCTACCGTCCGGTAGGTTCGAGCGACCCGCTGCGCCATCACCCGCTGAGGCCCCCGCAGGAGGGGAGTGTTGTCCCGTCCTGCCAGGGAGTCGGCCCAGACTGGCGCTCCGTAGAGCGCCATGGAACGCAGGATGCCGGCGTAAAGACGCCGGCACCTCGAGCCTGGGCCTCCCAGGTTGGGCAGCATCCACGTCAGCGTGTCTGCTGCCTTTAGGAGTCGCGGTTGTAGTCCGCGAAAATGCGGGCCAAACTTCCACCGCGAGTCCAAGGTGAGGCCGAGATAGCGCATCTCGGCCTTCACCTCAACCTGGTGTCCCCCCACAGTGATAAGCGCACCGTGGGGGAACGGTTCCCGAGGCCCTTTAGGAAAGTAAAGGGCCTCGGTTTTCTCCAGCGCCACCTCAAGCCCGAGAAGGCGCATTCGGGATACGACTAGGTCGCCGCCGTGGGACGCCACGCGAGCAGCGTCCCTGTACGTTGACCCCCGGGAAGTGACTAAGGTATCATCTGCATAGCAGATGACACTCATTCCCGGGAGGAGTACACCGCGGAGGACCCAGTCGTACCCGATATTCCACAGGAGTGGTCCGAGGACCGACCCCTGTGGAACGCCTAGCTCGACCGGGCGGCGCTGGATCTCCCCATCCCGGTCCGCATACATGACCTCCCTCCCCTCGAGGTAGTTCTCGATGAGGAGTTTGAGGTACGGGGGCACTCGGAAATGTTCGAGTGCCTCCAGTATGACCGGGTGGGGGAGCGTATTAAACGCGTTTCGGATGTCGTAGCTGACAGCTACGACACCCTGGCTGCGTCGAGCAGCCTGGCGGGTCTCGTCCCGCAGGCGGGTCAGGGCGTCGACGGTGGACCGCCCCGACCTAAATCCGTACTGGGCCCCGGACAAATCGGGCCCAGTAGTCGCCATGTGCTCGACGAGGCGGGAAGCGATGATCTTCTCGAACAGCTTCCCTACCTCGTCGAGCAGGACGATCGGTCTATAGGCCGACGGAGAGTCCGCCGGCCGACCCGCCTTTTGAAGCAGGACCAATTGGCCCTGCTTCCAGATTCTCGGGAACCTCCCGACCGCCATACAGCGGTCGAAGAGGTGCCGGAATCTCCCCTCCATCTCCCCGATGGCGATGGCGATGACTCTCGCCAGGACGCCATCGGGGCCGGGGGCAGTCCTCTTGGCGCGGAGTTTCAATTCTGCTGCGCCAAATTCCTCCGTGGAGATTGGGAGTGGCCCAAAGTCCACGGGGGGGACCGCCCACGCAGGCGGGCGCATCCTGGGAGGGACGAAGTTGGTGCGGACAGGAAAAAGCGTCCGCACCACTCTCTCCAGGAGCTGAGGCTGGAGAGTCTCCGTGACCGGGGGGCCTATGGGGCGCAGTTTATTCCGCGCCGCCTTATAGGGCCTCCCCCAGGGGTCACGGTCGAGACTCTTCAGCATCTCGTCTCTCGCCGCGTCCTTGGCCCTGCCCACCTCATATTTGAGTGACCCTCTCGCCTGGCGGTATGCCAGGTAGAGGCGGTCCTCTAGGGCGGCAGGGTCCCGCCTGCGCCTCCTCCTCGCCCGTTGGAAGGCCCTATGGGCCGCACGACACGCGGCCCTGAGGGCCTCTAGGTCCGCCGACCACCAATAAACAGCGCGGCGGGGAACAGGGCGGCGTGACCGAGGCATGCTCGCGTTACATATCTCGGTCAGACTGGTGCGGAGGGCGGACGCAGAGAGGTCCACGTCATCCTCGCCCAGGACTGGGTAACACCAGTCCTGGACGAAGGCGGCCTCCTTGGCCCTCTCTCTGTCCAGCTTGGTGACAGCCCACCTGGGGAAGGGAGAGGGCCGCCTCCTGGCCGCCTGGGTGGACGCCGACGAGTTTCGGACCACAAACTTGATGTGTTTATGGTCCGAAAGGGTTTCCCCTAGGTCCACCTCCCACACCGTCGTGCGCGCCGCAATGGATGGGGTGGCGAACGTTACGTCGACCACTGACCCTCCATTGTGTCGCACGCACGTGTGTGTCGTGCCCCGGTTTAGCGTGTGGAGACCGATCGTTGTCACCCACTCCCTAAGGGCACGACCACGCGCGTCAGTGGCCGGATTCCCCCAGGCCGGCGACTTAGCGTTCAGGTCCCCAGCGATTATAATAGGGCGCGGTGCCAAACGGCACAAAACCGCGCCCAGAGCCGCCAGGAACCCCTCGAACTCGAAGAGAGGCCGGGAAGGGGAGAAATATACTGCAACGACGGCGATATTCTCCCCCCCGGCCACGACGTACCCCGACCCCCTCTCAACAAGAGAGAGCGGGGGAAAAGGGGATGACGGCCGCTGAAAAATAGCGGCCACGCCATCCCTGTCGCCAAGCCAACCGTCCGAGATACGGTATGGCTCGGCGACCACGGCGGTGTCCACCTGCCACTCGGCCAGACGCTGGTAAAACAGGTCCTGGGCCGAGCGGCAGTGGTTGAGGTTTGTTTGGAGGAAGGTGCGGTGTCCCAGGTCCATTATGGTTCCGCACCCTCCTCCATACGCTCAACAACGGGAGGCTCCGTGGGAGCCTCTGTGTTGGCCCCTGTCGCTGGCCGTGCAGGCGGCGGCGGTGGTCTGCCCGTCTTGGGAGGAGGACGACACTTCTTCCCCCTCATTATGTGCCCTGCTGGCCTGCCGCTTGCGGCACAAACGGCGCAGTGGGGCACTTTCTCCTGGCAGTCCGCTCTGGAGTGTCCCTCCTTGCCGCACCGGACGCATAGCGCCGAGCGGTCGATTGAGGGACAGAGGGCCCGCGTGTGGCCGGTGCCGAGGCACCGGAAGCACCGGAGGGGCTCGTCTTCCAGAGCCCGCACCCCCGCCGATGTCCAGCCGACTAAAAGTCGGCCGGCGGCCAACACCACCTTGGCAGCGGTGGTGGGGCAGTGGACTCGGATTCGGCCCATTCCCCACCGGCCCCGGTGAAGCTCTCCGCACTTAATGGTCGACGGCTCGCAGCCGCCAACCTCCGCCACCCTGTTGATCACTTCTTCCTTGACGACAGAGTCGTCAAGGTCTGTGATGAGCAGGGTGGCGCGCCTCACCGGGCGGGACACGACGGCCGTCCCTGCCACCGCCTCGCGGAGCTTCGCAGCGAACGTGTCCGCGAGTGCTCCGCTTTGCGTGCCAGGGAGCTCGAATTTACGAGCTCCCGTCACTGTGTGGCGGCAGCGCATTGGGGGAATGCCGAGGGACGAGGCGCCTCCTATCGCCTGTCTGGCCTTCACCAGGACGGACTCATACGTCTCGCCCTTTTCAATGCCCTCCGCCGTCAGCGTCACCACGACCGCAGACGACCTCGGCACAACTATTTTCTTGGACGGCGGAGTCGAAGTTGGGGAGGACTTCTTCTTCCTCCCCTTTTTGTTTTTATTGGGCCTCTTGCCCCCAGTGAGGCCCACAGCTTCCTGCGTGGGAGGTGCCGCCGCGGTGCCACCGGAAGTGGCTGGGGCTGCTCTCGTTCTCTTAGTTCGGCGGCCCACCGTTTGCCACCCGTCGTTGGCTACAGTAGTGGAGGGTAGGAGGAGATCCTCGCGCGGCCGACGAGTATTTGAGGAGGATGCCGCAGGCTCCTCATCGGCCATAGTAGGAGGCGCCGACGTTGGGGGCCTCACATTTTGACTGTGGCGCATCGCCCCGGCTGCGGTGGCCGCAGCGAAAGTTTTGGCCCGCGTCACCGGGCCGGACGAGGTGGTGGTTGTCAACGTCCTGGTTGACGACTTGCCCACTCCCTTGCCCTTCGCAGAAGGAGGGGGGGGAGGGGGCATTAGGACCTCCGGGCGGATCTCGGCGGCGGCGGCTCTGCGCCTGTCCGCTTCTAAAGGCGGCCTTATTATTGGGGCCGGGAGGAGGCGGTCCTCCAGGCCAGCGATGGCAGCGCGGGTGAAGTTGCGCTGCTCCATCGTGTGCTCCCTTAGGAGCTCCGCCAAAAGTGGCCTGAGTATTTCCTCCAGGGGGGGTTGTTCCTGTGAGGTGGGCCTGGGGGCAGGTCGGCTTGGCTTCCCTCTGCTGGTTGAGGGAGCAGTGACAAGGGGGGCAGCGGAGGCTGTGGGAGCGGCCTGAGGAGGAAGTAGGCCAGCCCTCAGCCTGGCCAGTTCTTTGCGAGTTTCGCATAGTTCCTCCTCAAGGCGGCGAACAGTTGCTTGCAGGGCGGTGGTCTCATCCGAGACACTCCGCTTGGCCAGCTCGCTCGCCGCCTCCAGCATGGCCTGTGCATGGCTTTTTAGAGCCTTCTGGCAGGTCCCTTTCAAGCTGCCAGATTTGTTGGTGACGGAAATGATACCCGCCAAGTCCAGTTGGAGGAACTCCTGGAGCTCCTCCACCGTCATCCTCTCATATTGGACGTGGGAGGTACCATATCCGTATTTGATGGTGGCCTGTCTCCTCCTGTCCTCGGCCGCCGAAATTTCAGCATCCAGCTCGGCCGCCGCCCGCTCGCGCTCCTCCTGGCGCTGAGCGGCCTTTTCGGCCTTTCTAGACGCTTGGAGGCCCACGTACGCACCCGTAGTGATGGGCCTTCCAGCTCCCGCCGCCTTCCTGGCAGCGCCCTTCCTTTTCGCATCCGGGCTGGAGTCGGACGATCGCTTCGCGACCGCCCGCTTGGACCCAGCCCGGAGATACTTAGAAAAGTCCACGGTGCTGGCAGCAGAATCGGTGTCGGACTCGCTCACCGATTCCGCATCCGTTGCCAGCGCGTGGAACCTTCCACCGATTGGCGCTGCTGGTGGTGTTGGTGTTGGCGGTGGTGTCGGCTTAGCCTGGTCAGCAGCCGCCTTCGCTGACCTAAGCCGGGTGAGCACCACCGCCTGCACTCTCTCCACGTCTAGTTGGGGTTTCTTCCCTTTTTTAGAGTCCCCTTTTTGCAGGATCAGAGAACCTCTTGATCCTGTTGCCGAATCATATTCAGAGGCGGAGACGTCGGAGTCAGCCGAAATCTCCACCTCCAACACGCCGGAGTCCACGACGGGCTCCGGAGCCACAAAACGTGCGTCCGAGGACGCGCCAGAGTCGTTCAGAGGGGTGCGCACCATCTGGGTGCGCTTCCCCCCCACCAGTTTGTCGGAAACCAAATCGTTGGAGCGATCGGTGTCCAGAGAAGAATAGCCAAAGTCGTTTGATAAAAGGTCCGGTTTTTTGGGGGTTTTATTTTCAGTGTTCAAATCCATAAGAATCCCACGAGTAGTCTCTGAAGAAAAGTCCACCACAGCAGAGCAGGATTACTGCGGTAAGCCAGATACGCCAGAGGGTTGGCAGTTCCCCCTGGGAGGGCCGCTAATGGGCTGGGTACCTCCCCAGCCACCCGAAGGCGACCGACGCCGCGCGAGGCCCCGAATGGGGCGCCCCAACGTCGGTCCTTTGAGGTTTTTTATCGAGGTTGTCTCCTCTCAGGCCGGCCAATTAAGGCAAGCCCGCTCCCCACCACTGAGCCCCTTTCGAGGCCCAGTGCGCTAGCAGGTTAACCCTCCCCGACAGGCACGCCGACCCGCCGGTTTGGGGTGATTTTTTATAGAGGTTTTCTTCCTCGCAGTCCACTCTCAGTGAGCGGACCCCCGGCCTCCTCTCAATGAGGTGGTTACGGTGTGCTAGGTGATTTTTATAGAGGTTTTCTTCCTCGCAGTCCACTCTCAGTGAGTGGACCCCCGGCCTCCTCTCAATGAGGAGGTTACGGTGTGCCGCTTTTGGTCCGCGCCGGCCAAAGCCGGTACCCCCCATATCTGGGAGGCGTTCCCCTATCCGCCACCGGGGGACGCGTCCGATAGCTGAGCGGAATCGGCCAACTCGAAGTGCAATGAGCCGACCAACAGCCACGGAAAGGAAAACTCTGCATTTATATCAAAACCCTCGCCAACCCGTCTGCCAAGCGTGGTGAGCATGGCAATTACCCCTCATGTAATTGAGGGAGGCCCGTGTCCCAGCAGTGGGGACTTAAATGGGCTGATGATGATGATGATGATGACGATGATGATGATGACTTTCCCCCTTATTACAAACCGCGAACTAAGGATAGTCCTGGAACAATATTCGTGCGAGCCCCTTTCAACCTTGCGTACGGGAACGGGATGACATGGCATTTAGTACGGTTGTAACTTTAGATCGCGATTTAGAATAAGGTGGTTGAAGTATATCATATCCCTGAGATCGATATTTTTTTATTTTCATCTGTGATTTTTCCATATTTCCAATATAACTAAATTCAATTAAGAGTACGAGATTCAGAAGTTCCATCTCACATTTATTATTGCCACTTTATATTATTGTTATTAGTATATATATATATATATATACATCTACTACTACTACGACTATGTAGTCTTGAAATAGAAAGTTGAAATCCGTGAATAAAATGTGAAAAGCGATATGAACAATGTTTGTTTGGCATACAACGTCCAAGTATGATGCTGTTTTGAATAACAACTATTTCTCCCAATATAGGTTCATGAGATGTTACCGTGGGCGAGCCTCGCTTCGGCATGAATGGGCCGGCTCAAAGGTTGGAAGCGCACTTGTGACTTCACTGGTGTTCCAGATGTCCATGGGCGTAGAAAAAATGCTTACCATGGAAAAAAAATAAAACTTTGCTTTTCCGAATCCGAAAGACCTAACTTATAGGATTTATGTAGTTAAACGAGCTCTATTCTTATAGTTTTACGAGGGGCGAGACTTTAACGACGATGGCTATAAGGTCTATGGCGATTAATAACGTGTTGCCTCAGCTATAAACGTAACTGTGTCTTTGCTTCGATGAATCATCCACTTTATCGATTAGGATACTCGTACTGTTTGCCGTCTCGCGAAATGGGTCATCGTTGGCTCTTCACTTAACTAAACTTTATTTTCTGTCGACGATCGGAGACATTCCGGGCACGTCTTCTGGCTAAATTTAAGCAGCCCTTTATACTTTGTGATCGTCCATGTTTGAAAACAGATAGCACTTTTGAGTACTCACTACTTTTTGGGCCCTATCATCTTTTTAAGGTAATACAAATAACCATAGAGTAACTTATATTTACTGAGATAGAGGCATCAGTCATATAGAGGAAACCGACCAAAACTTAAGGGCTATATAGAACAGCCAACTTCGAAAATCAGTCAGGGATACGAGTATATTAAATATCAGAAATCATTTTATTTGCTGTATAACAAATTTCCCAATACCTTGTACCTCTGGTTTATTTCCTGTACTTTTTTAGAATTGCTAATGTGGGCAAGCTCTTTGAGATCACTGTGTCGGAAACACGCTTTACTAGCGCGATGTAAAAATGCATACCCCCTTATTTCAAAACGCGTTCTAAGGAAAGTTCCGGAACTAAACTCAAGCTTGCCCCTTTTAACATTGCGTATTGGAACGAGATGACACGAGCCGTGACGTTAGCCGTGTGGTCCCCGGCATAGTAGAATAGGCCACCCTCACTCTTACCGAGGTGTCGTAAAAGGCGACTAACGTAAAGCTGCAGGCATGATCATCAGCACCCAGAGAAGGAAAACTCTGTATTTATATCAAAACCCTCGCCAACCCGTCTACCAAGCGTGGTGAGTATGGCAATTACACCTCATGTGATTGAGGGAGGCCCGTGCCCCAGCAGTGGGGACGTAAATGGGCTGACGATGATGACACGAGCGTTAGTACGGTAATAACTTTAGATCGCGATTTATAATAAAGTGGATAGTGACATCTACCGAAACAACGCCGAACGATGGTTCGCCAGAAGCAGATGTGCTCGAATGCTTTTTAAGGCTGACATCTGCAGACATCTGCTTTTTACAAGCCCCATCTAACGAAAACCGCTGAACTATTATTCCCATAGTAAGGAAAGAAGTACAAGTGAAATGACCCTGCAAAATACATTATTAAACATCCCTCTGAAATGTTATCTCATCGTCCGCTTATGAATGTCGGTATCGATTTTTTGTATGTACCATTCATCTCTTAAAATGAATGTGACGCTATCCAAATAAAAATTGACGGGTTGAAAACAGATGCGAATAAAACTGCCGTATGAATTGAATTTCGAGAATAAATAAATATTTCACAATATCACATACATTCATCTAACTCCGAGATAGGTAGCTCAAGCACCTGTGTTACGGATATCAGAATCAACAGTGGGATTACAAATGTATACATTTAATACTTTTGTAAATACATAGGAAACAACCAGACCAATACAAACAAACATGTTCATGCACACAAATGTTTGTACTGTGCGGGGTTGGAACCCGCAACCCTTGGACCAAAGGCAGCATTCACTACCACTGTTCCAAACGGGTCGTCAAATGAAATGAATAGAATGATATAA
Source organism: Marasmia exigua (assembly GCA_019059595.1). Classification (NCBI taxonomy): domain Eukaryota; kingdom Metazoa; phylum Arthropoda; class Insecta; order Lepidoptera; family Crambidae; genus Marasmia; species Marasmia exigua. The sequence continues at coordinate 13,388,604 of CM032479.1, forward strand.
AGCTGGTCAGTTACTCTCTTCATGGGCAGTTTGGGTTGAACAAATCTAAGAGCTCTGTTAAAGGTGAAGGGTATACCCCACTAGCGACGCCAATTGGTTTTAATTGTAACCTACTAAACCAGATCTATTTTAAACCATTTTGGGACTCCAATCTCTCGGCTTATACCTATACTACTACGAAACTATAAATATTGTACAGTACACTGTTTGTGTTCCTAAATAAATAAAATAAAATACAATTTATTTAATATTTATAGTTAAATATTTGGTCTGCTTTTGCACTCGAATTTTGGATTACCGCCAAAAGTCATAACAGACCCAACATTTGTGCATGGTTATTTAATAAAGTATAAGTGTTTGTTGAGAGACTGGAGTTCCTAAATTGTTTTCAAATAGATCTGGTTTAGTAGCTAATAATTCAAATCACCTGGCGTCGCTAGTGTGCCCTCCCCATTGCCTTAAAAGCTCATGCATTTTCTCCGAGACACTATGCTTTAGACGTAACCCTGTTTCATGACGTAATGGTTAGAGAAGATTTAGGTTGAGTAGCGATGCAGTCTCGTTTTAATAATATCCACTTTGATTATATTTTTTGTTATGCTTACTATTATATTACATTTGCTTATTTATTGATGGAATAAGTTATTCATAACAACAGATGATTCATGTGTGTAACTGTGGAATGAACTATCGTCTGGGGTGTTTCCGGACCGATAGACCTGCAAACCTTCAAGAAAAGAGCGTACTCCGTTTTAAAAAGGCCGGCAGCGCACCTGTGACTCCTTTGACGTAGCAGGTGTAGGCGGTAATCGCTTACCGGTGATACGTCTGCTCGTCTGACCCCTTTATCATAAAAAAATTACATTATAGCAAAGGACATAATAGAAAAACTATGAAGCTTGGTATATTATTAAAAGTACCTTCAACCATATGTAATTGAAAGAGAAAAAAAGAAGCATCGTTAAAATGAAATCAGTTTTTCTAGGATAGGACAACAAACAATGATTTGAAATATATGTTATTTAATCCTATTTCAATTATAGATGTATATAAAATACATCTCTATTTATTACTCAACGCGAGCTTTTACTTAAAAATATAAAATCTGGCGTCAAATACAAAGAAACGTGATATGGAACGCACTCGCTGTCAAACTAACTGTTTCGTTCGGTTTTGAATCACTGTCAATTGCAGTCACTTGCGCTTTACTTACATTGATTTTATTAAAGTTATTATACTGACAGTTGCCTTTCGTTTAAATTGATTCCGATTCCTGCTTCATACGAAACACCTGGCGTTCAACTGGACTATCGATTGCCCAGGATTTGGTTTTACGATTGTGAAAGTAAACCGCACTGTTTTCGTCGTAAGTATCTACCTACCTACCCATTTACAATTTATTATAATAAATAAATATTTTCGTCATATCATAATACAAAGCAAACGTGCAAGGTGCATGTCGTATGCGGTATTATAATCATAATAGCATTTGATTGAACCTGGTAATAAGGCTTTTTAGTGTTTAGTGTAAGTTTTGCCATTTTTGTTGATCTGTCAAAAAATCGCGCCAAAAGATAACCCAAAATGGCCGCCATAGGCTGTCAAAGATACGTTGGTGCTATTGAGAACCTCTTTAATTAAAATAAATATTTGTAGGGATAAATAAAATAATTATTTATATTTTATTAAGGTTTAAAATATGCTCTTTCTATTTACATTTCAATACCCGTGGTTAACAATATTGGAATAATATACCAATTTTAATAATGTCCATTCGAGGAGAGGGCAATAAAGAAATAACCTATAAGTACAATATCACGCTATATTAGATGCATACATGTAGTGCAATGTCTTTGTATATGTACTTGGGACCAAAATCTCCTATCTGATGTGAGCTACGTTCTTGGCCGATATGAATCATCATAAAAACTTCAGTAGTACGTAAAAGTGTCATAAAATCAGAAGGCCAACTTCGAGTATGTACGTACATACGAGTACATACGTACTTATGTCTGCCTATAAATGTCGGGTAAGTGTTTATGAGTCTATGAACTTTCGCTAATACCCAATACTTTTACAAAATGGCAATTCATTTTCTTTTATTATCTTACCTTTTAAAAGCGGATTTTTATTATGAAATTTCAATGGAAAACAAATACCATTTATCGAAATGGCAGCATATCGCACTTGTGTATTCGTAAGTTAATAAAAGATCAAAACAAAAAACTTTCACAGAAGCATCCTTCGAAGAGGATCTTCGATTCCTCGCTGTCTTTGTTAGACTGTATTGACTAAAGGTACTTTGTTTAAATTCAATTTAATCCGTTGATTAGGTTGGTAACTTTCTTCTTATTTCACCAAATTCGTAATCGAAACAAGAATGTAGCGTGCTTGAGCATAACATCTTAGCCGTTGCGGCATCAAAGTCCTCAAACATCTTCAAAAAGCTTTCATATCTTAAAAAGCCGCATTAAAAACGTTATTCTGCACGATATGCGGAAAAAACAGAACAATGAGCTGTTCAACTCACGCAGTTGCGAATCTCTGAGATTAATGTGTTATTGACGAGACAAGTGGGGTAACGGGCTAGAACAATGGCCCGCAGCTGTATTGTCACTTCAGCCGGGTTGATGACGAGCGGTATTTGCTGAACTGCGGATCTAGGCACGTTTCATTCAATTTACATAGTGACGAACAGCTTTGAAACCTAGGAGTATTTTTAAAAATAAGAGCTATTTCTGCAAATGTCAATAGAGAATTCATAAAGTAACTACACAAAACAATACATACAAATAATGATGTTTTGACCGTTGGATAATATTGATAGGTGGAAGTTTTACTGTGGTATTAGTTCTAACGATTTATCTACCTATGTCAAAACAAGTTGCACGTATGTATGTGTATGTGACACATTCCAATAAGGCGAATTTCGATCAATGCTTCGCCATCGAACTTTAGTCAAAACAACCTTGTTAGAAGCCAAGGAAAGCTCTTGTCATACTGTCATCATCATCATCATCATTTCAGCCAATAAACGTCCACTGCTGGACGTAGGCTTCCCGCAATGATTTCCACACAGTTCGGTCATGTGCCGCCCGCATCCAAGGGATTCCCGTGACCTTCACCAGATCGTCGGTCTACCTTGTAGGGGCCTTCGACCTCCTATACGCGCCCTATCGGCCGTCTGATCTTCTCGCAATGTGCCCTGCCCATTGCCGCTTGAGGCATGCAATTCTTTGGGCTGTCTTTGACCTTGGTTCACCTTCGGATCTCATCATTCCTGATACGATCACGCAAGGAGACATAGCCCTTTCCATTGCTCTCTGCGTGACTTTGAGCAATCTTACTGTACTTGTCCTGTATATCAGGTAGGCAGTACCTACCTATCTTTAAATTTGCATAGTTCGTAACTAATTCTCAATATCTCGACGGCATTTTTTAAACTGGTCTGTTACTCTCCACTAGTATAATATTGACAGGAAAATTTGTAGCGAACAAATAATAAAATCCGCCAAAAATGTTTTAGCAGATGGAACACATCGATCGTTTTAATGAATATGATTCATTTTCCTTTAGCAAAAAGTAGCCTTTATATTACTACTACAGACATTATTGTATGTTATATTTTTTATGCAAGTAATAGGTAACCGACAAGTACACGGATTGCCCGATGGTAAGTGAGTGCAACTACAGTGGAGTCACAGTTTCAAAATAAGTATAAGCAAGCTTCAAAATAAGTATATTGACTGCCCCGGTGGCGCAGTGGTTAGTGGGTCGCACTTTAAAGCGACGGCTGCGCAAGAGGTCCCGGGTTTGATCCCCGGGTCGGGCCAAAACATTGTACCTAAGTTTTCGGTAAGAAATTGGCGGTCTTGGTGCCTTGTTAAGCTGGTCCATCGCCCAATCCCTCTCCGGTCGTGTCACAATAGTATCCCATCGGAATATGAGGGTAAAGGAATAGAGGGTGCACTTGTGTTTGCGCACACACTTGATCACTATTATCTATACTATATATCATGCGTAAGTGGCTGATCGTTGAGATTCGCTGCCGTAGCTGTAATCGGTTGTATGATATTATTATTGATAAAATTTTCTTACTGCTGAGAGAACTTTCAAAATCTATTTAGCAATTTTTGAGTTTATCCGTTACTATAATACCTTATATTACCTTCTATAGATATCGACATAGAAGTTTCGTCCGGAATCCGATTAGTTTACAAACTGTAATCTAATAAGTTAGAGTAATTAAATCGAGTGGCTGTACCGAACTGACCGCCGACCCTTATCCGGATAACTTTCTCTAGTCAACCATTTTAACCGGCATTTTAAAGATAACAAGCCAAAGCTTGTTAACACAAATAACCTTTCCCACATTATGGCAAAGCCGAAAGAGATGGGTTTTGATTTTCATAGTGGGTACTTAAATAAATAAATACAATTATTTCACAACATCACATACGTTGATCTGACTCCGAGATAGGTAGCTCAAGCACCTGTATTACGGATGTAAGAATCAACTTAGTATGTTAGTTGTTTATGCCAAACTATCAAACCGACTTTACGTACAGGGTTATTTTAATACATCAACAACCTCGCAGGACTAGAAACCTGACATTATAAACAACACTATTATTCCTATAATGTATCAATACGGGGATTAACACCATATTTATTATGTGAAACAACATTGTGTACTCACATATTTGGCTCGACGTTTCGGCTACGTTACAGCAGCCGTGGTCACGAGCGGAGTCTGCACAATGTTGTTTCACATAATAAATATCGTGTTAATCCCCGTATTGATACATTATAGTTATAATGCAACGCGAAAATGTAAAAAACTATTTAACACTATTATTCGTTCTATGACTATGGGCAAATTAATCTTTTCGAAAAGTAATCAGCTGTTAGATTTTGTATAGAAATATAAATTTATTTTTAAGGTCATTGTCCGATTTGTGACATTGATAGACATAGAATGGTGTTGTAAGTACAACACCCCTTTATCTATAAATTTCGCCGTACAGCCACCCTACGGTTATTTAGCGGCAATCAACGGAACTTACGGTGTTTCCTTCCATTTTCCCATAGAAAAAATATTGTACAACGACCGCCTGTCCATGTCACCGAAGTACATTCTAATCATAGTTGCACTGTAAGGCGAAATTTCTAGACAGAAATGAAACTAGTGTGACACTAGAAAACAACTTTTGTAGCTTCCCTATTCCCTTTGTAAATGATGAATGTCAGTAATATTGTAACATCTTTAAAATGTAGCCAAGCTCCATGTAAGCACTTCGTTTTGAATAAAAATATTCACAGAAACAGTTTCTTTTGTCTATGCATTCGTAGCCCCATTCGGGTGCTCCAGAGCGAGGTTTTCTTTCAGCGAAGCTCTGAAGATCAAAAGGTTTGAAATTTTGCTCTCGAAACTCATCCAACACTCAAGATGATGCGGAACATTGTAAAATTTATAAGGTTATATTTTTAAATAAACAATTAATAAATAATTTACACCCTGTTACGCCAGACCCGGCTAATGTCATTTAAAAAAAAACACCAAATATTTTCTTACTGAAAAAGTTTGATTTCAATTACTTTTTACTGGCTTACTATTTGAGATGACCTATCTTTTCGTTACGTCTAAAACCCCAAGATCCCGGGGTACGCTTTTTGGCCAATAGGCTAACGCTTGACCACAATCACACCTGATGGAAAGCTAGGATGATACGCGTTTGCCTAAAAGATGCCTGTTCACTCTTGCCTTAAAGATGTCCGGATTATAGTGGTCAGTAAAAACAGACCTCGGCAGAGAGTTCCATTCCTTAGTCGTCGGCATTAATAACACACTTAAAAATTTTCATCTCGTGTTCAGGCGGGACTCGAACCCACATCTTCCAGAATCCGATTGGCTGTTCTACAAATTAAAAAAAAGACCTTAAATTTACCACAACATGGGTCGGGGTTGTGATCACCAATCCGCGTTAGGCAAGTGCAGTGATTAAGCCTAATCCCATCGTAGTACTTAGTGATGACTTGATTTCTATGACAGAGGCTTTGGCCCTGCAGTGGGACAATATATAGGCTGATACTATACTATATTATACTATACATGATGATTTCCCTTTTATACCTACTCGTAGTATGTCTGTAGTTCAGGCCTTACAAATAAGTAAGTATCTTTACACCGAGAGCTGAAAGTAAAAGTGTTTCCTTTTTATCATATAAAAACTTCCGCGAGACTCGGATATAGGACTCCTAATTAAAAATACTTGCTAACTTCGCTGGAACCTCAAACTTTGAAGCTTAATGAGCTTTTTCATACATAAATTGTACTATGAGAACATAGATTTAAAAAAATATGTTTTGACTGACCGGATGGCGCAATTGGTAGTGACCCTGCCTCTTACGCCAAATGTCGTGGGTTCGGACGATTGTCGATCGGACAAATATTTCGTGCGGTGAACACTGTCTGGGTGTATATGCATTCAAGTATATATTAGTGTTCCTCTGTTGTCTGATATCTGTAACACAAGTGCTTAAGCTACTTAGTACGGAATCAGGTTAATGAATGAGATGTTGTGAGAATTATTATAGATAAATCAAGCAATGTATATTCATCGATCTACTGTCTGTTTACAGTAGGTATAGATGGCGTCAGGTCGAATTATCCCGCCGCAAAATCGGCACTTGTGTCTCAGACATAAGGACGGTCCAAAGCACAACAACTCCACGCGACGCTGTGTATACCGTATAAGAACAGAAGAAAAAGATATACCTCCATTCGGTTTTTTCAGTCGTGTCCTATGTGTCTGGATTTCGGGTCTTTAGACTTCGACTTCAGATCTAATGCGGTCATTTAATTTTCGTATTAAGTGCCCTTAAAGAAAAGCTTACTCGTGTAAGTCAAATTGGTTATCGTAATTTTTGAGTAGTAGTAGAATACTACTATTGCTAATTAGCAATAGCAAACAGCATGCTATTTCATGAATAGCAATAAAAAAAATAAGGATAAATCGTTCTAAACTGGAGATCGCAGGTTTGAATCCGTACCCTCGCCACCTATGGATTGGAATTCAGTACACTTTTATTTTGTGCGTATTTTTACTGTTGGCTCTGAAAGTGTAACCATGATCCACTTGGTCTGGTTCCATTGCCTAAGGATTGCGAAGGTCAGACGGCAATCTCTTTAATATAATTACGAACCAGACTTGCCGAGTTCCGTTACCGGTTGAAACAGAACTTTTTTTAATTCATTGTTAAAAGCTGCCATTTTTATCATTAATTACGATTATTATAATAATGGATGCATTATACCCATTCATCATCATCATCAGCCCATTTAAGTCCCCACTACTGGGGCACGGACTTTCCTCAATCACATGAGGGGTAATTGCCATACTCACCACGCTTGGCAGACGGGTTGGCGAGGGTTTTGATATAAATGCAGAGTTTTCCTTCTCTGGGTGCTGATGATCATGCCAGCAGCTTTACCTTAGTTGCCTTTTACGACACCTCGGTAAGAGTGAGGGTGGCCTATTCTTCTCTGCCGGGGACCACTCGGCGTCCCATTATTATAATGAATGTAATTATTATGACAGTTATACAAATTGTCAGTAGGTTTAAAGGGAAACAGTCGGTGTCATATTACATTTGTAATTAATGAATGCTCTATAATCTGCCGCGACTATTTGTGTGTCTGTAGTAAATATAATACTTAAAACTTCGGTGCCTAACGTGGAGAGACTTTACCTTTCAATGTCAAATAGATATCTAAAATAAATTTATTCGACTTGTATCAAAAAAAAATCCTATTCATAGCCCTCCGTCTAAACCGCAGTTGATAATGGCGTAAATATCGAGCAAATGTTTGCGAACCCAATGCGAGTAACGAACTACACCGTATCCTATGAACATACGTTGACATGATCTATACAACTTAATATTGTCCAAAGTGAATTTGAAATTGCCTGCAGAAACTCTCACACGCTTAACTACGAGTGCTTGCTTGTCATTAGTGACGTGACTTGAGTTACACTTTTACTTGAAGTGCATAAACAAGAAATAATTTGAGAGAATTAATATCAAATAGAATACATTTTTGATTTCCGGAGACAAAAGGTGTTCTAGCTTTGCAGTCTATACATTAGGCTACCACAAATTCAACCATGTCACTAGCAAGTAAGTGACTCGAATGAAGTGAGTCAAGCAAGAGTGATGGTGGTAGCTTAGGTAAGAATGTCGATTCTGATCGATAGAGTGGCTATCGCCACCGCGTACCGGTGGAACGGAGTATGGTCAAATGTCGGGTCACGCTCCCCCGACGCTATCAGTACGCTACTGCATGTAAATGCGCGCACATCTCCGCTAAAAGCTATTTTCTTTCGCATAAAGACGACTTGTTCTATGCTTATGTGTACAAATCCAAGTAATTCAGTGAGTTGCCCTAAGGTGGAATTAATTTTAACTGATAATTATTCCTTTTTCATATAAAACACACTTTTTTTTTCAAAATAATCATGAAATACCTCATATAATCCTACTTCCTACTACAAAACTAATTTAGTACATTGCGGTTTTTCTTATGACCACACTTTAAAATTGCGATGATCGCGCAGCAATGAATACGAAACGAACAGTTCCAGTCGCTTCGACATTCTTCAGCTGTGGCGCGTCTACGGCCGGCCGGGTAGCAATTTGCGACTCATCGACTTGCTTATCGCTGTGTGGTCCCCGGCAGAGTAGAATATGCCACCCTCATTCTTACCGAGGTGTCGTAAAAGGCGACTAAGGTAAAGCTGCTGGCATGATGATCCAGCACCCAGAGAAGGAAAACTCTGCATTTATATCAAAACCCTCGCCAACCCGTCTGCCAAGCGTGGTGAGTATGGCGATTACCCCTCATGTGATTGAGGGAGGGCCGTGCCCCAGCAGTGGGGACTTAAATGGGCTGACGATGACGATGATGACTTGCTTATCGATACTAACCTAGTATGACTGAATTTAAAAAATACATTAATACAAAATCTTTAGTTAGCTCTGTGAAAAGAACATAGAAATTGACCTTATAATGAAACTGACTTTGGATCTGAAGCAACCGCCTGAAGAGCAAAAATCGCTTACCGCTTGCATAGTTTTGTGTTTGAAATGAAGCCATTTTTGTCGTGCTTGCGAGCTATATTCGTTGAAAGTGATTATGCGGCAAATCCCTCGACCGTACCTTTGGATTTTTCAATATGTATGTGTTTATTTGTACTATACCAAACGCAAAGACTCGTGACAGTCGGATTTGGTTATTCAAACGGGACTCAGCGCTAGGCGCAATACACGAATGACGGAAAATTGTGATAAAATCCCGATTTTTTTTATATAGTGACACAGCATATTAGCTCTCCTGTGCCTGATGGTAAGCAAGAGGAGAGCCCACGTTGCAATTACAACGGACGCGATGTCAAGGCATCACTTCCGTTGGCACTGAGATACTGGCCCGCGACATGCTTCTTCAAGCTTCGTTTGAAGAAATTCATGTTGTAGGAAGGAGGAAATACAAGCGTCGGCAACGAGTACCATTTGTTATAGGTACGGCAGAAATAGGAACTGCCAATTTTTTAAGTCCGTTATGAAATGGTTTCCATGGTGACGCAGTGACATCGTTATCCAGCGCGTGTAGTTCTGTGACGGAAAAGGGCGGGTGGGATGAGGGAGAAAAGCTCTTCTGAGCACTCACCGTAAGAGACGCGAAGCGACCCGATGTCCGGATGTCTCTACCTCTTCGTCACCTATGATATCTACAGCCCGTCGCGTCGAATAAATCGAATAGCAAAATTAAACTAGTGCCGCATCACTACGTGCTCGTATAATGGAGTGAGAACTTAATCCGGATATATGAGATTACTTCGTAACATATGAGCATGAATGTAAAAGGGCCCCTGCAACTTCATTACGCTCAGAATAATTTATTAATTTAATAAAGAATGTTTAAATATTAGACATAAATGGACGAAAAGCGTACGTATAAAAATGCTGATATTTGCATTTTATACGCTTTTCGAATAAATAAAGACAAAAATTGTGTATGTGTGTTTTTATTTAAATTTAATTTTTTTAAATATTAATTAATATACCGGAAGTGTCGTAGTCCTGAGGCTCAACTATTTTGATGTCGGTGCTAAAGTCCAATAAAAAATTAGGTGACTTTAAGTTACTTACTGTCACTGTCATTATTTTCTCTTGTCAATTTATGATCAAAGATTTTACTTCTGTTTTTAAATAACCGTAAGCAAACGCGTTATTAATTTGAAATACCGAGTGATGACGTCACAAGAGCACCTTTACTTTAATTTTTGTTCTCCATAAATATTTGTTTAAAAATTCTAAAATTATTTTTCTTAAATTTGTTTGAGTCTAATCTAGAAATAGTATTTTTCATTGAGGGAAATGATTTTTGTCGTACTGTCCATTCTCTCTATTCTAAGTATTCTGTACTGAAAATGATAGCATAATTTTTTTTTAATATGAGACAGACGAGCAGATGGATCACATAATGGTAAGCAATTGAAACTTGCTTAAGAGCCCATTAAAATCTTGCTAGAGTTTATTGTAACATGAATGGAATATGCCAAATAAGCTTCAAAAATTGTTTTTATTTTAAATATCTTGATCAACTTTACATTTATTGTCTTGATTTCGTTACAATCAACAAAAACTAGTGGCGGCGCTACTGATCCGTAAAAGGGCTCTTAAACTGAAATCCAAAGTCCAATTATTCATTGTTAGGAACTGAGTTTAAATCGAATAAATGCAAGGTTAAGCTCAAGCACCGTAAATCAAAAGAAAAGTCAAAGATACTTTTGTAATAAAATATTCAATCGGTCATAATTCTTTACTTCCTTGAGTTTGAAAAGTTAAATCGCAGTTATGGCAATTGGGATGTCTCGTTCTTAAGTATTCATTGTATCGCCAACGATATCAACAACAATAATGCTATTAAAACCTATATAACTCCTTAATAGAATTTTGAATATGTATCATAATGATCCTTAGCGTATTTTACTAATGTCCTCGAAACCGATATTTTTTTTTTTTTGTTGGCCCGGTGGAAAATGCCGCCTTAAGCACACCCGACCGCTGGGAGACGGCCGGGTAGTGTGGGGCTCTCCCCTGGGGTGCTCCCAGGGGCCTACCCACTAAAAACCACCGGGGCATTTCCTGCTACGTCCGTGTGGGGTGGGCTACGGTAACGGGTAGAAACCAAGTCCGCGGCCCACCCTCGAAGGACGAGAGGCTCGCCAGCACGGCCTCTTCAAAAACGGGCCTCGCCGTAAAACGAGGCCTAGGGCCACTCCCATGGCCCACCATTCCCCCCTCTCCGGAATCGTCCACGTTGCTGGATTGCAACGCAGACGCTCCGGAAGGGACGACTGCAGAAAACACAAGTGCACTCTCATTTCTCTTACCCTCATATTAGTATTTTACCTACTCATTTATAGAACTTCTATTCATACCTACATCGTGACCATGGACTATGCGATGGACGTGACTGACTAATCTGTAGGTAGTATTTTGCTGTTTATCAGATGCATTTCACTATAAAACTGCGCGATGTCTTTACTGCAGAAACAAGACTTGCGCATAGCATATAACGCCTAGACGCTGTGTGCGAGCCACATAAGGGATTTACTTAAAACTACGCCAAAAAGTTCGATTGTGCGTACAACATAAATGCTTGGTTTCTGTGCGTGTCGACGAAAAGTAAAGCTGATGTCACTTTACCGCGTCGAGTCGCGCGTTTGAGTGAAGATTATCCATTTAGGCGGTATCAATCTAAGATTTAAAGAACCCATTTATTTACTACACCTGAACATTTATGGTTATTAATTAGCAAGATCGGTGTCGCAAAATAAAGACGCCCCGCTCCCTATTATCCCTGTCTTTGAGGAAAACGAGGCATTAAAATTGGCAAACTACACTGCCGTCCTTACGAAAGAGCAATAACTATGTTTTGACTACTTTCAAGATATTCGCGGTTACAGATTTAATTTGTGTGTTTCTTCGTAACTATAAAAGCTATTGTTTTGAAACTTTTACTAAGCGACAGATGAAACAATTTTTAATTTTATGCAGTATGTTATATTTATAAATAAGTTTATATACACATTAAAAACGCAATAATATGTTAACCATCAGGACATATGAATTGTTTTGATATAACATTCCTAATCATAACTGCAATAACGACACTACTTATTGCAGTATCTGTTAGTAAACAGACATATTATTATTTTAAGTAACATTACAAAATATCAAAGCTATGCTTGTCATAACTGCAGATATATTTCGGTTATGATTAGCTACTTATAAATATTAGATATTACAGTTATTAGAACTATAACTATTGAAGATACAAAAAAGATGTCTAAGGCGAAAATATAGAGCTCATTTTCCTAATTCCGGATATGGTCTTAAGTCAATTTGCCCAAAAACTCGACTTATTGCACTCTTCGCTAGGAAGGCAGTATAGTCCCGGTTAAAACGGGACGTCTGTTTCCTATACTGCAGCATAGTCGTAATTTGTCGACCCGTTTGGTCAAGTGGTAGTGAACGCTGCCTCTTGTGCAAGGGTTGCGGGTTCGATCCACGCACAGTACAAACATTTGTGTGCATGAACATGTCTGTTTGTATTGGTCTGTGTTTTATTTGTATTTACAAAAGAAAAGTATTAAATCTATATATCTGTAATTTTGATTCTGCTATCCATAACACAGGTGCTTGAGCTATCTATCTCGGAGTCAAAACAATGTAAGTGATGTTGTGAAATATTTATTTTAAAAAAATGTGTAATAATAAAATATCTCATTGGCCTAATTACTTCCCAAGTACGAGTTTCAAACAACAAAAGATACACAAATGTAATACTTATATGTATGACACTAAATTCATATCCTATTACCTAATAAGTACCAGATTAGTCGCCGTTGAAGGAGAGATTTAATTTGTTAAACTTGCATAATATGTCTCCTAACGTAGGGTTGGTGATGTTCGGCGTCCGTCCTAGTGCCCTAGTTTTCGAAATATCCATCGTCATCAGTCATATATTATTATAACTTCTCTCTAGATAGACGACCATTTTACGAGCTTCCAATCTTATTTCGTCCAATCTTTTTGATACCAACGCAAAATTATATTTATTGAAATGTAATTACTGTCTACTTTTGCGTTTTCTCCCGTGTACTCAACACGGGAGAAAACGCGGGTATTTTAATAACCGCTGTTTGCCCGTGTACATTAATTATTTGTAAAAAGCAACGCGAAAGTTCAAAATCTTATACTTTTGGTTGCTTTTAATAAGTAAAAGAAAGTGACTTACTTCTTTTCTATTTGTACTGAACGTAATATAATGAATATTAGTAAAATATGCGAAGCATCCTTTTAATTGATCACGCATCGATTTCTCATCAATATAAGTTGTAGTATAAAGTAAAGTATCAACTGACATATATACTGTCCCACTGCAGGGTAAAGGCCTCTATCATAGAAAGCAAGTTATCGCTACTATAATGGGATTAGGCCCAATCACCACGCTTGCCAAATGCGGTTTGGTGATCACAAACCCGAGCTATGTTTGAAAACTTAGAAACATACTTTTTGCTCGACCCGGGAATTGAACCCTGAGATCACGGCCCAGTACTTACACCATCAGACCATTATTACACCATTATTGTTAAATGTAAATTATTTGAATGAAAGGGCAAATTGTAAGCTCAGGAATGGGCAGGACTCGGAGGATGTATTTTTAAATTTTTATCTTTTGTAACCCGTTTCCACAATAAAGAACTAACTTATTTACTTAGACCAACAGGGCGTCTATCCAAATTGTAATATATCATAGTATATATATAGGGTAGAGTACTCCCTGACTAAAATTACTTTCAGCAGGACTCCGTCTCTGAGAGGCTTCTTGAAACTGTACATTTTCTTCTTATAGATTGTGAACTATATGTCTGTATGATGAAGTTCAATGAATATAAACTATCAGACTCATCAGATATATTAAGTAGCACTATATAACTTGTTTAATATTTTAAAAAATGGCTTTAACTGGTCATGCTTAATTTATTGAGTGTTGTTGTTCGTACTTCATTTATTGTTAAATTTGTGGCAACCCTATATAAAGTTGCCTGAACATTATACATTATTGAGAAGTAGGTATATTATTAAACTTAAACGGCGTTTGGTCCGCAAATTTCCATACAGACGAGCCGGCCTTTGTTGTAGTTTAATTTAATAATTTATGGCCCAACAATCCACCTGGGACCAAGCACTTTTTAATTTCCATCCCGTAGGTACCGTAGAAACCGTACAAAGTAAAACTTATTTCCCCCAATTTTAGATTTAAACGTATTGTTTGATTCCTATGAAGTCCACTCAGAAGCAGGGTTAGAAAATATCAATCATTACAGTTCTTGTCAATTATCACCATTGTAATAAGTTCTTTTTTTATGATTGTTTCATAAGAAGTGCTAACAATGGACAATACTCGTACGATAAATATTTATCCATTTTTAAATGCTTTTCGAATAAAGAAAGATGACCCGTATTTTTTAGTTTTCATTAAATGTGTGTTTGTATTGAATAAAAAAAGTAATAAAAGACAGATAAAAATGCAGGAAGTGACGTAGTCCTGAGGCTCTACGTAGGTGATGTCTTTGCTGTACAATAAAAAAGTAGACTCTGTCATTATTCACTACTGTTATTGTCAGCCATTTTCTTTTTTCTTAAGTCAACGTGAGCAAAGGCGTCATTAATTTATCATGCCGAGCTGTGACGTCACACGGGGTTTTGAACATTTTATTTAATTTCTCCTTAAATATCTTTTAAAAAAATCTAAAACAATTTTTCTTAAAATCCTATAATGTTAATAGAAAACGGTATTTTTCATTTTGAAAAAAAAAATTTTCGTGTTGTCCATTTGCTAGAAGAAGATTTACAGTTTTTAATCTGCGCATTTTTTAAATCGTTCTAGAGATGAATGACGTATGCAATTAAGCTTGAAAAATCGCAAATCCTTCTTTATTTCAAATGTTTGATACATTTTTCATTTGCCTTAATTTTGTTACAATCAATAAAAAGCTCATCATCATCATCATTAAAATCAGCCAAATGGTCGAAGGCCAGATGGCCGTCCAAGATACCGATGGAGAGACGAGGTCGAAAATGATTTGCGTGGACTTCGGGCGGATGACTGGCAGGAGGTGGCGCAGGAGCGACCTAGATGGAGACTCTTATTATCGGAGGCCAAGGCTTCTAGATAGTTAGTTAATAAAATGCTTGCGTTAATAAAATGCTTCTAGATAGTTAGTTAATAGAAAATAAAATGGCGGTGCCGCTGATATGTAAAAGGGCTCTGAACGTGTTCACGATTTTAGAATGTGTCGTATCCATTTGTGTTTTATGTTCCGTATCCATAGTAACGTTTAATATTCATCATTGAATGAATACAAAAGGGCAAGCAGGAGTGGCATTTTTACCTTTAAAAATGTTTTGTTTTGTAAAATATAAATAACAAAGAATATGAATATAAGCATGAAAAAAAAACAGAAGACACTATTTACGATAATCATATTATCGTAAAGATTGGCATCTGTTTTTTTGAAATCGTTGGACCTGATGATGACCAATTTTTGTTGACAGTCGCATAATTTCCAAAACACGAACTTCATTGTAACCGAATGATCCAAAAAACGAATAAAGCAAAATTTTGTAAATCGGAATCTAATTTTATGTAAGTATTAATCCCCCTCCCTGTTCTCTGTGTGCGGGTTTGGCTATATCCAGCAGTGGGCATCTATTGGCTAAAATGACGATCCCTCTCCCGCTTATTAAATATTTATCACTCCTCAGTGTGACGCGGTTCTTACGTCAAGATGACAGCTGTCACACGCAAAAACATCCAAACTACTATCTGTGCTACTATGATTCTTAATACATAGGCGCACAAGTTCAGGACTTAATGGTGTCAATTAAGTTGTTTCGAAAATGGAACGATCGGTCTCAATAACGAGTGGTAATTTAGAAAGGACAGGTGTTACGAGAAAACGTTCTTTTACATGATGATAGAATACCTTCTTAATTATCACCACTCAGTACAATTTATACATATAACGAGCACATTTATCCTCACCTCATAATGTTACGTTATGTACAAGCAGGAGCTTGTACATATCGTAACATTTTTTATTATTATGTTGAAGTATGATTGATGAGACTGTTCGAAAGATCTGAAAACATTCATCTTCACATGAAAGCTCTGTGTGCATCGTATATGCTACCGGCATTTTGTCTGATCGTTTTTAGTAGTCTGTGTCTGATATTCTTACAGACTTTTTTATTATAAGGATACGATCAGCATAATAAATTTACCTTCGCTTACCCGATTGGATTGAACCTGCTGAGGATTATTATATTATAGTGTTTACTCACCGTTTGATCTACGATTCTATCAAACTGGATTAGACTCTGCCAGAATTATTTATTCCATTTAATCAGTTTATTTTCTTAACTGAATTGAATATCTTCAACGTTAGGGCTCGAAGATTTCGAAGCAGGATTTGCTGTCTAGATTTAATTACTAAACTTAAATACCTTTTCTGCCTAGAAAGTCCCCAGTATTTACTCAAAGATCTTGTAGGTCGCATTCACATAATGAATTTAGAATGGAAGCGGAAAAATGAACTTTACTTTATACGTTTCAATGGTTTATATTATTATGATATTTAGGTAAATTTAGTTTTGTCGATTTTTTCATGGAAATATAAAAAATGTATAATATATCCGAATACGTTGATAGATCAACATGTTTATTTACACAGATATGAATGCGTTTTTTTATGTATGAGCATGTAGGTGTGTATAATCTTTATCCTCTCTTCTTTTACTTTGTAAATATGGAAATTCCAGTAAAGTAGAAAGCTGAAAGCTGTGATTAGGATGCATAATTTTAACATCAACACAGTTTGCTTAAATCGATAGGGCTTCATCGAGAATAGTGTTCGATAATAGTTCTGTTGAAATTCCTAAGATTGAACAAGGCCCGGCACGTAACTGCAGCTTGTTTGTGTCTTTGTAAATAGCTCGTATTGTAGTAAAATTGATTTCTGCGCACTCAAGGTCACTGCTAGACTTTCGTGCCGGTACTAGTACCTAACATACATCATTTAAACAGTTAAGCCCTGTTCTAGCGGTAGTTCTGCATACACATCGGAAGCCCCTAGGCAGGTCGCCCATACAATTAGACAGTTGCGGCGGGCGGGTGTCGAGGCGGAGGCGCGCCGCTCCTAGGTTTCTACAAAAAATGAATAACGTGCGCTCCCATACTGGAATCGCGGCGGCGTCGTTCATGTGTGTCCGCCCCAAAAAACCGCCGCCATTAGGTCATTTCGTTTCGTGCGTATTTTTTTTATGAGAAAGTGAGGCAAACAAGCAAGCGAGTCACCTGATGGTTAGTGATCACCGCCGCCCATTGACATTAGCTACACCAGAGGGAGTGGATATGCGTTGTCGGCCTTCTAGAAAGGTATAGGCTCGTTTTTTGAAGATCTTAATATCGTACCGTTTCGGAAATACCACTGCGGGAGGTTGATTCCACAATGATTGCCACACACCTCCTGTGTGGCAAACAATGACGTGTAAAGCGCACGGTGGTGGATCTCCACCCATATAGATGGTACGGGTGGAATCCTAGTTTACGGCGTGTAGTACGGTGGTGAAATTCAGCAGCGGGTATTAACTCAAACAACTCCTCGGAATACCCACCATGATAAAGGCGGTAAAAGACACGTAGAGATGCGACTTCTCTCCGCAGGGCCAGAGAGTCTTAGCGATCAGTGAGATTCTCTTCGTCGATTATTCGTACGGATGAATTAAAATGAGAAGGAAGTATAGCCGCCCGCTCTTCGACTCTACATAGTGATCAATAATAAAACGCGCCTCTTCACCAAGCCGCCGCCTCGACTGTCGTGTGGGTAACGCGCCGTAGGTGCGCCAGCGGATTGAATCTTTGCCACTAGGGCTTAAAAGAACAGCTTTCCCCTTACTCAATAAAAGACAGAGAATTCAAACAGTGTAACTGAAACTAAAGTGTAGAGTCTATGTACCTAGGTGGATCTAGCTGAGAACAAAGTAAATAAAAGAAACAACGGTTTATTCCCACGACTTGCCGAGCTAGTTTCCCGACAGTTTGCTTGAATAGTACCTAAGTAACACAAAGTTCAACGAAAACACAGTTGGTTTATTCAATCCATTCCAATAAGTGGTGGGACCAATCATAGACACTCGATTTATCTGATTTTTTTTACAATTTCACTCGAATAAACACGTTGAGATGAGATGATGACACCAGTCGAGTAGTTTTCAAGGTGACTTCCTTTGTAATCGAATTATGAGTGTTTGAATGCAAACACTGGATATGTTACTGTGATCTAGGATTGTACAATTTAAATTTTTGGGCATTCGTACCTTCCAGGCTAAGGTTATTCGTATTGTTGGAGATTATGAGGTGACTAAGTCCCTAGAACCTCTTCAGGTACGTTAAGACATTTCCAGTCTTAGTGTTCTTTACCGCCTACGCGCCTCTATAATGGGGTACGCTCTGATGATTTATTTCAACTTATCCCAACCTCCCCGTTTCACTGTCGAACAACACATGCTGGACAGCGTTGTCATCCGCATACCATCCAGACAATGGCGACGCGCACCAAGAGGTTTGGGTCCTGGTTTCTGCCCCGAGCCATCAAGACATGGAATGCCCTCCCAGCTCATGTGTTTCCTCCTTCATACAATCCGGGGTCTTTTAGGCGGGGCGTGAAGCGGCATCTCAGCAGGCCATCGGGGTAATGATGGCAGGCTCAATGGGTACTTTGTTAGTTCTTTTGTGCCTGTCAGCCTCATATTTGGATTTCACGGCCGCTTACCATCAGGCGGAGTGAGGTCATCCTGATTAGCCTTTCTATAAAAAAAAAGGTTAATCGATTTGACATATTTTGTTATTCATCCATTTGAGTCTAGTTGTAGTGAACTCAAGTCGACAATATTACATTAGGTATACTACAGATTATTCTCGGATAAAGTTTGGTCAAATCGGGCCTAATAGAGCTAAAATAAAAGAAAGCTAACCAATTCTCTAGTACACAGTTCATATATTCGCCTGTTCCCTACCAATTGCCGCGGCCATTTTTTTCTTTCTTTTTGTTGTCAAATTGAATATCGACAATCCATTTTTCGCGTCAATAGGAGCAATTTGGGATGTCCATCACTTTAGCTTTGAGGCTCGGCCTGGAGTGATGGCTTTTAATTATTACGCACGTGCCTTTTTGAACAAAAGATAATATTCATACACTTTGAAAAAAACTTTTATATTTTCCGAAATGAGAGTAAATGTATTTATCGTATATTCTATGTCGAGGTATGCGATACATGTGGACGTGTTGAAGATGTCCATCATTTATTGATAGAATGCTCTCGTTACCAGCAAAAGAGACAGGATCTGGTAGCAAAAATAGGATTGAACTTCTCTTATATTGGCATGTTCTGATTTTGGCCGACCCAACGTCAGGTCGTGCAGGGTTTCTGCTGGATTTTGCAATAGACTGCATCAAAACAAGAGGCTGAGAAGCCACTTGTCTCATTTATACTAGTTATTTAATGTTATTTATTACTAAGTATAAACGAATGTATTGTCCTATAGGACTGACATGTATAAAAGTCCTTAAATAAAGAAAAAAAAATGTCGAGTTGTACCCGCTACCGCCTTCTGCTGTTGTTTCTGTATGTGTTACTGTAAATGATCTCACTACGGTATATCTTAAGATTTACCAGTAAATCCTAATATATGTTTTATGTTTATGTACAATAAATAATTTCTTATCTATCTACCCTCTGCGTGAGGCGGAGTGAGCTTCTACCCCAGCAGTGAAGACTTGAGGTCTAAGCGGTGGCTGGTGACAACATGGATAGTGATATAATCTGGATTCAAATCCTGACCTGTTACGAGAATCTGGGGTCTTGTTTCATCTTATATCTTCATCCATGAATGATATTTAATGATAAAATAATTATTATCACCATATGTATGTTTGTTAACTCCAAAAGTGTATCCTGTGATCATAGCAAGCAAATAAGTCATTTCTATCTACCACACGTGATTTTGTATATACTTACATTCTTCGGCGCTACAACCCTTTGTGGGTTTTGGCCTCTTCTACTATGGACTTCTAAGCGCGTCGATCCCAGTTCGTAAACTTTTTCATCGCCTTAATATCGTCTTTTTTTTCTTTTTTTTATATTAAATGGGTTTGCACTTGTCCTCATTTCACCTGATGGAAAGTGACAATAAGGTCTACGATGTAGCGTGCTAACCCAGAAAAAGCCTATTCACTCACAGAACAAGTCTTCGATGCAATCGCACCATCTCTTCTTAAGCCTTCCCCTTGGTCTCTTCTGCTGCGGCTTCCAGTCGGTCATTATTTTTGGAGCTCTGCTTTTGCGACTTGATGAATCTGACGATCGTTTCATGATTCATAAGTGCCTTTAGCTGATGATTCATCCGAATACGGTATTCACCGTGTTCGTCTGTGAGAGGCCCAAATACTTTTTGTAAAACTTTCCTTTCAAACACAGCTAGTTTCTGGATTTCCTTGACCGTCAGTGACCATGTCTCACATCCATAGGTGGTAATGGGGTGGATTATGGTTTTTTTAGATGTACAGTTTGGATTTTAAGCTGAGATGTTTCGAGCGAAGGAGCGTGATTTTGTATCAGAAATGAATAATACATCCGTCTGATCCGTTTCGATCGTACGATCCGTCTGCTCGTCTGCCACCTATCACATAAAAAATACATAAATGTTAAAGATCGAAATGTTTTGTCTTTCTACTGGCTCATATTCTGGTATAGTTTTAATTGACTGTCCTGAGCTCATAAATCAATTTGCGAATTACGAATAAACAGTGTTTCCTTTTACGTAATAATGCTATCGGGCCCTGTCACGTACTTCATCCTGCCTTATTCAATAAACGTGTAGTCGGTCGATCGTAGAATTGTCCAGATCATAATGTGCCTGGAACTTTCATGTAACGTCACATAGTAGCCATAGCGATGAAATTAATATTTTGGTCTTAATTTAGTTAAACACTTACTGGGCATATCGCAAAGTTATTTTATTTAAGTCCATTCAAGTATCGTTCGGCAAAGCCGTGATTTTCAGATTACCTATATAATGAGATGAGTGAAAATAGAGAGAGTAAATATTGTGATGACGTACTACGAAATGCCCTGACAAAACCACTTCATTCGCCTGGCTTCATCCTTTGACAAATCTGGTAATTATATGAAAGGACTGCCATCTGATCATTGCAAATTCGCAACTCTTGGCAGGATAACTAAATAACTGAATCATGATTACACTCACAGAATCAATATCCGATCCTGAAAATTACACAAATGAAACATAGCCGTATAAGGCGCACATTCTTAACCTTTAAGTTACTACGTCTCTGCCCGGAGCCCCGGACTTAAAAACCCGGGCAAATCATCATCGGGCTAAATTAGAGATCGGCCTACGACACATGCGTAGGGAAAATCGGATGGCCGGGTGAATTAATTTACTTAGATCGTAACATGCGCAGCGTCCGGCCTCACAGTTTGATTGCTCCCTTGTTCCTCAAAACCAACCACTGTGTTATAACAATCAGATTGAGATCTCTTTTGTCTTAATATTCAACGTTGCGAATATTCCTCTCCGTATCATTTCCATTTGAAAGGCAGTGGACTCAGTGATATGTAAGCAGTCTCAGGTACTGGTGAGACTTTACTTTCCTATACTCGTTATTTTCAACTCCATTATAGTATGTAAATAGAAGTACCTATTTCATCTTTCCTTACAGTATTACCTACTACTATTGTAGTATTCGTTATGAGTTATGACACTGGAAGTCTATTGCGTTTGCCAAAACACTAGTTCTAGGAACCGTTATGTCAGACTTTTGGTCTAGACCGGACCAGTCCGGTCAGGACCCTATTTCCGAACTAATTTCAAATAATAATTGGTAGATCTGGTACTTACTCTTCTGGTATGATGTTAACTGTTTGTTGGCAGTGAGGTCTACTCGACTCATTGTCTGAGTATAAATAAAATAAAAAATAAATAAAAAGTTTATTTCATAACCAGTTTACAGTATACCAACTAAGACACGGCAACAATTCTATTATTGACTAACAGTATGGTCTTATTTGTGAGTAATAAACCACATTCCAAAGAAACATGGCAAAAAAATATATATCATATTATTTTGCCTCCCCATACATCGATCACATCGATTTTTATATTATTTTAAACCTATATATCTTTGAATAAAAATTAAGTTCATAAACTAAAACCCGACTACCAAAAAAACTTGTATTGTACTTTTTGGTAATCGAGTTTTAGTTTTTAAACTTTTTTTTTATTAACCTATTTTTAGTTATGTAAATAAAATTACATATTCGAAATGTGCTAAAAAAGCTCTTTCATTTGATACCTCACACGGTACCGTCAAACAATTTTTTTTAGTTCCTTACTCTAAATCCCCTAGAGGGCGCTGTAGTCAATTCAACGTGACGTCATGTCGTCGCCTATAACCAGAAGACAATCAAGAGGATTCTAACGACACATTCAAATATGATAACTAGTTTAGAAGTTATGAGGGAATAGATGAACAACTATACATACATAAATACTTACATAAATACATACTTTTACATACAGGTCAAAATCATAACCCTCCTTTTTGCTTCGCCGTAGTCGGATAAAAAGTGGTAAGCCGTCAGGTCAGCTACTGTCAAAATTTTGATACAGTTGTTTTATGCCATCAGTAACCGTCAAATTTTGCTACATGGCAGTTCTGTGCCTTCAGCAACTGTCTAAATTCTGCTATAAAGTTTTTCGGCGTCATCAACAACTGGCAAATTTTTGCTAGTGTTCTGTACTTGAAATTTTATACCAGTTCTGCTTTTATGTAATATGTTGAT
The DNA here is from genome assembly GCA_019059595.1 of Marasmia exigua. NCBI lineage: Eukaryota > Metazoa > Arthropoda > Insecta > Lepidoptera > Crambidae > Marasmia > Marasmia exigua. The sequence continues at coordinate 13,411,665 of CM032479.1, forward strand.
GTGATTTATCCATGGTTGTTCCATTTTTCTAACATATATCCTTCAGAAAATTGTGACGTTCATATCTCCATACGAGATAGTAATCTTGAATAATGCGCATACATATGTCGCGACCTTGCTATCGGTTTCAAAGAACTTGGGGTGAATTTATTTCCGGGCCTGAGGCTATGTCTTAATCGTTGCCATAAAATGTATGGGCCTTTATTTTACTGCCTTTAATGCAGTATTAATAAAAGTATCGAGATACTTTTTATTTTGACTGGACTGATGGCGTATTTGGAAGTGAACCTGCATCAAGCTCCCAAAGAGCTTTTTGTTTACACTCTTGTCAAACATTCGTGCAATTAACACTTGTTTTCTCCGTGTGTGTTATATTACGCTTACTGATTCCTATAATCTTAACATAAGTACTTAAGATAGATAGATACTCTTTATTGCACAAAAAACAAAATTTTAAAGCTTAAAGCAACCAGATAAGCTACTTATTTACATTTAATGAAATGAGACGGTTCATTTGATTTTTTAGTTTCGTAACCGTTTTTAGGTATTTGTAGATAACTCTGTTCGCAAACCGGTTCCATTTTCATTTCTTTTCTAAGTAGGAGTTTACGCGGCCATTTAAGAAAATTCACAAACTTCGCAGAGTGATTTTCCTGTTGGTGTTGGAAATTGAATAGCCACAGCAGCGCTTTGCTTTACTAAAGAGCAGATTTTTCAATGGTCTAATTAAGTTAACAGTAGTATCAAAAACTAAGTCAAAAAGAGAGATACAATCAAAGTTGCAATGTAAGACAACTTTAATTTTCGGGAGTAAATACCTGCTTAACTTTCATCTGATGATGGACTCTGAAATCTGGCCTAAGTGTCTGACAAACTTTTTTATTTAATTGACAATTTAAATTACCACCTTTTGTCTTCGAAGGACGATTACAGCCAAAATAACCCTATTAAGTACATACTAGACTTAATTATGAATTACATAATTACCTTCTTAAATTTAAAATTGCAAGTTGAAAATGTAAGTCGTAATTTCCACGACTTTAAGTTTAACTTTGCACTACGATTTTCATTATTTCTATTTAAGTTACGAATCTGATTATTTTATGCATGAAAGGTAACTTAGTAAAGAATTATTTGCAAAAAAGAAAGGCTGAAAAAATTTACAGTTTTTTTTCTGGAAAGTTTTTAAGACGTTGGGGTAGAGAGTTCTCCAAAATGCGAAAAAAAATTGAAAAATACAAACAATCTTAAACATATTATGTAGGCATTTTCGGGTACCCCGAAGGTGCTCTATCTTTGGTCTTCGGCTTGACACCCTAATTGAAACACCCTATGTACCTAATTGTAATGGGTACCTAATAAATTACTTATAAAAAGGGTCAACAAGAAAATTCATCTAAGAATACCTATTTTTGGAAAAGTAAAGGACGACCCTATTACGCCAAACCCTAAAACGCTGGTGTGTCCTTTTTTAACGTTTCTGAGGGTGGAATCAAATTTACTGCTGCTTTGTTTTGCAAATAGGCATTACCAGGCGGGACTCACTTCGCGATCCATCTGAGTTCCGCCGGCGGAGCGAATTCTCTCGGTTGCCTATGCGCGAAGTGGTGCGGTGGAGCGCTATGAGAATTTGCAATTTTATTTCTATATTGAATTGATTGACCGGATGGCGCAATTGGTAGTGACCCTGCCTCTTACGCCAAAGGTCGTGAGTTCAATCCCCACCCTGGACAAACATTCGTGCGATGAACACTTGTGTTTGTTCAGTGTCTGGGTGTAATATATGTATTTAAGTAAATATTTGTGTTCCTCTGTTGTCTGATATCTGAAACACAAGTGCTTAAGCTACTTAGTACGGAATCAGGTCAATATATGAGATGTTGTGAGAATTATTATTATTTATGTGTTACAAAGAATGAATGAATGAAAACACTTTTATTTCACACTATGTAACTTATTACAGTGGTGTCTAACGAAGGCGGCCTGGCCTTATCACTATGTGCTAAGGGTAAATAGTCTATTTTGAAAACTTTTTTACTTGGTGTCATACGGGAGCGTTGACGTGATTGAAATGATACCTACTAAGTGGATAAACATTACAATAATGCCAGTACTTACACATTCACAACAGTACCTACACGTAACAAATTGGTGTTTTGTGTGAGACCAATCATCAAATAAACCAAACACATTTACTTATTTTGCAATTAGGTACCTACGTCAATAATACACAGGCAGGAGACGTGGTTCATTGTTACCTATTTCCTATACCTATCTCTAACTATGAGCGTAAAAATAGTAGGTAACAGTGCCTACTCGTAACACAACACATTTACTGATTCAAATAGGTAGGTAAATATGGCAAATTCATGACATCATCAAATAGCTTACCCTAGCACAAATTAGCGACGAGCAACCGCTTATCCAATTCAATACAACGTAAAGGCGCGCGCAGCTAGACCTAATTAGACCGTGAGTCGTTAGTGAAAAGGTCGAGTTTCGAGTGAACGCACCTCTTTCGCGGTAGGCCAGCGTGCAGGTGCATGTTGTTTTAGACCTTATTGCCGGGAGGCGAAGATTGATATTTTATTGAGGCAGTGTCGGAAGTGAGTCTTCTGTCTTTCTATTTATTCTGTGGCATTACTTCGTGGAGACAATTTTATCTGGTAAATGTCATGAACACGAGTTAACGAAGCCTCAGGCGTTCGACACTCCATAAGACTGGCTGTTCGAGAAGTTTCAGGGTAATTTATCACACGGACTCACATACTTTTCATATTAATCTTCGGAGTTTGTGGAAGTTACTCCAATTTGCTCCTTCAACTTTTTGTTGTTTTTCGCGATGTCTTAAATTGTTATGTGTGCCCTCCGTACAAACTACATTCAATGAGCAATAATTTCTGTGCAATAGACGTAGTTTAACATGACACTCTATTTAATTAATTAAAAAAATCGGATATTTTCTGTTAGATTTAAAATGCCTTCCCCTATTAAGAATACGTTATTTCTTTCCTCTACCCAAAGGTTGTCTGGAAGAAATCGCTAGAAGCGATAAGACCGCCTTATTGTACTGACTGTTGTTGTTGTATCATACTTGTATTTTGTTTTTGTGTAATAAAGAATATCTAGATAGATATTCTTTCTGTACTTTAGTACATAGATAGATATCTATGTACTAAAGTACAGACAGTACTTCAAATTTTAATTTTTAGTGTTCACTTTTTTTTAGTGTGTCTTAATTTTATCATAATCAATAAAAACCGATGGCGCCGCTACTCATCCTGAAATTATGAAATGTTTAATATAAATATCAACACTTGTTTATGCTATGCTATATCCAAAAGCAGAATAATAAGCTAAAAGCGCGATAAAAAAGAGATTATAAAAATTATTTTAGTCTTAAATTCTTTAGAAATAATTTATGACTTAATTAAAAAATTTGATCGGTATTTAGAAGTTGTTGGTAAAACAAACCGAACCTGCAAATTCTATCACATTCCGCAGTTGGATATTAAATTCCAAGCGGCTTGACGTTTTATCGGTAAACGTTATCGGAACGGTTTTGCTGCGCAAAAATTCAAATAACGTTTTCGCACCTGTGTGTAATTTCAAAGGGTTGGATACCTCTGACCGACCCATTAAACACAACTTTGGATCTAAAATGGGATTACCGCCCACGACCGATCATTTTAGTTTTAGTAAATAAAAACTACAAAACCGGAAAATTGAGCCTACTCTCAGAATCGATTTAAGTATACAAATTTACTTGTATACTTATGTATTTTAACTAAACATTGCTTCTGATTTACCCTTTACGAGAGCTTTCAAAAATTGAATGCAAAGACTGCATAATTGGATGGCCGATTGGATTCTCTTTGTATTCTGGGCGACTGTATAATTGGATACGGAACAAAAACAAAACCTCATTTTAAAATTGAAAACCTTCAATAATAAATGTAAACATGGTAGGCTAGTAAAAGTAACATGCCGCTAATCATGTTTTGATCAAAATCGAGTAAGCGAAATATTACAAAATAATCTTGTGATATCGTTATCATTTTAATATTTTAGGTTTTCTTTTTAGCCTAATAATTGTCCAACTGCTGGACAACGGCCTCCCATAAACTCTTTCAGTGGTCCATATATGTCGACATAGTCTGCCACTTTTGTGAATTAGTCCAATTCGTCTGGTCATATTAAGCATGACGGCAAAATACATCTCGATCGAAGACTCTCTACCAGTGGCCATTCCCTAACGTTCTTAGTCCATCTCTCATTCAAATGCATTAATTCAAAGGAAAAGTAAGCCAAAAGTAATATCAGCGAATAACAAAGTAGGTATGTAGCAAGTACCAAATCATACAGGCGTAACACCTACACGCCACAGTAGTTTAAGACCTAGTTAAAGGTTGGCGGAGACTTTTTTTACGGGTAAAAAATATACCTATTAGCAACCTAACTCCACAAAATGGGTAGCTCAGGGATATTGCCTTCTTAGTCAAATAAGTAAGGATTAGAGATCTTTATCCAAAATCATGAATTCGGTAAAGCTGCGTAGCTTTCCTCTGAGTTTTCCGTCTGAACCGTTTTTGCGGCCACAACTCATAATGAATTATATTCAAATGAGGAGTGAAGTGCTTTTTGCTTGTGCCGAGCAAACATTTTACCATTCATTTGTAGGGTTTTAATTAATAATTTCAAAACGTTGATATTAAAAAGTGTATTTTAAAGTGTACATGATAAATTAATCCAATCCATAAGAATGATAAATTATCATGGTTTCATTTTGCATCTTATTAACCCCCGACGCAAAAACGACGGGGTTATGAGTTTGACGTGTCTGTGTGTGTGTGTCTTAAAATATTTTTTCTTTTTTTTAAAACCTTTATAAGTAACTCGATTAGCAAAAATAATTGTGATATAGGTACTGACATTTTACTTAATTTAATATTTTCTTCGAGATATTTTTTTTATAATTATCCCAGATTAATTAAATAAAAAAGGTGATAGGTAAATGATCCCTGTACTATACAACTTTCAGATACAAAAAATTGTTTATACTTCCATTTCCTTATTGTTAGGCAAAGATAATTTATTGTTTTACATCACAAAGAGAAATTCCTACAACTTTGTTTAAATATCCTCATTTATTCCTAAACTTTTCACGCAAAAGTTGCTGTAAAACTCCTTTTACTAAAACTTCAATAAGAGCCACAGAGAGCTTCCAAAAAGGCCCATAATTCTACAGCCAGAAGATATATCTAATGCTAGCTTAACGATTTTTAGTAATGATGTTATGTATGTCATGAAATCATCAGCCTCATCAAAATGTTATTATCTGGGTCATGTCATCAGTAGATTTGTTTAGTTAGTTTACATTATTTACTATCGCGTAAGAATTAAAATTATTGATAAAATATTTGTAATTCAAATATTATGTTTGTTTTTGCCTGAGATACAGGGTTTTCCTAGTTCAGACACCAAAGCTTAAAACTGCTCACTAAGTATAGATATATTATAAGTAATAATTTGTTCTTATGATATTTCAATAAAGTTATTTATTTATATTATTTCGACGGCTTACTGTAAGAACTCAGTAATAAGTACTTATTTACAAACAATCATTAAGTGTAGATCAAAGTTTATTAATTGACACTTTATTACTTTGAACTGTAATGTTTGATATTTGCAATTAATGATATCTTGCAATAAGTCGACGAATATACAAGTACGTTTATGTGACAAGTATGAAAATTAAGTTTCACAACCGCAAACCATAAATAAATCACTCAACACCCTTTGTCTATCCATCGCGGAATGTAGGCCTCCTTCATACCTCCGCCTGGGGAGGGACATGAAGAGAGGATACTCAGCGGGTGTGCTTATCTCCTCCGCACTCAGGCGATGGGGAAACGTCGCAGGTGGTTTTGGCTAGATGACGTACCCAACTGGCCTGGACTGGCTTGGTTCTCGTTAGGAGAAGCTCTTGCCAGGCAGATAACCCCACGTAACCAGAACGCCCCCTGTGTGTGTGTGTGTGTGTGTGTGTAACTACGTCAACAAAAAAATCTGATAGCGAAGTCTTAGTAATAGAGCTCCGTTTCACCCCTTGTGTACGAAAGTTTAAAAAGGCCTCCTATCTACATCATTATCGATTCAGCCAATAAACGTCCACTGCTGGACTTAGGCCTCCCCCAATAATATCACACAGATCAGTCCTGTGCCGCCCGCATCAAAGGGATTCCCGCGGCCTTCGGTCCACCTAGCGAAAGGCCTGCCACGGCTTCGACCTCCTATACGCGGCCTCCACTCGAGGACCTTTCTGCCCCACCGACCGTCTGATCTCCTCGCAATGTGCCCTGCCCATTGCCACTTGCCTATCTACCTACATGCTAAGCCACACATATTAATACCATCTTTTCATTCAGTTCCTGCCAGCAATTCAAATAGGGCCAAAGGGCCTATTCAAATTAAAAAAAAAACTCTACGCTTGCCTAAACGCACGATCCACTCTATCCAACCACATATTTTGATCTCGACTACTGAAAACGACTAACAAATACAACGCCTAAAATAAAACATGACAATGGCAGTAATTCTGAATTGAGAAGTGGATGGCCACATAATTTTTTTTTATGTCATAAGTGGCAAACGCCGTGCCGTGCCGAGCCGTGTGGCCCCCGGCAGAGTAGAATAGGCCACCCTCACTCTTACCGAGGTGTCGTAAAAGGCGACTAAGGTAACGCTGCTGGCAAGATCATCAGCACCCAGAGAAGGAAAACTCTGCATTTATATCAAACCCTCGCCAACCCGTCTGCCAATTACCTCTCATGTGATTGAGGGAGGCCCGTGCCCCAGCAGTGGGGACTTAAATGGGCTGACGATGAAGTGGCAAACGAGCAGACAGATCACCTGATGGTAAGCAATTGCCGCCGGCCATGGACACCATCGACACCAGTGGAGTCACAAGTGCGCTGCTATCCTTTAAACCTTCCTTCCCCCCGGATTGGGCCTCCAGTACCCTCACTCACGCAGTGAAACACAGCACAGTGCTGCTTCACGCCGGTTTTCTGTGAGGCCGTGATATATCTCCGGTCGAGCCGGCCCATTCATGCCGAAGCGTGACTCTCTCACGGTAAAAACATAAAATAAGAAAAAGAAGAACAAATACCCAAAGTCACGGATCCTAAATATAATGCTGACATAGAATTATTTGCCCGCTCGTGTATAAAATTACCATTAGGCGCATATCGAAAGAAGTAGCTACTCACCTAATTGATTTACACGTAGGCACCAGTGTACCTAAAAGGTGCGCACTAGTGATAAGATTCGAGTCCACTTTTATGAGAAAAGATTTTATTTGAATAAAAAATATCTGGCCGTGTGGTCCCCGGCAGAGTAGAATAGGCCACCCTCACTCTTACCGAGGTGTCGTAAAAGGCGACTAAGGCATGATCATCAGCACCCAGAGAAGGAAAACTCTGCATTTATATTAAAACCCTCGCCAACCCGTCTGCCAAGCGTGGTGAGTATGGCAATTACCCCTCATGTGATTGAGGGAGGCCCGTGCGCCAGCAGTGGGAACTTAAATGGGCTGACGATGACGATGATCACGATGAAAAAATATTGAACGACTAGAACTCGAAATCCCTTCCGCGATGGAGGGGGATTCTGCCTCATAAGGTGACTCCGAATGTTCGAGTGATAACCACTCACTAACTATTGGTGTTAAAACGTGAATTGACGCAGATCTTTTCGCAATTAGCAGGCATTTAATACAGTTACATCACGCTTCAGAGGTCAAGATTCGATTTTTATACTGATCAAACAGACATGTGAATAACACATGTGTTTTTCGTTTCGTATCTTAAACTTTAGGAGTCCATGTCTATCTAAATGACACGCTTCAGTACTGGTAACCCATCCCGGAATACGTAAGTCTTTTGGGACTATGACTGAGTATCCGTAATTCTTGTACCCACCAAACATGACCAAACCACAACTTACCCTGTCAGGCCTGAAAATTCTTGAACCTGCGTATCTAGATCTGCCGATGTAGGGACACACCGAGTAAGCTGGGATAAGGATTAAAAAAATCAGAAATGTCTGCTAGTTCGGTTTGACCCTCAGATAACGGCCACTGGCATACCCTTTCTGGCGAGACATTATCACGCACGACAATCACTCACCATGCAACAATGTTGGGTTCAACGCGTACGCATGGTTATTTAATAAATAGTATAAGTGTATGCTGTGAGGTTATAACCCCGAAATTGTTGAAAATAGCTCCGGTTTAGTAGCTAAAAATTAAAATCCATTGGCGTCGCTAGTGTGCCCCACCTATCACCTTAATAGGATTCCGGCAGCGCTGTTCTCGTGGTCTAGTGCTGGAAAGATATAGCTTATCGCCATTGATACAATGAAAAAAGAGGAAAAAAATTTTTAACATAAAATAATCGCATCACTAGCGCTCTCCGGCAGGCTTATTGCGAGGGCGAAATGTTACGAGTAATCCACTTAGCGATTTTCAATGGAATAAGATTCATTAATATGCTACGTTATGGATCATCGAACAACTCATCAGAAATTTTATTTACATTTCTCTTTTTTGGAGGGCGATGTTCAGTTTGAAATGGCTGTTATTTTTTTAATATTGACACTAGCTGTTATTACGTTGTCCCAATTTACTGTAGGAACTAGGCCTTAGCGCGAAGCGGATAGTAAATAAATAAATAAATATTTCATCAACCAATCATCAATGTTGTCCTGATACCACCTTCTCCTTTCTACCACCGGACATTGCGGAAGACGACAGGAAACCACCCTTACACTGCGCAGGTTCCACCAGCTCGTACTAAGCGTTTCGCTTCTTCTTTCTTTGTACGAACTGCTAAGGAATGGAACAACTTGCCGGCTTTTGTAATTTCAGAGAGCTACAATTTGTTTGTGTTTAAGTCGAGAGTGACTAGGCTTCTTCTTAATAAGCACGCTACATCTTAGACCTTATTGTCACTTTCCATCAGGTGAGATGAGGTCAAGTGCAAACCCATTTAATATATGTATATGAAAAATATATATGATGTTCACATACATAGATCTGACTCCGAGATAGGTAGCTCAAGCTCCTCAGTTACGGATATCAGAGCCAACAGCGGAATCTACATAATATATAAATTCTTTTGTAAATACATAATTATAATACATAGAAAACCTACAGACCAATACAAACAGACATGTTCATGCACACAAATGTTTGTACTGTGCGGGGATTGAACCCGTAAACCTTATACCAGACGCAGCTTTCACTACCACAGATCCAAACTACTACGAATTGGAATAGTTGTTTAGATGCGACAGGTATAATCTCGTTCGTCATAGGACGTATTCGCGCTAAGGCTCTAGATCTGAGGCCTTAGCACAAATACGTCCAACTATTTCTGTACAGAACCCGTTCACACATCATTCTGTCTGTTGCTACTTGGAGATTACATAATATTCATAGTATAGATTCCATTTATGTAGCATTTACAGCTCACTTCAAAGTGTTTTCTCGGTTCCAACAAAGTTGGCTGGAATAGTTGGCCTTTAAATTTTCATGAGGGCGCTGCGCTCCCGGCTGATTACAAAAGCAACAGTGCTTCTGGTTTCTCGTTGCTCTAAGGAGGAGCTTAGCTGTGAAATGTTTGCATTTAGTATGCTAGTGCAAGATAACTTTATTTACTGATTTTGAACATATTTGCTGCAGAAGACAGGAAGCTACTTAGATGTTCATAACTTCTTCTGGAATCTTCAAATAGAATCAATAACGGTCTCATACTAAGTATTGAAATATATATTTAGGTATGTGTGAAAAATTTGACGATAAGTAGGCAATTAAAAACGCAAAAGATTGTATGTAGTTTTCGACTACAGTGCGTTTCTCACGTCATTTCCTACCACGCACAGTAAAACTGTGGAACCAGCTGTCATCCGTGGTGTTTCCGAACAGATACGACCTGGTGACCTTCAAGAAAAGGGTGTACTCCTTTCTTAAGAGCCGGCAACGCATATCTGATACCTCAGGTGTTGCAGATGTCCATGGGCGGCGGTGATCACTTTCCATCAGGTGTGCCGTCTGCTCGTTTGTCCGCTATAATGTAAAAAAAAAGGAGTTATACATGCACGCAAAAACTACTGAATACATTTTATTGAAACTTCACAATATACTATACCTTATATCTCATAATGACCCTTAAGCTATAACTTACTTATTAAGGTAACGCGGGAGAAACCGCGGGGCGCAACTAGTAAATAAAAATGCGCCATACATCCCACCGATGGATCTGTTAAACTAGGGAATTCTTTGTAGCTACTTTGACGATAGTTGGGGACAGGGAAAAATTCAAAGTAAATTATCAAATTAAAACAGTTATATTTAGTTATAACCATTAACCAGGTATACTTAAATATAACCTAAATCACTTTACATCACTCTCCTGAATAGAAACTGCACGCCAAATGCCAGATGGTTTGAAGTCTTTCAAAAGAAATTCTTGTTACATTTTATCGGTGAAACAATTTTATCACATCGTAACATGGAGAAGGCACGACATAAATAGGCATTTACCGATGCGCTCGTTCTGGTTCCAGTCAGGGTTGATACGAAGGCGAAAATTCTTAAACCCTGTGGGCGCACATTATAAAATTAGAATATCATTAACATATCAGCCTACTGCTGAGTACCTATACCTCATCTTTAGATATCACGGCACTCCATTCGGTCCCTTTTAAGTCTCATCTATTTAATTGTTTTAACAATATCTTTGAACCAACGGACAGGTGGTCTATCTAGAGGACTATGAGATAAAATATCTAACATTTATTCAGTTACGGTTACAACACATACAGTGACATTTATTCATACGACCAGTTTGAATCAGTGGAACTGAACGCTGCCTCTGGTACAAGGGTTGCGGGTTCGATCCCCGCACAGTACAAACATTTGTGTGCATGAACATGTCTATTTGTATTGGTCTGGGTGTTTTCTATGTATTATAAGTATATATTTGTAATTCCGCTGTTGGTACTCATATCCGTAACACAGGTGCTTGAGCTACCTATTTCGGAGTCAGATAAAAAAAGTTACATACATATCAGTTAATAAATAAATTAAAACCAGCACAAAAAAAACAAGAGTAGCATCATTTTGAAACGCGCCCCGTCGAACGCATTGGCGACATAACGTTTGTAGAATTCACAAGAAGTTTCTATGAAATACATTTTATTATATTGAGAACAAAATCTAAATCTGTTTCCTGTATAAAATCGACTCTTTGCAAATTGCAAAAAAAACATTCGTCGTTGCGGACTTGAATCCGCAATATAATAGCTCTGCATTGATTGATGCAGATGGGAATTTCTGATTGGTTGCGTATTTGCGGAAGTGGATGGGAACATTACTTTTTTGGTGACGCAGGGGAAATGTCGAAGTGCAATGGGCCGACCAACCCGCCGCCTCCGGGGAGCGGACTGGTTATGTCGGACTCTCCATATCTCTCCATTTTTCTGACAGGACACATGGGCATACCGGCTAAAATCGCTCCGATGCTCCATTCGTAACACCCCTGTTCAGAGTTTACGGGAAACTTTTATCTGAGAGGCAGGTTAGATCGGATGTGTCGGAGAGACGAGCACCGACGCCGACGACTGGATCCGCCTTCCGTTCCTGTGGGGTTTCTTTACTTTGTGTTAAATGAGTATGAAACCGTTTCTTATTACGAGCACGTACTACGATTTATATTTTGGTAGGTTAGAATAATTTTGTCGGTATATGGTGAAAATCAGCAGAACCAAAACAGATTATCTGATCTGTGACTTCGGCGGTCTCTCTAGTCCGATACCCTTAACTCTTGCTGGAATGTCCTTCCCGGTTTGTTCCAACTTTTGGTACCTCGGGTCTCTTGTACAGGGCGACGGTGAAATTGATAGGGACGTTAAGCGTCGAATCAACTCAGCATGGATGAAATGGCGACAGGTCACGGCAACAAAATGATACCCCAAAAACAAGGGCAAAATTTACAAATCCGTTATAAGACCTGTTGCCCTGTATTGATCAGAATGCTAGGCCGTTAAGAAGACGGATGAAAGACTATTGCATGCGACAGAGATGAGAATGTTAAGATGGATGTGTGGATTGACGAAAATGAACAAGATAAGGAATGAGTATATTAGAGGAATATGAAAGTGACCCCCCGTCATTGATAAATTGAAGGTATGGCGATGTAATGAGAAGACGGGAAAAGAACATGTAACCAAAAAGTGATGAGTTTAAATGTAAGTGGGTGGAGGAACAGAGGATAGGCCGAAAAAGGGATGGATGGATCTTTACATTACTTCACTACAGAATGACATAATGGGAAAAGGGGTGGATAATTCGATGACGAATGACGCGGCCGTAGGGAAAAGGAAAACATACTGCTCCGACCCTAGATAACCTGGGAAAAGGGCAGGAGGATGATGATGATGGTGAAAAGAGTTCACGTGTTTTACGGGCAATCATAGAGTCAGAGAACCATAGTTTCGCGCTTCAGAAATCCCGATTTCAATTTTAACAAAATAGGAAGAAAAATTGAATACAAAATTAAATACGGGTTTAACTTTTTGGATGGAACGCAAAATTTGATATCAATTTATAGATCACTGAAGGTGCAATATTATGTATGTGTAATATTATTATACATATAAACCTTCCTCTTGAATTACTCTAACTATTAAAATCCGTTCCGTAGTTTTAAAGATCTAAGTTTTATGTGTATAGACAGTGAAAGAGACTTTATTTTATACTTATTAGTTATAGTAAGCAGAAGCAGCTGGCTGGAGGTCTCGGTTAGAGAAGCTTATATTTCCGTTTGTTATATGGGACGTATTCTATTTTCAGCATAATAAAAGTTCAGTAGAACATATCCAGATCTAATTCTCTGTATCACTCATAAGTCTCCCAGACATGGGATCCCGTTTGGTGTAGACACACCGTCGTGTATAAATAGATAAGGTTAAGGAGACCTAACCATTTCTCAAATGTTAGTGCGATCCATCTTCGGCCTGGGCACTTACACATTTTGTAAAAAAATAAAGAAATATACACTGTATGACAGCGGTCGGCCCGCGGTCCGCTTTTTGCGATCCTTAAATGTCCAATTGATGAAGGTCTTTATGTATTTTCTATTCTAAAGCAAATGGCATAAAAATCTCTTTAAGGTATTACAAGCTGTGAGAGTACCACTAATACACGTATATACTTGTTATCTGTTAACTATAACCTGGACCTCTTTAAGGCAAGAGTGACTTTTCTCGAGATCTCGCCTTGAATAATCATTTTGTTTGATTGAAATCAAATGTTTGTCTGTCGTAACATAAAAAAAATGATATTATAATAATCCAACACTCAAAAAACATTTGAATATTGATGTCAAATGTGTTTTGAGTGTTGGATTATTATAATATCTTTTTTTTTATGTGACGACCTCAATTGAAAAAAGTAAAATATTTTTTCATTCCATTTCATTTCAAAAACACAAGTGATCCTCAACCATTCGAGTATTATTCCAGGGTGGAATTGCAAGCCACTACCCTTGGAGGGTCTGTAGAAGGTGCGCTTCATTATTAAAATAGTATAAAGAAACAAGTGCGGTCCATTTTATGATCGAAACACCCATTGTTCATTATTGCACTATGCATCCTTTACTTGCAGCCGTGGCAGGCCCCCTACAAGGAGGACCGACGATCTGGTGAAGATCGCGGGAATCCATCGGATGCGGGCGGCACAGGACCGATCTGTGTGGAGAACATTAGGGGAGGCCTATGTCCAGCAGTGGACGTCTATTGGCTGAAATTATGATGATCCTTTACGTGCCAAAAAAATATATCGGCATTCGATCGCGGTAAAATCTTAAAAAAAAAGTCAAATCGTAAATACTCGTACGAATTCAAAAATACATTCACGTGGAAATTTTAGACGTACCCAGGTCAGCGGAGACACGTCCGAGATCCGTAGTTATTTGCAAGTTCATCTTTTATTCACACACGAAGTCCGCTGGTTTAGCGGAGGCAGAAATAGGCGTATTTATTAGGTCACAGGTATGACGTCCTCTATTTTCTGTAAATAATTCAATCGTATTGCGGATACGTTTTTATTATTGCCCGAAAAAGCATGGCCGACCTACTTTCCTTCTCTCAGAGCTAAAATTAGAATAACTGTTTCGTGAATTCAATCATCAATAATTATTATTTATTCAAGCGAGAAATGCGATGTGTGTGTAAAGTACAATACCTTCTTCGAGTAGATAGACCTTATTCTACATAGAAACGATCGCCTTCAAAAATATACATGTCGAATTGAGAACCTCCTCCTTTTTTTTGAAGTCGGTTAAAATTCAAAAAATTCAAAATTCTAAAGTACTTTATTTGCATAGGCTTATATAAACAGCTCTTACAGATCGTCATACATGAAAAAAATATAAATTATAGCTATGTATATCATACATGTAATTAAACATTTATGTCGATACAAAAAATATACTAAGAAATTAATAAATATAATGTGATTCCACCACCGGAATCGGAAAGTTGATTCTGACGAGAAGATCCGGCAAGAAACTCGCCGGTTACTCTTTTTAATCACCAAATTTTTTTTAAGTACAGTATCATGGGAGTAGGCGAACAGTTTATCATTTCCACAAACTCTTGTCATTTAAGTACTCATTAACTGTATAATAGGGTTAAAAAGGATGACAGTGGTTTCAATTGTTTATTGTTTGGAATCCAGCGTTTTTTCTCACAGTTGTACGTACTATTTCACTCATCTCAGCGTGTAATTTCCCAGTAGCATCCAAAGCTGTCGCATAGGAGCCCAGGGTACGCTTAGTTCATGATTCAGGATTTGGGGAGTTTAATAATAACTATGTCTAATAATCTCCTGTACATAAATAAACCCCTAAACAGGGAAACCAGGCCAACTTAATCATGGTTACACTAAAGAAACTATCGTGAACGTGCAGGTTTTGTAACGATGTTCTCTCTCACCGCCGGACAAATGGTAGAAATATGCACATAGATTTCTAACATCCAGAAGTCCATGCTTGGATTCGAATGTACGACCTCCTGTATGGACGGCACGTTCTTATCCACTGAGCTACCGTCGCTCTACAAATAATGTATGTCTTTTGTTTCTATTGTTAAAATCGAAAGTCGAGCTTACGGCTTGCGACCCATCTGATGGATGGTTATCATTTACCATCTGATGGTAAATGATAACCGCTACTCATAGACATCAGGTGCCCAATTCTCGGGCTCGTGACACTTATTATCATACGACATATATCACTAAAACATAGTTTTTTTTCTATGGAGTTCAGGTGATATCCGCCATGTTTTCAAAATGTCACGAGCCCGAGAATTGGGCTCCAGTTCAACAATGTCGTTGCCTACATTGGAAGAAAAACTCTTTATTAACCTTGTTTAAAAAAGGACCTATCATAGCGATCAGGAAACACCGCGGCTAGAAACTCATTCCAGAGTATCCACGAGCGTAGGAAAAATGAGTGCTGGAAGAGTAACGTCGTATGGATGGATGGTCAAATTGGTAATTGACTGCCTCGGTGGTGCAATGGTTAGTAAGTCGCACTTTAAAGCGACGGCTGCGCCTGGGGTCCCGGGTTCGATCCCCGGGTCGGGCTCAAATTAGTACCTGAGTTTTTCTGTTGAGAAATTCTGTGTTAGCCCGGAGTCTGGAAGTTGGCGGTCTTGTACCCCCGTGCCTCGTAAAGCACGTTAAGCCGTTGGTCCTGCGCCTAATCCCTCTTCGGTTGTGCCACACTAGTGTCCCATCGAAATGAGGGGGTACATGAATAGAGAGTGCACTTGTGTCTGCGCAAATACTTGTGCACTGTAATATGTGCGTCGATGGCTGATCGTTGAGATTGGCCGCCATGACCGAAATATCGGTTTGGAGGACATTAATATTGGTAATTGATATTTTTGTTACACCTTGTTTTGTCACAACATCCTTTAACGAGAGAGGTGGCAATAGTATCGTCATCCGGTGCCCGCGTTTTCCGTTTTTTTAGATCGCACTATCTCGAAAATTTAGACACCCGCCGTCTGATGTACTCGTACTTACGCAAAAGACACACCTTTTCTGTGCACCTGTGATTCCACTGGAGTTGTGGGTGATCATGAGCGGTGGCAAACGCTAACCATCAGGTAACCTGTCTCCTCATCTGCCACTTATCACATAAAAAAATATAATATCAATTAACAACAAAATATTTTGGAAATTCAATTTGTTTCCGTACACAATTAATTGCCGTCAGAATCAGTTAAAATGTTTCATTTTCATTAGTGAAAACTCTGAATGTAAGCGGCACTCGCCGACTTTTACAAAGTTGCGCTGAATAATCAAAGCGCGAGAAGTGTGAGCAAAGCAAAGGAAGTAAAGTTTAAATAAATACATTAAATTTCTGCTTTTGACCTATAGGTGAACAGGTCTTCCGTATTTAAGGGGCTTTCCTGTTTGTCGCTCTACAAATGACTAATCCAGTAAATTGCAAAAATCAGCGGTATTCTGACTTATTTTGACTTTGGCCTAAAATTGGGAAATCTGATATTATCCTCCTCCGGGTTTTCATATTATCGATGGTCATACTATTTATTCACCTATCTAGAATCGGTTTCATTCACACAGGAGGAGACATGCGGAGGAATCATGACGTCACAGCTTTGCAAAATCTTCCATAATATTATTGACATATATTAATTATATAACCCTTAATGCATATTTTTACTGGTTACCCTATTTCGACCTTGTTTGCACCGCACAATGCTCAACGAATCTTAGGTTTTGAAGTCAACAAAACAAAACTCAGCATGTAGCTAAAAGTTTTTGGTTACAGACGTTGTGAACATAATATAACATGATTTGTTAAAGTTAAAAGTGTATATTACGTTCCGTAACGTATATTACGTTACGTAATTAATATTACGTTCCGGCAATGTATGACCAATACCAATGCATATGAAAGGGTTTCGTCGGAAATGCTTATAAAATTTAACTCATTCAAACATAAATTTTATAAGCGTGTAATGTGTACGTAAGAAGTACGACGTACCTATGTGTAATACGAAGGTAAATAGAAAGTCCTGTTTGTGACACCACTTAGATAGAACTCAAGAACAGTAGTACCGATTTGAATGATTCCTTTTTTTGGGTCATCTTCGCCTCCAATCTAATAGCACAATTATCTAGAATATACATATGCATAAGTAAGAAACATTTTTACACATAGGTCAAGCCATCAATCAATACTATGTTGTAGATACTACTGGCAATATACTGTAGGCATAATCTTTCGCTTATTGAAACTAATGGCTTTATCTTTTTTTAAATAATACTGTGACTGCCTTTTGAATACGTAAGTGATCTAAATCATTACTCTTAAAGTATTCACATTCCACAACTACGGAAATTCCTGTACTTGAGACTCCATTCAAAACTGTAATCACTGCTATTTTCGTTCAAGCTCCGGGCTGCCCTTTTATCCTCTGTCATGTCAGCAAATTCTATAGGCTTCGCGCATTCATGAGGATTTATTCCAGTACACAAAATGTGATCAAAAAGAATCCGAATCCGCAGTAAGGTTCATTTTCGCTGCGTAATCTCCCCTTTCAATCGTTTGTTTCATTAGTGGAAGTTGTCGCAAAAACTAAGGGTTAAGCGTTTTTCTAACTCATTAAGAGCTGGGTCGTAGCTATACGTAGGTAGGTTTCCGTTATCCGTTGTAATTCTGAGAAAGCGGGATTTTATAAGTCGAAGAATGAAAGGAAAATGATCTAATATCTATAGGAAAATGATAAAGAAGATTATTAAGTAAGTCGAATCACTGAAAAACGAGACAGTTTCAAATTTTTGTCCCACGTGGGCAAGTGCAATGAATAGTATGCTGTATGACTGACTGAGCTTGGCTAAGCAGCAAAAAGGATATTTCGACGGTCGCTATTCAACTGGTCTTGTAAACAGAAACTTGATGTTGCCAAGACATTGCATCGAAAATGTTTGATATTTGATCGGGTGCACAGACCAACCCAGCCAAGTATGCATGTACAGGGAACACGAGAATTATTATTAGCGTCAGTGGGAGACACTGACGCTAAAATAATTAATAAGGAGAAAAGCGCTGCTTCACGCCGGTTTTCTGTGAAGCCGTATCACTCCTGTCGAACTCATTCATGCCAAAGAGCCGCTCTCTGATTTGATAAAAATACATAAGATAATTTACTTCCACAAGAGGAATAACTTTACTTATACATTCAAAAGAATTATACACGCAAGTGTAGGTTTGTGTGCGTCCAGTATAATATTATCTGCACATATATGTAAGTATGGACGTTAGTTTATTACCTATCTAACAAATAACGACCACTTTGGAAATTAGTTTTCATCCGCTCAACCTTAATAGTACCATTAGGAAACCCGTCAATATCAGTTTAGTTCATTCCTTAATTGATAGTGGATATTAATAAGATTTATGGAATCAATTTTCATGCTCCCATTGCGCTTGCCGAATTGAAACAAATTTTGCAAAAACGCACGGAGATAACCACATTATGATAAAATCATATTGTAACTGTGCGATGTTCTTAAAATATTATTCTAGCGGGCGGCCAGACACGGTTTGTTTGTCATACATGCATGGTTAGAAACTGTTAGCGCGATAAATTAAAAGAAATCGTAAGCCGAATAATTCGGCCGAATATTCGGTTCGGTAAAAGTTAAACCGAATGTAATTCGGTATTCGGTTATTCGGTGAAACCAATATTTATCGCATCACTACTAATTAGTTATAGGTTTAACACTGTAACAACAGTAGTTTTGGATAGGTAGGTTTTTAAGTGATGTAGTGATAAAAACAATATCTTCCAACCGATAATTTGGCTATAGCGGCCAATCTCTACGCAGGACATCGAATTACAAGGGCAACATCCTAAGTCTATGGTTGTCGCAGACTCATGTGGACGTATTTTACCTTACGTCAAAATAAATAGACTTATTTTTACCAAGCAAAAATAATATCATTTTCCTTGTTCAAATTACAACTTTACTTGGTTGATTCAGTTATATTACCTTAATCAACCAAAATTGTTGTTTGAATAGATGGAGTGATACCACACAGATGATGGCCTCACATAAAACCGGCGTGAAGCAGCACTATGCTGTGTTTCGTTCTTGAGGGTACCGAAGGCCCAATCCGGAGGAAAGGGGGCTTTAAAGATTGGCAGCACACTTATGACTCTATTGGTGTCGCGGGTGTCTATGGGCGGCGGCAATCGCTTACCATCAGGTGATCCGTCTACTCGTCTGCCACCTATCACATAAAAAAAAATTAAATGTTACCTACTACCTACAAACTTACTTGTAATTGTTTATTTAAAAAAAATGATAGGACTAAACAACCCAGAATAAAAATGTAGAAGTGAAGACCCTTGATCAGATTCAACATGTATTTTGAGGTTATGAACAAAAGTAGATTAGTTAAGTATCAAATCTTATTAGAAATAAATAAAAAAAAGATTATTCTAAACATTTTGACGCCAATTAAGAGAAAATATATCTTTGTAGGACTGCTTTTTTTTCAGTGTACCGGTTACGGTGTTACTAGAGCTATTTAATCAAGTAGCTTAGCTTTGCCAAAACATTTGGAACGAGCCCCTCGGACCCTAATAAAGAGGGCCCAGTCATTGGGTTTATACATGGTTTTTATTGTGGCCGTTTATCTGCTCCGGATAAAAGCCTTTTGTTTTATTAGCTACCAACACATGGATCACCCTTCGCTGGTATTGTGGTAACAGGCTTGTATCCCCATTTTCAAGAGTGATGGTGGCTCAGTGAATAACATAACGCCTTCCGCACATAGTGTCGAGGTTCAAATCTGAAATCTGAAAAATGCACATCTGAATTTTTGAAATCTATGTGGATATTTCTATTACCCACCCTCACTCTTACCGAGGTGTCGTAAAAGGCGATTAAGATAAAGCTGCTGGCATGATCATCAGCACCCAGAGAAGGAAAACTCTGCATTTATATCAAAACCCTTGCCAACCCGTCTGCCAAGCATGGTGAGTATGGTAAATACCCCTCATGTGATTGGGGGAGGCCCGTGACCCAGCAGTGGGGACTTAAATGGGCTGACGATGACGATGATTTCTATTATTAGTTCAGCGGTGAGGGACAACGTCGTGAGGAAACCTGCACGTATCTGATAGACTTAAAATTGTTGATACCTACAATATTGAGATAATGATTCTGAACTTATAACCCTGATCCGTTTGGTCTGGTTCTTCCCCTGTCTAAGTGTTACGTAGGTTTGATGGCAGTCGCTTCATTGTAATTACTAGACTTCCCTAATCTTGGATCATGGTCCAAGCGTGCCCCAGGTACCGAAGCGACAGCTTTTGACGAAACTGGGTTTCACAGACTGGGCTGCTAAAACGACTTTACCCCGGGCTCCAGAGTGACTGTTTTTACGCATCCGGGAACGACACTAAAGTAGGTAATGTTTGACGACAAAATATTATATTCCAACTTTCCCCGTCGATATTATAACTCTTCTTAAAGGATTCATGTTAGGACATTTTGACAGAACTAGATTGGTAACTTACGCCATTAGAACCCACTGTAGCGAATACTTTCACGCAACTTCGTAGAGTTTGCGCCAATACTTCTACTATGCGCTTCAGTCATCAACGTTCAGATACGAGCTTTATTTACATAAACACAAGGAATATAAAAATTGGGCTCCGTGTTATGCCGTGGGACCTTTTTCGTGGCGTAGACTCCAAGATATACCTATGGTTTTTGTAAGTTGATGGTTATTATTTGATAGAAATGGGGTGAGCCCTGCGTCTCATAGCCACTGCGACCAGTAGATGATCTATTGTGGTAGACTTTAGTTAAATTATTGTGAGTTACTCCCATATTTAAATACATGCTGAACGTCAGCATATTCCAATATAAATATTTCACAATATCACATCCATTGATCTGACTCCGACATAGGTAGCTCAATCCGTGTGTTACGAATATCAGAACCAACAGCGGAATTACAAATGTATACTTAAAATAATTTTCTTTCGTAAATACATACTTATAATACATAGTAACACCCAGACCAATACAAACAGACATGTTTGTACTGTGCACACAAATGTTTGTACTGTGCGGGGATCGAACCCGCAACCCATGCACCAGAGGCAGCATTCAATACACTTATCCAAACGGGTCGTCAATAGATTTATTGATTGCGTATAGCGACATCAAAAACCCTTTCTCCAATTTAAGTAGGCACCTACTAAAGAAGTTAAAGAATATATGCCATATCTTGTAGAAATACACAATGTATTCAAATTCATAAAAATGCTTGCATACATTGAAATTCGAGAATATTTCAATCGAAACCGCTGCTACAAAGACTTATTCTTGCGATTCGTTTTTCGTATTTTTGCCTACATTTTCCTGTCCACTTTTCTGTCGTGCAAGCCCGCTGCGCCTTCGGTTGTGGTCTTATTAACGAAATAACCAAATTAAACCACTGCACTATCTTCTACAGACAAAATAAAAGCAACAAATAAAAGTGTGTTTATTTATCGAACTAAAACTATATTAATGCGATCAACAATAGTAACCGAACATGACACAATAATTAAAAAAAACCACCAAAATATAAGCGCCTTCAAAAACCACGAACTAATAAGTGTAAAATAATATTTTAACATAACATTTAACACTTGATACACTTCATTTTATCACAGTAAGTACACTCGAAAAAAGGTGTTATGAAAGTCGTCGCCCAATATTATCTTGTAATACAACATTCAATATTCAACAGGGATTAGATGGAGGACCGTCTCCCCCCGTCAAATATATAACTAAATGTGCGTTTATACGTATTCAAAGAATTATCCTTTAACTGGTGGCTTTAAATGGTTAGGCCATTAAGGAGTTGACCTTCCATCAGCTTAGCCACATAAAATTATTACGATCAATACGATCAAGCGTAAATAATAGCGTAGCTTTGAAAAAACGTACAAAAAATTACATGTGTCTCTAAAATTTAAGAGAGGGATTTTTCTGGGATCCCGTCATCAGATGTTGCCTTGGTGAATTTGGGACCAACTTGGGACTGTGTTCAAATCGGTTAATAATTGGCGGAGATATCGGTGAACATACCTTTAAAACATATGTAAACAATTTAAATTGTCTAAGCTTACAAATAATAAAAATATATATATGTACAGTCTAACATCATCCTCTTTTTTTGAAGTCGGTATAAAATAATTATATTTTTACATGCTGGTCTCAAAAACTCTTAATCGAGTTTGGACGAAGTTTTTTTTTGCCGTAGCTCGCGGTTGCGCTCGCTTCGGTTAGCTGAAATATAGCTATGTTATTTGTTTATTATTAAATTGCACATTTAACATTTTTATTTTTATAAAACCATACCGTATTGTCTTCAATTATACTTTCAAAATATATGAGGAATAGTCAAGTGTTGGTCACATTTTTCTATTAATAAAATATTTTTTCAAAATTGGTTTCTTGGATCCGGAGGTTACTTCCCACAAGCTTTTCCTTTTTTTTAACTTTAGTAAGTGTAGGTATGTATGATGACGAAAACTAACGGCCATTGTGTTGGGTTAAACCTTTATGATAGCTTTGTGTTTCCATAATTCAAATGAAAATCCCAGTTTGGGATTGGGACCAAGACAATACATTAAGCTAAATTATGTAAATAACTCCAGCACCCGCGGTTTTGTCTGCGTAGTCAAGGGGAAATAATCTAGATTTTTTTTTTAATTTTAAAATATTAGCTTTCGGTATTGAAACACTGGGCGTCGGAAACCCACGGGGGGTTTCCGAAGCTCCCACTTTTTTCCATGACTTTGCTAAGCGTCTAGTCGAAGTCACGGGAGAGCCAAAGGCTAGCAGGTACCTCGCCCAGCGAATTTCCATCGCGATCCAGCGGGGTAATGCTGCCAGCATTTTGGCGACATTGTTACGGGGACCTACTTTGTTTTATGTTTTCTGTTTATTTACTTTTAGCTTATATTTATTTCTCAGTTATTGTCTTAATTTTAACGTGTGTTTGTTCAATAAATACTACGCTCAACTACAACTAATAATAATCTTAAACGAGAGAGTGTCCATGAATCTGATCGCTGAAATTGGCCGCCATATTAGTATTTGGTAGATGGCAGCTCAGTGGATATGAACGAACGCCTCCGGAACAGGAAGTCACAGGTCCGAACCCAGCAAACAGCCTCTGGATTTTGCAAATTCATATGCTTATTTTTAGCATTCGCTCGGTAGTGAGTGAAAACAGCGAGTTGTAATCTGCACGTTTCGGGCAATTTCCCAAAATGTGTGATCGTGATCCTATCGGTCAGGTTCCCCAGGTTCCACTTTAATAACCAGATTCTTTAAATCCTGGATCATGGTCTACCCCGGGCTCCGTAGCAACGATGGTCGCAACCGGGAATAAAAAGTTGAAATAGAAAGAAAGAAAAATAATGTATTCACCACCACAATATTCACAGCACAGAGAGCAACATGATAGAACATAGAACAAGGTTACAGTATTATCAGTACGATACGAGTACAATAGGCACACATGACACGACATGGATACAATGAAAATAAGTAGCAGATATACAAGAAGAGGTGAGTGTGTGTGGTCAATCAGGTCCCAACCTCAGCAATTGCTGCTAAGACATTATCTAATTATTATTTGGTAGAGATTTTCTTGTCATTTATTTTGAAGAATATTTTTTAATTAAACTATCATCATAACAAATTGTTCATTTGATTCAGCCTTGCAATTAAATGAAAGGTCTATAGGAAAAAGAATCCTTTCTTTTCCGTACTTAGGCTCTTTCGGTCCATTGTACGTGAGGGGTCGGTTGGCAATAGAAGACAACCCAACTCCAACCCAGAAGCGCAGAAGTCCTGGGAAGCTCACAGGCTCCGCGTCGCTACCTTACCGTTCCGAGGATTTCTTTGCGCTGGGTAGCCACAGCATCGAATTCCAGGACTAGGTACACGTATGGTAGTCTTCTTTAGATTTTAACCTTTTCTGTGTATTTAGTAGCAACTTTTCATTCAAATAGACCGCACCGTCTACGTTATTCAAGCAACGAGGTGGGATTTCCTAACTTTGAAAGTGAATGTCGTTCGTTCTTTAGAGGGCCTTGGAGATTACTGAATAGCTCGAAAATCTTACTGGAAATTTGACAGTAAAATGTTACGAAAGAGACTTTTAAAAAAGGAATGCTTTTAAGTATTCGCGAACCTCTCAATAATAGCTAACTGATATCATTAACAAAAAGGTTCTAATACTTATAATAAATCTCAAAAAATAACATTACTTATCGTAGAATTAGAGAGAAAAATGTAGAATACTAAAACAGACAGAGATCACTAAGTTATCATCCATCTACTAGCGCGTTCATTGCAAATAATTATCATCTAATAAGATTATAACATGTACAATAATAGTTAAGCAAATAAATACTTAATCATCAATGTTACCTTTAGTAAAATAATAACCTCTTTGCCCCGAGCTCGTCGACTCCACAATGTTTACGAAATTTATTTCTGCTCCGATGTAAACATTCAACGGGAACGAGTACAAATATTATGTTTTATTATTATACGCTTTTCGCGGGCTAATCCTTAATGTCAGAAACATGACTAAACTGTTTATTTTATTAATCAAAACCGACATAACTTACTTTTTGGAAATCCCAGAGAATTCACACATACCTTAGGCAGAAACAGAATGCCGTCGTTCGGTTAAGGTGATGGTTAGGGCACACTATCCAATTGATTTACATTCATCATCATCAGCCCATTTGTCCCCACTGCTGGGGCACGGGCCTCCCTCAATCACATGAGGGGTAATTGCCATACTCACCACGCTTGGCAGACGGGTTGGCGAGGGTTTTGATATAAATGCAGAGTTTTCCTTCTCTGGGTGCTGATGATCATGCCAGCAGCTTTACCTAAGTCGCCTTTTACGACACCTCGGTAAGAGTGAGGGTGGCCTATTCTACTCTGCCGGGGACCACACAGCCAGATTTACATTGTTAGTAACTAAACAGGCTCGGTCGCACTTTAAAGCAACGGCTGCGCAAGAAGTCCCGAGTTCAATCCCTAAGTACCCTAGTACCTAAGTTTTCGGAAAGAAATTCTTAATGGCAGCCCGGAGTCTGGAAGTAGGCAGTATTATACCCCCGTGCCTCGGAAAGCACGTTAAGCTGTTGGTCCTGCGCCCAATCCCTCTCCGGTCGTGTCACAGTAGTGTCCCATCTGAATATGAGGGTAAGGGAACAGGGTGTTTTTTTTATGATATAGTTGGCAGACGAGCCGACGGATCACCTGATGGTAAGCGACACATACTTGAGCACTATAATATATCCTGCGTACGTGACTGATCGTTGAGATTGGCCGTCGTAGATGTAATCGGTTGGAGGATTATTAACTAAATCGGAAAACTTTTTAACAATTTTGAAGCTGCAGCCACTCGGAAAGCACTTATACTATTTATTAAACTTCTTGCTCTGCTTTTTTACTCGAAATTTAAATTACCTCCAAAAACAAAAGAAGTGCACAATTATTAAATAAATACATACTATGAATGTTGAAAATAAAAAAATACACCAAAATAATGTTAACCGCATAGTGCGTCCATTAATCACATATAATAGCATTTTTTAACTCCTCTCCCCCTTGGTGATACGTAGTGAGATTATTAAAACAGTGGTAGTGAGGGTAAAGACTACAGCCCCCCCCCCCCCCCCCAAACATCAAGTACTATATTTTTAGTACCTACAAAGAATTTTAAAATATTCAAAATATTAGGTACCTTTAAATACAAGTATTACAATAATTTTATTTTATTCTGAAATTAAGGTCAATGATAAAAATGTCTAGAATAGGTTGCTAGTTCTTTTTGTCTGCCATAAAAATAATAATAAACGAATAGTGTAATCATACAAAAAACGTTCGACGAATAAATAATTACACGTGATATCTTACTACACCCCTCCTCCTCCCCCTTGTGTTACCTTCGTGATTTTTATCTAACCTACCCCCCCCCCCCCTTCAAGCCTCACGTGATTAATGAACAACCCCAAAGCATACTGTCCGGTAATCGTATTTCGGGATAGTTTGTACCGCCGCATCATTCCTAGCCAGTTTTTTTTGTTCATGCCATATCTTAAGTTACGGTTAACCGGTATAAGTGCACACACACACACACAAACTCACTCACTTACACACACACAAACTCACTCACATAAACACACAATTGGCAGTAGGTGCGCGCCCCAGCACGTGCTGGCACGTACACGCACGCATATAGTTCTTATTTATAGCATAAGTTAGTTAAGGGATAGAAATGTGGAGCTGCCTGTCACAGGCTTAAAGCTTAAAAGGAAACTCCGATCCTATAGCAGGATAAAATTTGTATATTTACAATAAAATATTTTTCATTTTCGTAAGTGGATGGAGAATCTACATATATCTGATCAAAACACAGGATAACTTTAAAAATGTACATTTTATTTCTGCTATGTCCTCGTACTGATTACAAAGAAAAGCTGCCATGCTATTTTTAGATTATAATGGCAGGCATCTCCTTTCACCACAAAGACGACATTTATTTACGTATTCTGAGCGCTTCGGGCTTTCGTAATTCAAGAAAACAAATTACTAACACGCAAATGTTTTACAATTTTTATCAAATAAAATATTCTTTGCTTATTTCGAGTCGGGCCGCTATAGTGGCTTTTGTAACCGCTACTCAAAGTTAGCGGCCCAACATTGTGAAACTTATCTTTTTTTTACTGTTCCAGGCGCTTCCATACCTCGGGTTGTGGGTTTGATCCCCTGACAAACATTAATCTTTGTTAATTTTGATATTTAATTATTGCCTTCTCGAATAGGGTAAACCGGCCGCTTGTGTATTGTAATCATATGTCCCAGCCCCATACCTCTCAATTGTGCCAATCGGTAGCCCGTATCTGGGCACAAAGAGCTTGCTAGGATGGCACAAGGTTTTTTTTTTATGTAATAGGTGGCAGACGAGCAGACGGAAGCGATTGCCGGCGCCCAAAGACACCTGCGACACCAGCGGAGTCACAAGTGCGCTGCCAACCTTTAAACCCCTCTTTCCTCGGATTGGGCCTCCGGTACCCTCGCTCACGTAGCAATGTGTCAGGGGGCAGCGTCGTACTTGCAGATATTACCAGAGATGTGTTACTGAGATTCTCAACTAATTGCTTGACTTCACTGGTGTTGCAGGAGTCTATGGGTGGCAATCGGTTACAATCAGTCTGTTCGTCCGCCATCTAAATTGACAGTAAAAAAATAATTTTAAAAACAAGCTTTTACATTAAGCACGGAAAATTAAAAGAAATAAGTTCCCACGGGCATCTTCCAACTTCTCATCAGATCAGCTCCATGATACTATATTTTGGGGGAGCTCTTTGGGGGAGGCCTACGTTCAGCAGTGGACGGCGATAGGCTGATTGATTGATTGATACTATATTTTTGTATTGTTACTGAAGTTACGAAGACGCCAAATTTCAGCTCAATCTGTTTACAAGATCCGAAGTTTCTATGGTCACCGTTCAACCACATCATCAGACCAGCTCGATGGCACCATATTATTGTATTGTCATCCAAGTTACGTAGGTATACCAAGTTTCAGCTCAATCGGTCTATTGGAAGTGTTTTTTGAAACACTTCCAATAGACCGATCTTGCAATAAGGATTTGTCCTTATTGCAAGATTTATAAACATAAACCCCTTATTACAAATCGCGAACTAAGGATAGTCCTGGAACAAAATTTGTACCAGCCCCTTTTAACATTGCGTGTTGGAACGGGATGACATGAGCTTTAGTACGGTAATAACTATAGATCACGATTTATAATAAGGTGGACATGCACAATTGAAGTTAAATAAAAGCTTGTATAAAAAAATACTCAACTGGTTAATGCAACTTGAAAATCTGAAAACCAGTACATTTGTTATTTTCTACTATTGCTATTTGTTAGTCGTAATAGGCTTCGTATTTTACCCTTATTAGCCTTGTTTTTTCTCCCATCTTTCCTTGCTTTACCCTCTATTCGTAACATGTTAACCCAGACTGGCGCCGGGACTGACTGGGGCACGCAAACATTCGTCGAAAACATCGAATTTTCGTCAAACATCGTAATTTTCTCAATAAAATAATCAATTGAACGGATTCATTTCGTACTTTTGGCATGAAAAAAGACTTTTGGAAGTTTAATTCTCTTTTGTTTGTTTACAGGTAAGTTTAAGGAGATTCTAATAGAAATGGAACTCTGCCGTGAAATGGTCATGGTAAGTAGATTGCCCTATGATGAAAGATATTTTGTATAAGAATTGTACGTGTCAACTCGAACATTTTATTGTATGACGTGTATTTTGATGATTCCGATTTACGGCCGACCTACTTTTGATAACTCTATGTAAAATCCAATAATATAAATCAGTGAAATAAACGCTTTCGGCAGCTATACACGTTTTATTGTCAAATCCCATCAGTGGTTGATAGGGCGTCGCTGTCTGACATTCTGGCATCTAGTACCGAACGCTACATTGGTCCTTCGAGCTTCGGATTCAATATAGCTGTCGATTGTACATTGAGTTGTCAAAAGTAGGGCCGCCGTAAATCGGAATCATGAAAATACACGTCATACAATAAAATTTTCGAGTTGACTCGTACAAGTGTAATATGATAGGTGTACGACATAATAATAATAATAATCACATCACTTTTAGAGAAAATTGTCTATAGAAAGGGCCTCTACGTGTTGGCTTCGGCTTTTAGAAGGCGTGCGTGGGGCACGCCTTCTAAAAA
The DNA here is from genome assembly GCA_019059595.1 of Marasmia exigua. Classification (NCBI taxonomy): domain Eukaryota; kingdom Metazoa; phylum Arthropoda; class Insecta; order Lepidoptera; family Crambidae; genus Marasmia; species Marasmia exigua. The sequence goes on from CM032479.1 coordinate 13,440,644, forward strand.
TCCGGGACGTAATTGCCCGAGGTTATGGTTCGAAAGACAAACATAATAATAATAATCATTCTCACAACATCTCATACGTTGACCAGATTCCGGTCATTCTGTCTGAACTGCAATATAAGGATTGCTCTTGAAAAATATCTGTATATAGAACAGAAACAGGCTTGAAACATGTTTTTTTTTTATTATACGACAGACAAGCATTTGACCTCAATCTCACCTGATGTTAAATGAAGATCAGGTCCAAGGTGGGCCATGCTTGCCCATGACAAGCCCATTTACTCTTGCCCTTAAGAGGCCCAGGTTATATTGTTCAGCAAATACATCGGCGGGCAACGTATGTATAGAGACTAAGCGTTTTTCCAGGCCTAACAAAATAATGTCACAGTATTTTTAACAGAATTACCCGTGTTGCTTTTGTTTATTTCCTGTCACCGTATAAACAAGTGGCATACCCGTTTATCAATCCATCCTTAATTGCAGATATGTCCAAATCGCCAACAAAAACAATGTCAAACGCAAACCAAAAGTATTTTATCAAAAAGCCTGAATAAACAACCCTGGATGTGGGAACGGAGCGATAAAGTCATTACGTGTCCTGATGTGTCCCACATCTGTGAATTACAGAACAAATATCAATTTTCCGCAAATCGTGTCTGTCGTCAGAAATGTGGTTGGCTTCGAGATAATTACGCGCACGCGTCTCATTAAATTGAAACTGAGATGTCTTCAGAGTAGCTTATATACCTATCTCTTTTTTAAACTCGCTATAAAACCAAGTTGTTATTTCTTTTATGACTGTATAAGACACCAATATTGATTTTTTAGAAATTCCGAAAATAGCGGTAGATAGGTGACTCGACTCAACCGCGTGTACAGCTTAAATTAGGTCCCCGTCGCCTAATTGCAGGCAGTCGCAAAATGGCAGGTCCTCGTAAGAGTATATGTATTCTATGGGCGGGTCTGACAAGCGGTCGTGTCACACAAAAATATTCTTTAATTGTTTTAAGTAGGATAAAGGTTACCTTTGTGCTCTTTTACGGCGTTGTACAAATTAATTCAAAAAGAAATAACAAATGTCATGGAATCACATTACACTCATAAGTAGAAGAAAAGATTTAATTTCTTATGATATTTCTAAATTCATTAATATTTTGGTCACCATTTTGCAGAGCAAGATAGAAATATACGACATCTGAAGCGTAGCTGCGCGTAGTATACTTGACTCACTCACACTTATGTCAAGCAATAGGTTTGTCTGTATTTGTCATAGAGCTGTATGTGAGCAAGCCCATTTTCAGTTGTCTAATTGAAAGGACGTACATATCTTCCGCTATTTTATATTAATCTAACTGTTCAAATTAACAAATGTTTTGCTCTGAAATCAAAGATTTTTATTTTAGAACTTACATATTTTCTATACTTACACAAACACCAAAATCGTAATGATGATGAACAAACAAACAAGCAATCATTTATTTGCATTAAATACGTTCCATTGAAGTAACTAAATCCTACCAGAAATCAAAGAAACGACATTTATGTTAATTATCCAATCAACAATTTCTTGTTAAATTATAATTTTTTATTAATAGCTGCTACTATGTCTTGCGAAATTATAATTTTCATAACCATGAATATTTTTACATTCAGTGAGACGTTACAATGGACAACATTTCAAAATTGCTAAGCTCTGAAACAAAAAATACCATTTCTTTATTTACTTTTCCGCTGCGCGAATATATATTTATTAATTTTTTATATTGCTTATTTACTGAGAAAAAAATTAAAAACTAAAAAACGTAAGATGACGTCATCGGACGGCAGAATGTAAAATATTTCTTTGCTTAGCACATTATAGTTTTAAATTTACGAAATGCCAAACCCATGACATGCAACTGTCAAAAAAAGACAACTTGTCAACGTTGAATGAATGAATGACGTTGACAATGTTGACACTAGTATTATTTACCTTTGACAGTAGTATCTTTTTTTTATTAAAACAATGATAAGCAAAGGAATATCGCTGTATTCAGCCGTCCGATGACGTCATTTGGCGCTTACGTCTATTTAGAATATAAAGAATTTTAATAATTATTTTATGCATGAAAATGGCCAAATTTTGAAAAAAGAAAAAATATGGGTCCGTTCATTTTATGTCTATTTTCATATAAAAAACAATATGGACATGTTAAAAATATGAAATGTTGTCCATTACGTATCAAGTTTGAAAGCAGTCTCGAACGCCATAGACATCACAGCATAGAGCGTCAAATAAGTTTTTAATCCTAGAAAAATAAATGTCGGTTCTAATAATTACAAGTACTTAGCTACTAAATGTTGAACTCAGCATGATCTAAGATAACTTCTTCACCTAGAAAAAAATAAATATATGGAAAATGGCTATTTTATTCAACCAATCGATACATTTGCATTTGATGCTAAAAACTAAATTTGTCAAAGAAACATTAGGTATTACACTTGTCTTCCATATAAGATATCCACATCAGCCAAAGTAGTTGTATGCTAAATATTCAGTACTAAGGATATCTTTCACGACAAACGAATGTAAGACCAAAGGTTTCTTAAAGAAATTTTATCGTTAGTAAGTAATGATTGTATCGATTGGCAAAATAAAAAAGATTTTTTATTCCGGTTCGATACCCGTGCAATACAAACACTCCCAAAAAAAATTTTTTTTGCACTTTTTTCTTTTAAAAACAATAGGCGTGTGTTGGCATGGAGTTATCGTTCATACATAATAATATGTCAGAAGATTAAAGGACAGTATTGCGTAACAAATTGATGTTTAAATATGTACCTTGGTTGTTGTTTGATAAACGATGTTTAGAACAACAGTATATCGTAATTCTGGATTTTTGGTTAGCAAAAAGATTTAATCTTACGGGGGTGCTTTTCAAGTACAACATTTTTACCCTTTTCGACAGTAGTACAAATCCTTCGCTTTCATTGTTAGCGGTCCGACCACAAAATAAGCCGGCCTTAGTCTTGAGGTAACTGAAAAGCCAATTGGATGAGATAAACCGGTTTGGAATAAAGCCTCTAAGCCGATCTTACCCATTGTAATGTTTTATCGATAAGTTCGAACAGAATGCCAATATTCTTAATGATAAAAAGGGTACATAGGGAGTGAATCCTAATGACTAAATAGGAAATGTAAGTACCTAACTTTTGACTTATTTGAATGTAATGGGAAGAACTTTTAATACAGTTGATGGCTCACCTACACGTGATAGTTTCGAATCAATTTTGGGACCGTGGGAGAGCCACGCTTCAGCATGAATGGGCTGTCTGGACCGGAGTGATACCGGCCTCACAGAAAACCAGCCTGAAGCAGCACTGTGCTGTGTTTCGCTGAGTGCATGATGGTACCGGAGGCCCAATCCGGGGGAAAGGGAGTTTAAAGGTTGGCAGCGCACTTGTGACTCCACTGGTGTCACGGGTGCCTATGGGAGACGGCAATCACATATCATCAGGCGATCCGTCTGCTCGTCCGCCACCTAACACAAAAAAAAACCAATAAAATATGTTTGAATATGAAAACCCCGGCGTGAATGAAACCATATGGGTTAACGGTAAAAATCTCCTATTTGTCTGGGTTACCACTACACGTTTACCTACCCTATGGATCTACCTTATCGACATAATGGAAAATAACACTTTATACCCTCACTCTTACCGAGGTATCGTAAAAGGCGGCTAAGGTAAAGCTGCTGGCATGATCATCAGCACCCAGAGAAGGAAAACTCTGCATTTATATCAAAACCCTCGCCAACCCAAGCGTGGTGAGTATGGCAATTACCCCTCAAGAGATTGAGGGAGGTCCATGCCCCAGCAGTGGGGACTTAAATAGGCTGACGATAATGATGACGATGAACACTTTATACGAAAAGTAGACCTAAAATTTGTTAGAAATGGGTCTACATTAGTTTATCTTGGAGCAATTTGAAGTAGATTGGGGAACAGCATCATGCTGCAAACCGCCCGTCATCGTTCGTTTATTTTGCCGCAAATGCGGATGCTGCATACTGCACCTCGTGAATTTTATGGTCAGTTACAAGAGTAGATGCATTGTCCTTGCCAATGTTCAATGGTCAATCTTAAAATTGAAGTCTAAGGTCTGACGTAGATATAAATGAAGTGAAAAATATGTGGAGAAAGTGCTATACCTCAGCCGAATATTCCTACTATAGAATACACTCTACACTCTATTGTATTAAGTCCTAGGTACGTTCAATGTTCATGCGGGTTTGTGGTATTGTTGACTTAATTTCCATGATGGCGGCCTTTGACGAGCAATTAGCAAGTATTGATTTGATTGATAACCTATGGAACATAGGAATAGGATATAACATAGGAATATATATATGTAACATAGAAGCACAAAAAGTAAAGCTTCACGTATAGTTCTGAAACACCAAGTTTCAACTTACATTAATTCTGAAAGAGAATAGCATAGGTACTTATTGTTAAACAATTTATTTTATAGAGAACCTGGACTTACTTGTTCCACTTTTTAGGATTCGTGGTTAGTTGATATTCTAGACATCACCGTATTATTGTGTATACATACCAGAAATTCCACTCGAGAATAATAAAATAAATAAAAATGTTTTATTTTGGGCATAACCCATATCTAAGTTAGTAACAGTGACCTTATTATTAATGTTAGTATACAATTTTTAAATTTATGGAACAGCTGATTTTCGGTTATTGTCTTTATTTATAATACTTATCTATTATGAAGACTTCGGATTAAAACTATGTGAAAATAACGGTGTATAGTTCTCCAGATGACATTTCGATGTTTAGGTACACTGTCACATTTAAAATTATAGAACAGGTATGTGAGTATACTATAAATACGACATGTGTATACTCTAATAGAACACTGGGGTAACTTGACAGGAGGGATTGAGCGAAGAGCACGGATTTAAAATACCTATAAGTACTAACATTTTTTACTCTAGGCTGACACTGAGAATTCCTAAACAAATAAAACTCACGTACAAATGGCCCACTACACTGCGCCCTCGATGCAATCACCAGTCTTCTTGAAGCATACCGTGCCGTGGTAACATACACAGTTTGGGGCCCTACCTGCTGCGACTTTAGGCGAAACACATTCCCGCCCCTTCATTTATATTCATCTGTTTTAGCTACCTCTGGAAAATTCGACCTCTAAGAGGGTGCAATAGGGTTAGAAGTAAAATATGAAGTCGGAGTTTTGCGAGACGGGGTTTCAAAGTTACTACACAAACACAATATGAACTTAACAAACGAATACGAACTTTGTTGACAGGCCGAAATGTTCTGTAACGCTGAAAGCAAAAAATTCAATTAATTTCAGTTGGTTACGGCCGCATTGAATTTAAATTATTTTGAGAAGTTTTTCGCCGGTCGTGATGACTTGTAGGTCTGCTTTTTTGGGATGAATTAATATTCACTCGTCATACTCGTAACGTTTTTAGGGTTTGGTGAAAAATCATCGCGATATTTCAATGTCTATACTTTTAGTAAAGAGAAATATTCTATAGATAGATAGCGACAAGGTGTCCTGAAAAGACCAAACACTTTGACGACGTAATCGGCACTTAATCTCAACATCGTCTATTGGTAGAATTTGGAACTTGTAGCAAAATTAAATCCTTTTAAACTTTAATAAACGAAAGCTTAATTAAGGTATATCTATTATATTTTCTACTTTATTTAACGATTAACTTTATTAAACTTCATTCGTGATTGCAGAAGAGAGGTCCAATATTTTTAAATTATTAGATAGTACCGTTACGCATCTGTATGCACTGTGCTTTTTTAACCATCTTACTCCCTTATCCCTGGAGGGAGGGCATTATACTGATGATAACAAAAATTTTTCCACAAGGGTATAATCTCAAAAAAAATTGCCTCCCCATACAATTTGTACCAATGCAATCAGCTGATTACTTTGTGGTGGGAAGGTGTTTTTTTTTTCTGAGATAATACCCTTCATAACTACATATGTACCTTGGGAGAAATGTTTGTTTTCATCTGTATAATTCCCTTGATAAGGGAGTATGACCGATGGTGTATAATGGCTGATTTACACGGGGTAAGTAAGTGACCCCAAACTCGTTACAAGTCAGTACTAACTGTCCCGGTACCTCTTAGTACTGACGCAACAGTGTTGTACTAACTTCAAATCAAATTATACTAGATAAGTACCGGGTCAGCACTCACTTGTATCAAGTTTTGAGTTAGTCTGCCATAGCTGTTCGTAGGTAATGTAGGTACTTCTCGATGTAACAAATTATTGTAAAAAAATAATTATTTGCACATACAATATTCTTATTACTTTTTTATCAATAAAGTAAACAATGCAGTTATTTCGGATCCCAATTAATCGATTGCTATCGATTGGATAAGGGTCTTTAATCACGTCAATATTACACGATTTCCCGATTAATTTGTTCTTGATCCGGTTTCCTGGTACATGGTTATCCGGATCTAAACGAACTTGATTGATTTCATTTTGAGCCTCGCACATGAGCTTGATGGAATGTAAAATGAATGAATGAATGAATGAATGAATTTATTGACATAATAAAGCATACAATTTCTTAGTGACTATAGATACTGCACTAGGCTCACAGGCCTGTATCGAGGTATCTAGTAAGTGACTACAGTTTAACAAATCTTACGAACTAAAATCTTGTAGCTTCGGTTTATTTTACATATAAAGGTAACGACTTTGGTAACAACGAGAAGAAATAATAATAATAAGAAACTTTATGATACAACAATAGGAAAATAAAATGTTAGTTTATTTTCTAAAAATAATGAAGTTGAAGGTATGTAGAAAAAGCTTCACATATAAGATATACATACATTTAAATATCATGTAGGTACCCTTTAAAAAATGACATAATCAGGTACGTAAGTAAATAAAACCGTATGTAAACCGTAACTAGCCAGTTGGACAAATGTTTTCTTAAAGTGACATTATCATATTCATACTTTTAAATTATAACATTATATTAATTAGAGCTAAAAGTTGTCATTAAACCTTAAACATAGTTTTAGTAAGGGCCCATGGATCAGTGGAGGCATAAGAGCGCTGGCAACCTGTAAACCTTCTACCCGCATTGGGAATCCTGTACCCTCACTCACTCTTATAAATACAGCACAGGCTCTGTTTCTATGAGTGTAGGTAAAACCTTCTTTTTGTGTAATCAGACACTGGCAATATTGTGACACTGTTTTGAATTTAATGTTATGTACTTTGTTTATAACAATATATCATGTTTGACTGTCTCCGTGTGACCAAGATACCATGTATACTTAAACCTATTAAATACAACTAATTATTAGGATACTCTAGCGGCTATTATTCCGGCTTTTTTCCACTGCGTCCTTCCTCTGCATCAGAAAGGAGGCCGTTGTATCACTCAGGTCGACCCAGCCCTTTCGTACCGAAATATGGCTATCCCAAAGCAAAAGCTTGCGTGTGCCAATCACCGGCCATCGGCCGACGTAATGGCTCATGATGAGTTTTCAATTGAAACAATCCATTTGTAAGCTTATTTGTGTTTATACAATGAATCACAAATAAAGTGGCTGTAATATAACAGCGGTTTCACTGTCTTCTTGAGTGGAAGCTATGGGGAAATAAACGCCCTCAAGGATTACCTCAGATGAGCTGAAAAGACGATGTGAAGAGGGTTGCTGGCTCGAACGGGAGCAAAAAGCTCAATGCCGGAAAGAGTGGCAAATGCTGAAGGAGGCTTACACTCAAGTAGTTGAAACAGGCTAAAGAGGATGAAAAAGAAGATAACAGCAGTTAAAGATTACTTCCACAGACAGTAACAAGTAATCTATTTATCCACCACTTATTAAGTTTAACTCCTTCCTAGATGAAAGGAGTTTCTGAGTGCAAAAAATAATTGTCATTATCTACGAGTAATTCCTCTACCCAAAGGTTGTCTAAAAGTGTCTATAAGCGACAGGATCGATTTAATGGACTTTCTGTTGTTGTTATACCATACATGTATTGTATTTTGTTTCTATGCAGTAAATAATTATATCTATCTAATCTTTTAACCAGTCAAATATAATGATCTAAATTTGAACACGAGATTACTACGACCGAGAATATTTATTAGTCAGGCCTCACCGAGAAAGGGTTTGGCTTGTGATAGATGACAATTTCAAGCTGAGAATTTACCGCTCTGCCTCTTCATCTCAAATTAATGACTCGAAAATATTCCAAATGATGAAGCACTCAAATTGACAACACTCCTTTAATTCCAGGCCATAAAAAGCGGTACCATTATGAGAAAACCGTGCATAAAATCTGAGGCAGCGGATTTGGTTACTTCCACTGGGCATAATAGGATGGATAGGGGGAAACAGGGCGGTGTAAGGGGGTGAATTTGTCATTATGTGGCATTATTAGCAGCCACTTTAACTAGGTGAAGCGTCCAGTGGGTAGCTGCCATCTTGTTGAAACGTTCGCTCGGAAGCTATGTTCAGAAAAAAGTAATGAGTGTGGTGGAACTTTAACTAAATTCCGGAAAAAACAGTGAGTGATTGTGAGTTGAAATAAATACTTGGTTTCCACTTTACTCAATAGATTGGCACTTCAATTAATTAATTAGATACCTTCAGTCAGTTGCTTGTAGTTCTTGGGGCTACTAATAATTTATCCAGTAAAATTTGAATTTATTTATTTATTGTTTTTCAAAATCTTAGACCTTATTATCACTTTCCATCAGGTGAAATGAGGTCAAGTGCAAAACCCATTTAATATATATAAAAAAAAAAAAATCTACAGCTCTTTAATTATACTACCTATTTAAAATTTATATACTACTTACAGCCAATAACAGATTTTAAATACATTGACAAACTTATATAAATACAACAGCCAAAATGTTAATTCATTTTCAAAACATGTTTTACTATTTTTATTCTATTTTTCTTTATCATATTTCACAGTTCTTGATAATATTAGACGCACTCAAAAATCGAAACCCACATTAAAAATATCATATAAATATGGTACAGTATACTCATATTTAATTTATGAGTCCTTGAAAATGAGCACGCACGTTTGTATGTCTACTCTACGGTACGGTATACTCTACGGTTATATGTTCTTTGATGGCTCTAAGACTATATTGGAGTAAATAGGTATGCTACGTTGTTTTTGATGTCCCTTCAATAAAGACTCGATCTGCGAATTCGAAGTATCTGGCCACGTGTTACAGTCGGGGCGGAAACGACCGTATTTTCGTACAAATCTCATGTTTGTGGCTTTTGCCGACGATGGTAATGTCATGGTTTAGTGCTCGTTACACTTTCCGGTGATATCGTTTTACGACATGAAATTACATGAGCGAAACAACGATGTACGCAGACCTAAATAGGATCTGCTTTATTTCTACCTAACCTGACATTGGAGCCGTTGGAGCCGTAAAGTCCTTGAGTGGAGACCGCGACTTGGTAAGCGTAGTGTAGGACGCCCTGCGACAAGATGGAATGATGACATTCGAAGGCTGGCTGGTGTGGGCTGGATGAGAGTGGCCGAAAATCGGGAGCAGTGGCGTGCATTAGGGGAGACTTATGTCCTGCAGTGGACGAGTGTGGGTTGCTGATGATGAACCTGACATATACCGAGTATTAAGCACAGTTCAAGTTGCAATTTGCGGTTGCGGCTTCTTATTTTAATAGTGGCTATGCTTGGATATTTCCTGTCACCACTTTCAGGTCACCGCTTTCGGGGTGGCACTTGGGCGTCACCTCGCTTAAGGACACGGCTGATGTGTGATGCAGGTGGGGAGTAAGGTATATAGCTGGCCTAACTCACCAAGTAGATTATTTACTTCTGACTCCTTAGTTTACTATCATAACTGGGTTGCCCTCGGGTATCAAATAAAACGGCAGAAGTCCAATCACCAATTTGTATTGTCCACACACTTGTTACACAGGCACAGTGCCTCACAGTACACACAAGTTCAAGGGTGAATGACGTAACGACACACTACTTTTGGGACACTAGTAGCTGCACACGCGACTGGACAAAGACTAAAGAAATTCCCTCGCATAACCCGTTGGGTTTGCGGCTATTGCGCTGACACGACAAAAGTCGCATAGTGTGTCACTACATCATTCCCCCCCTTATTTAAAAAAAATTTTTTACAAAAAATTTTTTAACACACAATGTAAACATTGAAGAAGTTTGAGAAACACAGGATTCTTTAAATCAAAGTTTGCATTGTTCAACATACCAGTACACAACAGTTTGAGAATCACTGGATAATCAAAACAAGTCTCGTAACAATAACACACTGCCTGTAATCCGACTAAGCCTAATATGTAAACATTGCTCTGTTCAAATGAATTGATAACAAATAGTACATAATAATATCTGGTTACGAACATTGTAAGTAAAATTTCTCATTGAAAACTAAATCTATTTTCAGACTGTAAATTTTTTTAACAACTTTTGTATACTTTAATTTAACATTGTAAAAAATATATTTTAGAAATAGGTACATTGCCTTATATCCTTGTGTAAATAAAATGTTATCCATTGGTACATTATACATTGTAAACATAAATATTTTTTATTTACCATACCTTATTTAACTAATTAACACATTTGCACTTTGACCTTTAGACGGTAATGTTGGCAGGTTTTCAACCTTAACTACAGGTACCGGAGTGGCTACCTTAATTTCCTTAATTAACCAGGACTTAAATCTCTTCTTGCACTGGTGGCGTAAACCACAAAAAAATAAGATGAGTACGAGCACTAGTACTATCAGAAGAATGACTTCATAGAGTGCAAACTTCTCTTGCGTTGTTACGTTAGTTTGCTCTACCTGTACTTTATGTTTATTCTGTTGATTTCCCATAATAAAATTGGTATTTTCAACAAATGACAATACAATATTATAGACTGTCAAATCCATTAACTAACAAGTTGTAAATGATCACAATTTCTCTCATCTCACTACAAATTGCAATTGCGATGTTGCAATTTACCATTTGTCCTCAATAATATTTAACATCGATACATAAAATTAAAGTGTGTGGAAAAATTTGCTTACGCTAATAGAATCGTGCAGGCTTCCTGCTTACTCTACCACTACTCGTAACTTTCAGCTTAGGGTTGTCGACATCATTATTTTTCAGCGGAACAACAATCCTAACTTTTTTAGTTACTTTTTTTGGAATACTACTCGGCTCTTCAATTACATTACTAGTACCACAACTGTTTTCATTTTCCAGGACATAAGCTGGTTTCAATCTATCGATTGAGATACAAGCTGTCCGGTCTGGTAGTTGAATTTTAAAAACTTTATCTCTCCTGCTTATAACCTTATACGGACCATCATAAGGAGGTTGCAGAGGTTTTTTTACAGCATCAACTCTGACAAAAACTTTATCACAATTAGCCAAATCCTTATGCACAAAAATTTTACGGGAATCGTTATTTCCTTTATCCACTGGTTTAAAATTTTTAATTACGTCTTTAATTTTGGAAACATAGTTTTCATAATCACTTTCAATGTTTTTACTACCATCGTAAAAATCTCCAGGCAAACGAATTGTGGTTCCATAAACTAATTCTGCTGGACTTATGTTGTTGTCAACCCTAATTGCTGCTCTTAACCCTAAAAGAACTGTTGGTAACGCTTCGACCCAAGAGTTCATAGATAAACTTGCCATCAATGCCGTCTTTAAAGATCTGTGCCAACGTTCAACCCTGCCATTGCTCTGTGGGTGATATGCGGTTGTGCGAATCCTTTTTATTCCCATTAATAACATGAGATGCGAAAAAAGATTACTTTCGAATTGACGTCCCTGATCACTTGTAAGCTTTACAGGACATCCAAATCTAACTATCCAACCTTCGTATAATACTTTAGCAACGACAGAGGCAGTCATCTCCTTAATAGGGAAAGCTTCGGGCCATCGCGTAAATCGATCAATTATCGTAACACAATACCTATAACCTTCTTCAGATGTACTAAGAGGTCCTACAATATCAATATGTATGTGTTCAAAACGATCAGCAGATTCAAAACTACCTAGATCTGATACTGTGTGTCTCTGAATTTTTGCTCTTTGACATGAAACACAAGATTTTGCCCATTTACTAATGTCTTTATTCATATTTTCCCAAAAATATCTTTGCTTTATTAAATTTTTAGTTGTTCTAATACCTGGATGACTTAAGTTATGAACTATTTCGAAAGCCTTTCTACGAAACATTTCCGGTAGGTACGGTCTAGCTCTACTTGTTGATGTTTCACAAAGTACACAATAATCGGTACCAGGTAACATGATTTGCTTAAATTGCAACTTGCGGTCTAGTTCGCCTAACTGTTGCGCAAGTTGTTTGTTACAACTTTGCACCTGGGCTAATTCAGCAAAATCAATCGACGTGGGCATATCAATGACCTCTACTCGCGATAATGAGTCAGCTACAACATTGTTATTTCCACTGATGAAACGGATATCTGATGTAAATTCGCTAATAAACATGATCTGTCTAGCTCTTCTAGGTAACTCTTTTTCGCTTCCCATCTTACTAAATGCGAATGTAAGGGGCTTGTGGTCAGTATACACTACTAACTCGCGACCTTCAATCATATAACGAAAATGAACTATCGCCAAATAAATAGCTAAAAGTTCTCTATCGTAAGCACTATACTTTTTTTGAGCACTAGACAATCTACGTGAAAAATATCCTAGCGGTTTCCAAACCTTACCTTGTTTTTGTTGTAGCACGGCGCCTACGCATGTGTCCGAGGCGTCGGTCATAAGCGCTAGCGCTGCGTCTTTTGCCGGATGCGATAACAATGCTGCTTGTGTTAAGGTCTGCTTACACTGTTCAAACTGTGAGATTGCTACATCCGTCCATACGATTTTAGTTTTATCTTTCTTCTTGGTGTTACACAAATATTTATCCAATTCTGACTGATGTTCGGCTGCATGAGGAATATGTGATCGATAAAAATTTAACATACCTAGAAATCTTCTCAGCTGCTCCACCGTCTCAGGACGTGGATAGTCGATGATCGCCTGGACCTTGTGTGGCAATGGACGAATTCCTTCTGTTGTGACTTCATGGCCCAAAAATTCCAACCTAGCCTGTCCAAAATCACACTTAGAGATGTTAATAGTTATACCAAATGATTCTAGCCTTTCGAAAACAAGTTTAAGATGTTCCCTGTGTTCCAATTCGTCCTTAGATGCAATAATGACGTCATCGATGAATACAAAAAGGAAATCAAAATCTGGGAAAACCACGTGACACATAAATCTCTGAAAAGAATTTGCACTATTACGTAATCCAAAAGGCATTTTATTAAATTCGAATAAACCGAACGGGGTAATTACAGCAGTTTTCTCTACGTCATCAGGATTAACAGGGATACAATTAAAAGCTCTAATAATATCAATTTTTGACATAACATTTTTACCTTCCAAAATATACGTAAAATCTCTCAATCTAGGAACAGGATATCTATCTGGCTTTGTTATTTTATTTAGTAGCCTATAATCACCACAAGGCCTAACATCGCCGTTCTTCTTAAGGACAATATGGAGCGGGCTCGCCCAAGGGCTTTTACTCGGGCGGCAAATCCCCATATCACACATGAGCTTAAATTCATCTTTTGCCTTTTTATACCTATCTGGTGGCAATGGTCGTGAACGACAACGGACAGGAGGACCTGTCGTCTCAATAAAATGTAAAACATTATGTTTTGGTACATCCTTGAAATTTATAGGTTTAGTAAGTTCTGGGTATTGGGATAACAAATCGTAATATGGATGTTTATCGTCTACAGTTTTAATTGTACTTTGTTTACACTTCGAAATTAATCCAATAATATTAAGATTTGTTACACCGTCCAGTAACTTACGCGCACTCAAATCAATAATTAATTTATGCTTTGACAAAAAATCTGCACCAATTATTGGTTGTCTTACATCAGCAACAATGAAATTCCATTGAAATGGTCGCCTTAATTTTAAGTCTAAAATCATAGCATGCATACCAAAAGTTTTAATTGGAGTACCATTAGCAGCATATAACTTATAGTCCTTTAATTCACTTTTTTTGTAACGCACTGCCCATCGGGGTAACACTGACACATTAGCACCACTATCAACTAGGAAACGTAGTCCACTGGTATTGTCTGTGACACAAAGACGGTAATTTACGCATGGATCACAGCCACCCGCCGCTGACTGCACCGCATTTAGTTTTCCGGCTGCGGATGTACTTTCCAGCTACACGGCTGGAAACATTTGTATGCTTTCTCACCAAATTTGAAATGGTATCTGCATAGCCAGTCTGGGTCAGTTTTCTTTCGTCTAGGAATTCTTTGCCTTGACCTTGAAGTAGAACTTGACCTATTTCGCTGTTGGCTCCTATGAGTATTTCTGCTACGCCTCTGGAACGATTCCATTTTCTCCATTCGTTTCCCAAGTTTATGAATTTCAGCTAAAAAGTCTGTTCTCGCTGGACCTGCACTACTCTCAACCGCTGCCACAGCGTGAGTAGGACGTGCACTCTCTATAATTTTGTCTGCTAAAGCTGCCATTTTCATGATATCGGCGGTGTCTGATACGGTAAGGACACCCCGTACCCAGTTTGGCAGATGGTTTTGCCACAAAATTTTCAGGGTATCATCCGGGACCTTATCTCTTGCCAATTCCAGCATACGTCTCAATAACTGGGATGGTTTTTGATCTCCCAACTCCATTTCGCTTATCAGCTTCTGGATTTTGCCATTTTCCGACTCCTCATAGATTTCCAAAAGTCGGTTTTTCAAGGCATTGTATTTCCCGGTCGCCGGTGGATTTATTAAGATATCAGTAATTTGGGTGATTACCTCCTTCGTCAATTTGCCGATTACAAATTGGTATTTATTTTCATCACTCCAATTTTGTGGATTTATTACAGCTTCAACCTGGATTAACCAGTGACGTGGCAAATCTGTCCAAAATTGCGGAACACGTGCTGATACGGAAACGCCTGATACGCTTGCTTTATTTTCGTCGGCGTCCATGTTTAGAACGAACAGTACCGACGAAAAATAAAATAGGCTTTAAAATGCGCTGTGGTCGCCCTAACACACAGCGGAGTCCCTGTCGCAGTCGCTGTCGCTCGCCGATCCAAAATACCCGAGATACGTTCTTCGGTGGTCACCACTTTCCTGTCACCACTTTCAGGTCACCGCTTTCGGGGTGGCACTTGGGCGTCACCTCGCTTAAGGACACGGCTGATGTGTGATGCAGGTGGGGAGTAAGGTATATAGCTGGCCTAACTCACCAAGTAGATTATTTACTTCTGACTCCTTAGTTTACTATCATAACTGGGTTGCCCTCGGGTATCAAATAAAACGGCAGAAGTCCAATCACCAATTTGTATTGTCCACACACTTGTTACACAGGCACAGTGCCTCACAGTACACACAAGTTCAAGGGTGAATGACGTAACGACACACTACTTTTGGGACACTAGTAGCTGCACACGCGACTGGACAAAGACTAAAGAAATTCCCTCGCATAACCCGTTGGGTTTGCGGCTATTGCGCTGACACGACAAAAGTCGCATAGTGTGTCACTACAGATATATATATATTTAGATTTTTTTTTGTAACAATCAAGGAGAAAAGGAAACGTTAGAAAGGGATCAAGAGTTGCATTTGAGAAGAGCACAAGTATTTTAGAGAGACTTAGCATAGCAGAAAAGGATAGAACAAAAATGAAATTATGCTTTGACTATCAAAAGAATCTACCGCTGCCTGTCACTAACGTAGGGGCGGAATATTACTTACGACAACTTTGGATGCATAACTTTGGCATTCATAATTTAGAAGAGAACACAGATTAATTCGGTTGAACATTTCCAAAACATAATCTGTCATGAATATTTTTAAAAATTATAACTTTTATTATAACCCTTCGTCGTTAGTTTCTTCTTAAGCATTATTTTTAAATTTTATTTACTAAATCTTCTATGCAACGTGCAATTTGTTTAGTCATTTTACATGAAAATTATACCCATGATTATTTTTATAAGTTTTTGCATCTCAAAGTAATAGACATTATGCAGCGTCGCTAACCCTGAATCAGACGTTTCGTGAACCTTGATGCTTGAACTTTAACCAAACAGTTAATAACCTAAACCAGGGGCCAGCCTCGGCACCGAGATTAAATAATCAAGGAGAAATACCTTATTCGCAAACAGGTCCTTGGGAATATTATTAAACAAATTATGACATTAGACTGCTAATTTATTGTTAAATTCTTCAAAGTATTAAATATTAATAATATCTTCTTCTTGACGACCCGTTTGGAAGAGTGGTAGTGAACGCTGCCTTTGGCCCAAGGGTTGCGGGTTCGATCCCCGCACAGTACAAACATTTGCGTGCATGAACATGCATGTTTGTATTGGTCTGGGTGTTTCTATTACAATTATACCAGTTATTATTTTTATAAGTTTTTGCATCTCAAACGCATAGACATTATGCAGCGTCGCTAACCCTGAATCAGACGTTTCGTGAACCTTGATGCTTGAACTTTAACCAAACAGTTAATAACCTAAGCCAGGGGCTAAGCACATTTAGGGTCTTATTATAAATATTTGTTTTCATTATTTTTTCGAAAATTTGTATGACTTTTTTGTTTCAAACGTCAAAAACTGCTCTACAACAGCGTTTTAGCTAACAAAGTAATTAATAAAAGTGTCAGCCTATAAACTGTCCCACTGCAGGGGAAAGGCTTCCATCATAGAAATCAAATCATCGCTACTATGATGGGATTAGGCTTAATCACCACGCTTGCCAAATGCGGATTGGTGAACACAAACCCGAGCTATGTACGAAAAATTCGAAACATACTTTTCGTGCGACCCGGGAATCGAACCCAGGACCCCAAGATCACGGCTCGGTACTTAAACCACTAGACCAACAGGGCGTTTGAGCTAACAAAGGTTTATTCATAAATGTTTGTTTATTATAGCGGTGTATATACACGTATAAGGCAGTTTTCATTCTAATTTAAAAAAAAATATGGTTAGTTTTTTGTTTCAGATATCAAAACTGCTCTATAACACCGTTTTAGCTAACAGAGACCGATTCATAAATTTTTGCTAACTAAATCGGTGTTATAAAGCAGTTTTCATTCTTTTCGAAATATTGCATGTTTTTTTTTTGCTTCAAACGTCAAAACTGCTCTATATCACCCTTTTAGCTAACGCTGGTTTATTCATAAAAGTTTGTTAACTAAAACGGTGCTATAAAGCAGTTTTCATCCTTTTTTCGCTAATATTTTATGATTTTTTTATTGTTTCAAACGTCTAAACTACTATATAACACCGTTAAGCTAATTAAAGTTTATTTAACGTTAATGAATAAAGCCCAGCATTTATCCCCCAAATTATTTAACCCCGCAACAGCAACATGTCGTTCAATACTTCGCAACACGCGCCGCGGTCCTGTTACTCAACCAGACGGATAATTTAAATCAAGTCTTGTCGTCCGTAAGAAAATTAAGCCAGCCTCGGCACCGAGATTAAATAATCAAGGAGGAATACCTTGTTCGCAAACAGGTCCTTGGGAATATTATTAAACAAATTATGACATTAGACTGCTAATTTATTGTTAAATTCTTCAAAGTATTAAATATTAGTAATATCTTGGCCTTTCACGATGAAACTCCATCTCGTGCCACTATTTACTACTGGTTTAATGAGTTTAAACGTGGTCGCACTAATCTCACCGATGATTTGCGTGAGGGACGGCCATGTACGGCGACTACCGAAGATAACATCAGTGTTGTGCGACGTATGATAGAGGCCGACAAAAGAATGACCTATCAGCAGATTCGGACAAGTTTAGGCATTGGTATGAGTCAAGTGCACAAAATCATTCATGAACATTAAGGGGCCAGGAAGCTTTGTGCCCGGTGGATAACTCATAATGTGTCAGACGCCCACAAACTACGTCGTGTTGATTGGTGCCGCGAAATGGTTCAAAGATTTAACGGAGGTGACTCAAATGCTGTGTTTGACATACTAACATGTGACGAAAGCTGGATTTATATGTTTAAAGACATTTATTCCCATTAAGAATTTACATAATTCACTTAACATGAGAACAACAAAATGAGTGATAACAATAAAAATTGTATCTGACAAAATATTGCGTCGAAGTGGGTATTTTGAAATCATTGCGTAGGGGCATAGATGGACAGTAAGTAGTGTATGCGAGACGGGGGACAAAGCGCTTGAGCTCTAAGCCGTTGCGATAAGATTCACGGGCTGTCGGCGAGATGCGCGGCTTGCCACTAAACAAAGATATAAGGCCAGACTACGCTCGCACTAGAAGCGGCTGCCTACGTTCTATTTATTTATTATTACTTTGTTTTTAAATAAGTTTTTTTATTGTAGTTAAATTGTAAGTGTATATTATTATTATGTGTGTACCTTTTAAGATTTGTTTTATATATTTTATGAAGTTTTATATAGCGTATTTTTTTTTTTTTTTTGTGTGGTAGGGGGCAGACGAGCTAACGGATCACCTAATGGTAAGAAAAGCCGCCGCCCATAGACACTTGCACCACCAAGCGGAATCATGTCAATCCGGTTCGGTATTAATTTATATGTATATCTTATTTTATTTTCGTTAAATTTTATTTATATTTAATAGATATATTAGCCAAATTATTATTATTTTTTATGGTTTTTTTTAGTAATTTTTTATGACATAAAACTTTAAAAGCCTTTTGAAACCACGCATCGACTGAGTATCTTTGACGTCATTAGGGAGTTTATTATAAAGTTTTGCTCCTTCAAACATCAAACATTTTTTACCGTAGTTTGTTCTTGGAGCACGTAGCACGAGATTGTTTGCATTACGTAGTTTGATCTTTTGGATTTGTTTCTTTTTAGTAAAACTTATATGTGTGTGAATATCTTTCTTTAATACTTTTCGAATTAAAATGCAAGTCAAGTATGCGTAAGTTTGATTAATACTCAACAGCTTAGTTTCACCGTACAATTTGTCTGTCGGGGTTAGGTAATGATACCGGAATAAGACTTTTATTAATTTGTTTTGGGCTCTTTGGATTCTGTTAAGGTTGCATGGAGCAGCTGAACCCCAAATCTCCATAAGATAGTCAATATGAGGTTTAGCTAATGAATTATAGATAACGTAACGAATATTTTGAGGCAAACATCGAGCAATGCTCCGTAATGATCCTGTAAGAGATGAAATTTTGGATCTAAGTTTCTCTATGTGAGGCCTCCAAGTAAGTTGATCATCAATAAAAAGTCCAAGGTATTTCTCACACCTCGATCTGGTAATTGTTTTGTTATCTATTGGTAAAGGTTTAAAATCCATTATTACTTTATTTTTGGCTTTAAAAATTATGAAGTTAGTTTTGGAGATATTAATTGTTAAGAGATTACATTGGAACCATTGGTGCAACGAGTTTAAATCATTCTGTGCATCCAAGAAAACTTGGTCTATTTCTGATCCGAAGTAAAATAGACTTGTGTCATCAGCATAAAGGGTAATGTCACCTTTTAGACCGATGTCTTTTATACTATTAATGTATATCAAGAACAACAATGGCCCCAGAATTGAGCCCTGGGGCACACCAAAATTAATAGCGTTTGGTTTTGATTGATATTTGCCTATTTTTACTACCTGATTTCGGTTTGAAAGATACGATTGAAATATTTTGAATGCTGTTCCTGTGATACCTAAGTTTTTTAGCTTTTGGAGGAGAAGATCATGGCTCACAGTATCAAAGGCCTTTTTGAGGTCGATGAATATGCCTAAGCCTATTAATTTCTGGTCTATATTGATTTTTAATTTTGTGATTAAATCTATAGTGGCCGATATAGTATTAGATTTTCGTCTAAAACCGTATTGTTTGTTATATAAAAAGTCTTTTGATTCGAGAAATTCTTCAAGACGCTTGTATAATACCCTTTCAAAGACCTTTGATACTACTGGCAGGACAGATATGGGTCGGTAGTTACCGGGATCAGCTTTGTTTCCAGATTTGTGAATTGGAGAAACTCTGGCTGCTTTAAGAGTATCTGGGAACACACCCGTTAGTAAACAGTTATTGATACAGTTACTTAAATGCTCCGCTATGAGATCTTTAACACATTTTAATGCTTTTACACTTATACCATCTATGCCCGACGCTATGTTACATTTTAGACTATCAATTATCTTGTCTATTTCGTTTGCAGTAGTTGGTTCCAATTGGGATAGCCTCAGTCCACTTAAGTCTGACGTGGCGAAGTGATCGTTATACTGTGTACTTGGTATCTTCCCAGCCAAGACTTCCCCAATTGTAGAAAAATAATCATTGAAGTGGTCACATATTTCCTGTGCGTCTGTTAAGATGTCACTTCCTATGTTTAGTTGGCTTGGCGCGGAAGTCCCTTTAGGTTCGCTCCGATGTAGTTCTCTTATTAAATTCCACATTTTTACAGGCTTTTCTTTACATTTTGTAAATTCCTTGCGATAGTATTGACGTTTCGTACGTTGTATATTCTTTCTAATTTCATTTCTTTTATTAAGTAGTTCTTCCTCTAATTGCCTGTCGTTTGGATTTCTGTTATGTTTTTGCCAAAGAGTATTTCTTTCATCTATTCCCTGAATAATGTTCTTGTTTATCCATCCTATCTTCGGTGGATTACATTTCTTAGATTTTGTCAGTTTACTTTTCTGGATACAAGATATAAGATTTGTTTCAAATTCCCTATATTCGTTCTTAAAGTTTTTGCTAAAGTCTTCTCTGACCGAGGTATACAGTTTCTGATAGTTAATTGCTTCATATGTTACTGTTTTGATGGGTGGTGGTTTACAATACAGAATTTCAAAATAAATTTGTTTATGGTCAGACATGCTGGATTCAACAACCGCCAAGTGAAATCGATTTTGCCTTAAGTTAGTGCACACGTGATCGAGAATTGTATTAGTTTGGCTTGTTTCCCGAGTACTGTATAGGGTGTCGATCTTATTTAATATATTGTAGCCACATTCTTTAATCAGATGTTTGTAATTCCTCACATTATGCTCAGAGTTTAGGAGGTTGATGTTGAAATCGCCAAATATTATTGCCCTTTTTCTTTGTTCTAGCTGTGTTGCGTAAAAATCAAAGAAATCTTGATAATTTGTTCTTGTTGGTTTATAAATTGCACCTACATCCAAAGAGAACTTGTTTATATGTACCCAGAGAAAATGATTGTCGTTCAGGGTGCGTTCTTCAATGAGATGGTGTTTGAGTGAATTATGAATGAAAATTGAGATACCACCGCCTCTACTGGTTTTCCGAAAGTTAAAATAGTGCGTATATCCTGGCAATTGCAATGAGTTAGCCTCATCTTCTGATTTAATCCATGTCTCAGTTACAATTATGACGTGGATGGTGTATTGAAAAGATTGTACGACACACGAAAGTTCATCAAACTTACCATTTTTGACAATGCTTCGGGCATTGGCGTAGATGCACTTTAGGGATTTTTTATTTGTAGATATATTAGTATATTTACTCGTAATTTGGTATGAAATGGTGTTAGTTCCTAGGTTTTCGAAATTAGGTTCGTCACTTGATGGTTGGAGTTTTTTGAAGTGGTCTCGATTATTTTTGGTACACCCTTTACGTATTTTATTGCAATGTTTGTCTCTCCACCTGCAGTGCGACGCTCAAAATCCTCCTTCACCAGTTTTATAAACGCTTGCTGCTGGGGAGTTTGGTCGGAAAATATTTTGACATTTTCTTCTTTGATTTTATGTCTGTTGCGTAATATATTTATTACAGTTTTTTGAGATTTAAGTTGAACCTTCAGAGGTCGAGTTTTATTTGGCTGGTACTTACCCAGACGAAGGACTTTTTCTAGTTCGATAGGGTCAGCAGACAAGGAAGTTATGATCTTTTTCACCGCATCTGTATCCTCTTCGCGTCTCCCAACTGCGTTCGCTGTTTTCGGTTCTGGTATACCTGCTATAATTATATTTTTACTCCTCGTGACCCGCTCATTGATCTCAACCATTAGTTCTTCTCTAGTGTTAGCAGTGAAGGAGTTTTGATCGGCACTATTTGCCGCTTGAGTGTATGACTCAAGGTACTCGATTTTCTTTTCTGCGTTGCTATTACGTTTCTTGAGCTCTTCAATATCCACTTTGATTTTGGATTGTTCCTTAGTAAGACACTCAGTGGTTTGCTGTATATTGCTGATTTGGTCCTTGATGGTAGATATGTCTTCATGTATTTTACCGATGTTTTCAGTTTGCATATTATTAATAGTCGCCAAGTATGACATCATTTCACTCATTTGTTTTTGCATGTCCGTCATTTGTTTTCTCATTTCAGCAACATCTGTCTTTAATTCGTCATCATCATGTTCCAGCTTCCTCTTATTGCGAAATGTTATTTGTGCAATATCCGATCCATCTGAGACCTTGGTAGTATTTGACAAACTCGGATATGAATCACTCCGCCCGGACCGAAGGCCACTTCCAGATGGAGGTGAATGCTGCATATTGATCCGTGTTTGTTTACTGTTCGCGGAAACCTTGTGCACGCTTCGTGTGCGAGCGGGAACAAAAATAAGAGCCCGTTCTTTTTACCCGCCGCTTGTGTCTCACAGCAGTGACGCCGTATATCACTTGGCCGGTGCAGGGAACTATTAGGCGCAACGTATCAATAACAAAGTTGAGTTTAGGATAGACAACACTTATAAATATTTTCGTAAGAGATTTGCGACACGTCCACTTCGTATGCCTTTCGACGCGCAACTCCTTTTTATTGTTATGATCCTGAAACTAAGAGACAATCTCCTGAATGGGTGTTTCCATTCGAGGAGTTGCCAACTAAGGTAAAGAGAGGTCGCAGCGTGAGAAAGAAGATGGTCGCCTCGTTCTTCGGAAGGACAGGTTTATCGAAACAGTTTGCTTAGAGGATCAAAAAACAGTTACCGCAGAGTGGTACACTAACAACTGTTTGCCACTTGTATTCGAAAAAGTTCGGGAAAAACGACCTCGCAGTAGGATCCTCCTTCACCACGACAACGCCTCGCCGCACACCGCCAAGCAAACACTCGAGTATTTGGCGACGTGAGACGTAGAATTACTGGGTCACCCGCTATATAGCCCAGACCTCGCACCCTGCGATTTTAATTTATTTCCAAAAATAAAAGAAAAACTAAAAGCAAAACTTTTCACGGACGCCGAAGAAGCAGTGACTGCGTATCAAAAGGCCGTCGAAGAGACCCCTAAAGAAGAATGGGCCAAGTGCTTTTCTCAGTTGTTTCATCGAATGCAGCGATGTATTGATGTGAAGGGACACTATTTTTAAAAGATATAATAAAAGTAAGAACTTGCTATATTGTTCAGTTTTTGATTTTCTAAGAACTTTCATTGTCGCCCTCGTACAATATATTCATAATTTCCTCTTGGCTTTTAAGATTTCCGACCTCTAAAGGAATATACAGAACACTTATCGGATCACTCATGTGTCTGTCTGTCACATCCAATTTCTCCAAAACTGGCACGAATACTCGTATAAAAGGCAAACACGGATTTGGAAAGTAAATACGAGTATTATGTATTAGATTTACCTTAACCAGAATAAAATAAAAATTACTTAGCCATTTTTTCTCGGCACCACACTTTTGTCGCTCAGAATAAGATTTGATCAGAGATTTTTGCGAATATTCAAGAACTAATCAGCCTCCCCCCCGTTGTGGTCCCCAGCAGAGTAGAATAGGCCACCCTCACTCTTACCGAGGTGTCGTTTGCCGTGTGGTCCCCGGCAGAGTAGAATAGGCCACCCTCACTCTTACGAAGGTGTCGTAAAAGGCGACTAAGGTGAAAGCTGCTGGCATGATCATCAGCACCCAGAGAAGGAAAACTCTGCATTTATATCAAAACCCTCGCCAACCCGTCTGCCAAGCGTGGTGAGTATGGCAATTACCCCTCATGTGATTGAGGGAGGCCCGTGCCCCAGCAGTGGGGACTTAAATGGGCTCATGATGATGAATCAGCCTCCGAGAATAACAAAGACTGAAACGCTAAACAAGTGAAATCGAAAGCATCAAAGGTTTCTTAATATACGAGTATATACAATCTACGTACCTACAACGTACTATTCTTTCCAAGGTATTACCGTGGTAGAGCCAAGCTTCGGCATGAATGGGCCGGCTCGACCGGAGTGATACCACGGCCTCACAGAAAACCGGCTTGAAGCAGCATTGTGCTGTGTTTCGCTGCGTGAGTGAGGGTACCGGAGGCCCAATCCGGGGGGTAGGTGGGGTTTAAAGGTTGGCAGCGCACTTGTGACTCCACTGGTGTCTCGGGTGTCCATGGGCGGCGGCAATGCTTACCAGCAGGTGATCCGTCTGTTCGTCTGCCTACCTATTAAATAAAAATTGGCAGAATAGCTGATTAATGCCCTCAAAATTGCGAAATTGAAAACAATATTAATAAATTCATACAACATCTCATACATTGACCTGATTCCATACTAAGTAGCTAAAGCATTTATGTCAGGGTGACGGGTAGGGCACACTAGTGACGCCAATCTATTTGAATTTTTAGCTATTAAACCGGATCTATTTTAAACAATTTCGGGGTTACAACCTCTCGGCAAACACTTATACAATTTAGTAAATAACCATGCACAAATGTTGGGTCTGTTTTTGTACGCGAAAAATTGATTCACGCCAAAAGTGGCCGCTTTTGACGTGAATCAATTTTTCGCGTACGCGTTGGCTCAAACATTTTGGCATGGTTATTTAATAAATAGTATAAGTGGTTGCCGAGAGGTTGTAACCCCGAAATTGTTTAAAATAGATCTGGTTTAGTTGCTAAAACTTTAAATCGATTGACGTCGCTGTTGTGCCCTACCCGTCACCCTAACATAAATGCTTTAGCTATTTAGTATGGAATCAGTACAATGTATGAGATGTTGTATGAATTTATTAATGTTGTTTTCAATACCCCTACCCCTACCCCTCACCTTAATATTAAAGGTACTAAATGTCCAAACCTGTTAATCTTCAATTTTCAAGATAGACTCTAACTTTAATAACTCAAATTGTCGAATATACCTACTTATCTAATTAAGTAGGAGTACTTTAATATTATGAGATTTGTATTTAATTTAATATTCTGAGATGTTGTTATTTGGGAGAAACAAGTCAATAAAGACTTTTTTCTTTTTTTATTCATTCAAATCAAATTATGTAAATATATACAGATTGTAACAACCGAACGTGTGGCTTTCTGTACATTGATGCTACGTGCTACGAATTTTCTACAAAATTCTACATCGTTCCACTACACTGCCTCAATAAAGCAGAGGTTGTGAAATGAAATTAAAAACTATTTTAGTATCTATATTCAAGTGTTTAGCACGATTTGAACCCAAGGCAAAAATGCGACAAATGGAAAGTCGATGCGTTTTCGGACGATGTTAAGTGCTACGAATTTACTACGATACCTACTACGAAATTTTCATCATTCTACGAGTATAATATGCATTGCTAGTAAACGACATATGTACGAAATGTGGGAGAGCCACGCTTAAGGCATGAATGAGCCGGCTCGACCGGAGTGATACCACTGCCTCACAGAAGACCGGCGTGAAGCAGCGCCTGCGCTGTGTTTCGCCGTGTGAGTGAGGTTACCGGAGGCCCAATGGGGGGGGAAGGGGAAAAGGTTGGCAGAGCACTTGTGACCCCACTGATGTTGCGGGTGTCCATGGGCGGAGGAATTGCTTATCCATCAGGTGATCCGTCTGCTCGTCTGCCACCTCTCATATAAAAAAATGTTAGCAACTAAACCGGATATCTTTTTAACAATTTCGAAAATGCAGCCTCTCGGAAAACACTTATACTATTTATTTAATACTTATACTTAACTTTATTAGTATAAATGTTTGTTTAGAGACTCCCGCTCCGAAATTGTTTAAAATAGATCCGGTTTAGTAGCTAACAATTTAAATCGATTGGTGTGGCTACGAATCGCTCTAAATCAATACGGACACCCACTTAGTATCAAGAAAGATTTTTAAGTGAAGGTTAATTTTTATATCCAATTTTACACGTTTTGAACCCCAAGCGGCAAACCAGTTGATGCGTTTTCGAACGATGCTACGAAGTTACTACGATGTCTACTACGAAAGTTTCATCGTTCTACGAATATTCATGCATTCCTAGACTTTCGTTTATACCATAGCAAGATAAAGTCAAGTCTAAAATCACTACACGCCCAATAATTTCAAAACGACATGAATGAGAGGTTTCAAAATGAAATTAAATGGGTTGTTTTTTTTTAATATTTAATGGTTTTTATACGTTGAACGCAAGGCGAAAATTCGACGAACCGGTGGTTGATGTTTTCGGGTGAAGCTACGTGCTACGAATTTACTGGTACGCCTAATACGAAATGTTCATTGTTCCGCATTCGAAAAGCCTATAATTATAGCGTCTGTTACTATAAAACGACGGCAAATTCTAGTTCATGTTTTATCCAGGGGACCTTTGGGTTTAAAGGTTGGCAGCGCATTGGTGACTCCACTGGTGTCGCAGGTGACCATGGGCGGCGGCAATTGCTTACCATCAGGTGATCCATCTGTTCGTCTGCCTACCTATTACATAAAAAGAGGTAGAATAGAGCTGATTCATGCCCTCGAAATTGCGGAATTGAAAACAATATTAATAAATTCATACAACATCTCATACATAGACCTGATTCCATACTAAGTAGCTAAAGCATTTATGTTAAGGTGACGGGTAGGGCACACTAGTGACGCCAATCTATTTTAATTTTTAGCTACTAAACCGGATCTATTTTAAACAATTTCGGGGTTACAACCTCTCGGCAAACACTTATACAATTTAGTAAATAACCATGCACAAATGTTGGGTCTGTTTTCGCGTACGCGTTGGCTCAAACATTTTGGCATGGTTATTTAATAAATAGTATAAGTGGTTGCCGAGAGGTTGTAACCCCGAAATTGTTTAAAATAGATCTGGTTTAGTTGCTAAAAATTAAAATCGATTGGCGTCGCTGGTGTGCCCTACCTGTCACCTTAATAGCTTACCATCAGGCGATCCCTGTGCTCGTCTGCCACCTATCACATAAAAAAATCGTTATGATAAACAGTCAATCTGTCCGAGTTTTTGCTTTCACCGAGTTATCTTTGGAAATGTCGGAAAGCGGTACTGAACCTTTCTAGAAAACCTCCGGACACGTCCGATGCGGTCTGAAGAAATGGTTATTTTTTATCTGTAATTATTACTTAGAGTTCGCGCCACCAAAGAAGTCCCGTAATTGGCGCCACTTCTGTCACGTCAAATTTCAAAATTGAGCTTTGTTGATATAGACACAAGGTATCTCAAAATTAAGTTCCGAGTTTAGCCACGGGAATCCTTTCGTGGCGCGGACTCGACTTGGCTGGCTGAACAACCCAAAATGGGATTTGGCCACTGACATCAAAAACCGCCGCCAGCTTTTATTAGTTTGCTCTAGTTCGGGAAAATCGACTTTGATAAAATATTGTCACAGATT
Source organism: Marasmia exigua (assembly GCA_019059595.1). Classification (NCBI taxonomy): domain Eukaryota; kingdom Metazoa; phylum Arthropoda; class Insecta; order Lepidoptera; family Crambidae; genus Marasmia; species Marasmia exigua. The sequence goes on from CM032479.1 coordinate 13,468,267, forward strand.
CGTCGCATCAAAGTTATATTTGTAGAGCAATGTAGTCCCATTTATTCACATCAACTATGAACATAATATTACTTTTACCGTATTTTACGTAGCATGAAATGATGCGATCAGTATTCAGGTTGGTGAGCTTCCTTGTTGCCCTTGACATAGTCCATAGAATAGTATAATAGCCAGTAGTACAACACTGGATGATTTCGACATGTATTACTCTGGTGGCCTTGTAAACTGAGGGTCCTAGGGAGGCGAATGAGTGTTGTGTAAAGGCGCTATATTTTATAGTGAATTTTCGAATAGGTCAATGTTATTCTAAAGAAAAAAAAATGTCTTTAGACAGAAATCATGTAGACTTTTAAGTAAATAATGCACTTATAAATTTATCGACACGATCTTTCGCTAACCGGGCAACTGCTTTACCGTCTAAGCTACCGGAGACCTTGGTATGTCGACGAATTTCGTAAGTGCTTTTTACTTCGCGGTGAGCCAACGATAGTTTCATCAATATTATAGGTATGTATGTATACGTACAAATTTCTAGTGAAAATAATGTTACAAATATTATACCACCACTTTAAGATGAAACTGCTTAATTCAGTAGACTTTTATATGTAACTAACTTGATTCTCCGTTCGTAACTTTGAAACTAGCTCTTGTGACTTCGAATCCTTTAAGACTTGTGATATCTAAATAGTGCTAAAAAGATCTCAAAAGTAGAATCAAGGTAAATGCAATATTAAACTGGCTTCTACCCTTACTCTGCCCTTACTCCCTCTACACTACTCTCTACCCTTGAGAAAACAATGTCAAGCCACTGCTTATGACGCTGTAGTTCCACTAAAGTTCGTATAATGACGTCGTTACAATCGCCATCCCAGCGTCTTAATATATAGCTATCTTACATATTTTCATGGGGTGGAGATACAAAATAGTGGGTCGAGTTTTATGAAGAAAAATGTGAATTTTATGTTCGTTAAGCGGACTGAATGCCTACCTAAATAAAATGCTCAAAAGTTGAATGATGTCTATTGAATGAAAGGTAACATATACGTAGTTAAGACATGTGATGTACCTATACATAACTCGCAAAACATAGCAACAAATTAGAAAAAAAATATTTGTCCTACCTATTACTCGTACATATTATAGTTTTAATTAAAAATTAAAACTTACTTTATTTATACTTTGTTCTGTAAGTAGACTATCACAAGTTCACGAGTTAAAAGGATGCCATAACAAACGAATTGAAATATATCCACGGAGGTAAAATAATAACCGAGGAAATTCTCTATCCTAGCCATAGTATGCCATAGACTGACCGGATGGCGCAATGGTAGTGACCCTGCCTCTTACGCCAAAGGTCGTGGGTTCGATCCCCACCCTGGTCAAACATTCGTGCGATGAACACTTGTGTTTGTTCGGTGTCTGGGTGTAATATATGTATTTAAGTATATATTTGTGTTCCTCTGTTGTCTGATATCTGTAACACAAGTGCTTAAGCTACTTAGTACGGAATCAGGTCAACGTATGAGATGTTGTGAGAATTATTATCTTATCTTATCTTATGTATGTACGTAATAAAGGCATACCTTTATTGAAATGCAGCAGAGGTATTATAGCTATGATACGGCAAATAGTATTAAGTGCACACATTACTTACAAATACGTTCCTATGTATGAGGCATCTACATGAGCACCGCCGACGATACCTAATTTTTATTATATTTTTTATGTAATTTCTATCATGTACCCTATTTTTGAGTTTTCGATATATTTCTTTTTTATGCTAGAGGCGACAAACGAGCAAGCGAGTCACTTGAGGGAAAGCAATCATCGCCGCCCATTAACATCCGCGAAATCAGAGAGATCGCTAATGCATTGCCGGTCTTTTTGAAAAGGAGTAGTACGCTCTTCTCTTGATTATTTCGGTGAAACTTCAATTTCACAGTGACCATAGCGCTTGCAAATACGCCGTTATTCCGGAAACTCAAAAATAAGGTACATCGTCAGCACATTTAAGTCCCCCCTGCTGGGGCACGGGCCTCCCTCAATCACATGAGGGGTAATTGCCATACTCACCAGGCTTGGCAGACGGGTTGGCGAGGGTTTTGATATAAATGCAGAGTTTTCCTTCTCTGGGTGCTGATGATCATGCCAGCAACTTTACCTTAGTCGCCTTTTACGACACCTCGGTAAGAGTGAGGGTGGCCTATTCTACTCTGCCGGGGACCACACGACTAAAATAAGGTACGGTCAGCATTAAAAGTAGCTTAACACTTTAATAGACTGAACAGTTACTTTGACAGGGTATTAAAGTGTTAAGCTACTTTTGATGCTGACTGTACATAGTAGAAATCCCGTAAAAAACTATTCTAATGTTAGTGACAATGAAAGTTTTAAACAATACACAGGCAGTAGTTGTACGTAGACTACGTACGTAATAGCCTATAACATTTTATAACGTTTTGAACGCTCCTTACTTAGCTTTTCAATATTATATGGAAGCTTCGCGTAACCTTTGTTCAATATCTTATGACGTGCGATATAATATATGTACGTACATATTCATATTGCTTCCTTCTCGGCCACCCACACCGTCTTCATTTACATTATCTTTATGTTTAATATTATATTTTACCTACGTGATCATTAGGGGCTCTTCGTAAGAGGGTAAGTCCGTTAAATGGAATAAAAATATTGGGTATAATAAAGGTACTTGATATGCTCTTTGCTAACTTTTCAGTTGAAGGAAATATCTCCTAAATAGGCTCAAAACCTTACACCCTCACCCAGAGAACATTTTCGTTATTTCAATATCAAAATGAGCACTATTTGGTCCATAAAATAGCATGATCTCTATCAGGATCTCTATTCATAATCTATGAAACTGGAAGATTCTTGACAGCTCCTGTTAATCCTGCTGAATTTGAAATAATATTTTAAGTATGAATATAAGTTTGTTAATATTCTCTTACTTCACAGAAAAATAAGTGCAAAGATTCTCGCATCGCGTCTCGGCATTTCTGCTTTCCTGTTGCATTTCCCGTACCGAGACTCGATTAATTACGTCGCTCGAATAAACTACCTAATTTATCTTTCCACCCACGCAACCCGACGTGTACAGTCCAGTACTTAGAACCTAAAACATGAATGTTGAACCCTATATCATAGGACTTAGGGTCGTTGAACTTGCTGTACAGTTATTAGTGTTGCTATTGTCCTACTCATGTATTTTGCTCAAATATGTGTCACTTGATTGCAATTATCAGAGAGCTAATGTCAAATATCATTTTAGATACAAAGGAAGGAGAAAATTGAGATCATGTCCGTAACACATTATTACGAGTATCACACATAAAACACTTTTTCTGCATATCGTCTACGTCACAATTTTAAAATTCAATTTATTTCAAATATTATACAGAATCAATTAATGGACTTCCTTCTTTATAGACTTACAGAACAGCTAATTACTACAACCTGTTTTCAACGAAATTCTCTCCATTTCTATCTATATTAGGGTGTGTGTAGAGTTAAGGCCTTCTAAAGATGTTTTAAAATATTTGATCAATAAACACAACTACAAAGAAAAAAATATATCCAAGACTCTTACGTAACGGGTAAAGACTAAAGTTTAAGCTTAGTAAATATCCATGTCAAAGTCATGGGTGTCCATGGGTGGCGGCAATCGCTTACCATCAGGTGATCCGTCTGCTCGTCTGCCACCTATCACATAAAAAATATATATGTTCAATTGTTCACCTATGTTGTATTAAGTTGCTCAATATTGATTCCGAAAACCAGAGTTTGGCAAAGCTATTATGTGTTGGGCTATAGTCGGTTTCTTTGCGAATTGCGGATTACAAACACTGTTGTTTTACAAAGTGGTGGTTACACTGAGCTGTGTGGGTTTGGCCGCTACTTGTAATCCTACCCTCAGTTTTGGGAATACTTTGTGACTTCCTAAAATCTTGTGGTTTATTCTTAGCATGATATAATGTTCAATATTGCATTTTGTAAAATTAAGCCTACAGGACAAATATAAATTCATACTTCTCGTATATTGCTCTGATTCCGTACTAAGTACGAACAGCTTAAAGTATGACAGATATCATACTACAGACAAAAACAAATGAAGAGGAAACTCTGAAACTAAGATCGAGTTTCAAATTCAAGACTGATTAGTCATTAAATGTATGAAAGTAAATACGTGAATCTGAATTTTGCTGCAAACTGTTGCCCGCTGTATCAGGCTAGTGGTATCAAGGTTCAACTAGAGTTCTTCCTCATCTCAGCGCGTAGTTCCCGGTTGCGTCCAAAGATATCGCTTTGGAGCCCCTGGGCTCAAAAGCCTGACCAGACTCCCCAAATCCTGAATCATGGTCCAAACGTACCCTGTTACGTTCTCTCAGTGTTCGACTAGCGTTGTTGATACAAAAGAGCCAAACGATCTCCGAGGCTACTCGATAAGACAGATATCGACGAGCTGACATGAAATATTAATGAGTTTTCCCCGCCAGTTAATTAAATAGCATTCATTCCCCTTCTGAGGCGTCCAATTATAAATTCCAGAAGTGAAGCTGTATAATATTAGGTATTCTAAATCGGAATTTTCTTGCACTAAATTACCGAGTTCAATTGGATCTACAATTCTACAATTCATCTAGGAATTGTCCACAGACATTCTAAAAGCGGTCGTGAGGCATTCTAATAAAATTTATTTTATCAAATTGACTCTGAAAATTGTATGAAAAGATTTAGTCGTCAATTGTTTCATTTTGAATTGTTGGATTTATGTTATTGCTAAACCTTCGATGACTCACTTGATTTGGAGGTCCTTGTCTTCTAAATCAAGTGAGTCATCTTACCATACCGGATCTATAATGATTACCAACTTAATAATAATGCAATAAAGATGTTGGGTATTGCGTACTGCAAATTCATCGCTATTTAAAAAGCCCTGGCCGTAAGTAAATAAATAGAACAGAATCCCCAGCTGCTGACGTCACGATTGGACTGGGACAAGTGAAATGTTATCCGGGCCCCTGGGGTCAGATATATCCATTAGGTTGATGCCAGTTCCCAGCGAAACCTATCATGTGAGGTAGGGATTGTTTTTACTGGTTTCACACTATACAACAAGTTTTATATAACGTGCTTCTATAACCGTATAAGACGGTTTGTGGCAGACGAGAGAAAACGCGCATAAAAATAGTGAAAGAATATATTAAAATAAATAAATAATAAATACAAACCAAATTTTCAAGCAAGATTTTTACGACAAGAAGGAAACAAAAAAGCAATGACAACTTCTGTCAAGATAAGTAAAAACATTATAAAAATCTAAAGAGACCCAAGGAGTCTGTACTCGACACGGTTAAAACCATCTTACTCACTTATCGAGGGCCATTATACTTGCTGAAAACAAAGTTTAATCTCAAAAAAAAATTCGCCCTCCGCTACAAATTAGAAACACCAAATTGCCATTTCTTTATTGAGATTAGATCCTATGTTATTTTATCAATAGGTATGACACCCTGGATAAGTGAGTAATACGGTTAAAAAATATTTAATATTTAGGTATATCACCATAACACACGTACCATGGTGATTCACACGCTTATTCATAATTGCAAAAATCAGCTGGTCCATACAAAGTTAAATAACTATTTGGAAAAAATATCATCTCCGATACAAAATGTATATTTTCCCCCCACAAATCGTATTCTACTTTTATTTATACTACTGTACGAAAAGTAGCAATTAACACAAAATACCTAAAATGAAACGAGAATCTTTTGAAAGAAAGCTTCAGCTAGGAGTATTCAATTAAAAATCATGGGACCTATTAATTTATTTATTTTCCTCTTCGGTACGATGTCCTTTTTAAGCAATGTTTTCCTTTTGGGAAAAGAAACGTAATTAATTTCATTTGGGGTGTTTACGGCCAATGTTAATCATTTTCAAGTTTCAAAGGCTACAAAAAATAATTTCGCTAAAATTACAAAGGGAAATAATAGACAAATTAGTAGACAAATTACTTTTTAATGTCGTGTAACTCCATTGTCCTGAAACTTTAATATAGCTTGTCATAAACTGTGTGTTTTCTTTGAAATCGTTGGTGACAGAGTATCTATCAGGCAAAGCACTTTTTGAGCCCCAATGAAGCTAGTGATCTCAGTCCCAAACTACTAATACTTTCTGAAAAGTAGCGTTTGGGACTGATATGTAGCACAGTAGCGATCACAATAGATCAAACTGGTCGCAGTGATACTGGTCTGAACAGAGCCTGCATAGCCGCCCGCTTAAAAAAAATCTATCAGGCCACTAGACTGATGGATGTTTCCAGCTCTGTCAGCATTGTTTAACCTAGTACCATGAACTAATTATGTATTATTAATCCATGCAAGGGTTTCTATAAAATTTAGCATTAATTAACGAATCGTTTAGAACAGTGGTAGTGAAAGCTGCCTTGGGTCCAAAGGTTGCGGGTTCGATCCCCGCACAGTACAAACATTTGTGTGCATGAACATGTCTGTTTGTATTGGTCTGGGTGTTTTCTATCTATTATAAATATGTATTTACTAATTATATTTTAAAAAAGAAAGGAGAAATAATAAACAAGCCCACAGAATTTTTATTTGGCCACGCGCGCAAACTTCTAATTTACTAACTAAGCACCGGGAAATTGACATAGCCTTTAATTAACTGATTCATCTTCTTTACAACGTCAACTAAAATGTTAAAGAAAGCGTCAAGTCAATATCAACAATTAATTTTCCTTGTCCTTCTGATTTATACATTGCAAACTAATTTACTAACTCAGCCACGAAATTTGTAACTCATCACCATATTAGGTTTTACAGCTTCAATACAAGCTCCTCAAAAATTATGTATTCAAGCTTCAATACTCAACATCATATATTATAACTTAACATGTAAAATAATACTTCATATTCTTTTATCGTGAAAATAGCCACTGTACGATTTGGCGCGAGTGCGCGACATGACAGCAACCGGCCATTTGCACCAATCAGAGAGCGCTATTCGATACTTGTGCCGACCCGCCCGCCCGCCTGCCCTTATTTTCTTTTTCTTTTAATCACGTAATTATACGTGTTAATGTTTATTAATTACTTTTCTATAAATGATTGTACTTGTTACACATATTAATACACAAATTGATTTGCATAAATAAATGGTTTCACTATGACTGTCCTTAATAGTTCTTCTTCTTCTTCATATTTGCGTATAATTCCCGGTTGAGTCCAAAGCTGGGCTTTAGAGCCCAGGGTACGCTTTGATCATGATTCAAGATTTGGGGAGTCTGGTAATTACAATGAAGCGACTGCCGTCTGACCTTCGCAACCCTTTGACAGAGGAACAAGACCAACTGAATCATGGTTACACGCTTCTGAAACTATCCCAAACGAGCTGGTTTCCTCACGATGTTTTCCTTCACCGCCGAGGTAAATATGCACATAGATTTGAAAAATCTAGAGAAATCGACCCTCCGCATGGAGGGCGCGTTCTAAACCACTAGGCTACCATCGCTCTGGCTGACTGTCCTTAATAGTTCATGTGTAATACATAATAACAATATGTATTATTGGCTTTAATTATACTATTTGATGACAATTTTAGGTACATTTAACAATCGATTAATGTAGGATGAGTTACATTTTATTCATACTAAATTATGCAATTAGAGGCTAATATTCTTACTATTTTGGTGTCATATATTAATACTTTAGAAGCTTCCTATTTGAATGCATACCACAAATTTAGATGCTAAAAAATAACCACTATGCTGAGTTATATTTACAGTGGCTTACATATAAGATAACTAGTGTCTGAGATACTATTATTAAGACGCGCATCGGTTGTGGCCGACTTAGTAATTTAGAAGGTAACATATATTTTCTGAGGCGAATAATGCTATTAAAAAGAAGCTTGTTTAATTAGTACCCAAAGAAAAGTATTATATGTATATATTTGTAATCACTGTTGATTCTGATATCCGTAACACAGATGCTTGAGCTACCTATCTGGGAGTCAGATCAATGTATGTGATGTTGTGAAATATATATTTATTTATAAAATTAATCAACATTATAGTTTTTTTTTCATAAGTGTGAGAACGATGTGTGACTTTAAGCAATATGTACACTGCGATTGTATTAACATAATTATCATGTGGCTATACTAAATATATAAAAAGAATAGATATAACATCAGAGGCCTTAAACGTATGGGCACTCAGTCAAGTAGAAGCGGTAAAGATAATACTTTTCTGACTCACTGAGGAGAGCAAGTGAAGCTGCTACGTTTAATAATAACATACAATACAACCCTCTATACGAGTACATTGTGCTTATGGAACCGTCTTAGGCCCGAATTGAGCAATCTTTATCCGTTGATAAAAATACGTTCGACGCTGGACACCAAGATGTATGACACCCTCCACATTGCAAAAGACGTAGATGGAGGTTCATTATAAAGAGCAAACTGGCCGCCCACGGGAGGAATCACGACCCTCAGTAATGAGGAAAACGACTAGAGGAGGATCCGTTAATAAATCTAAGGTATAACGTGAGATTTGTATAGAATGACAGCACTATACCATAGACATAGCGCAGGGTCAGGGCTAGCTCTAATTCCCTCCTGAAGATGATGACCGAGTGAACTGTGGCTACTTGCTGCACTGTGGCGCACACCAAAAATACAATTTGCCCCTCAAACTATGATTTTGATGTGCAATTAGTATTTATTGGTGTGCATAAAGTTAAGTAATAAGTAATCATCAAGAAGGAGGTTCTATGTTCGACTGCATGTCTTTTTTTTATTATTTTTAATATTTGTTTCAATGAAAAATGAGACACTAAAAAGCATGAAAAAAAATTATTACGAAAAAAAACCGCCTTCAAAAAATAAGAACTAAAAAGTGCAAAATAATATTTTTAACCGACTTCAAAAAAAAGAGGTTCTCCATTCGGTAAAACCTTTTCTCGAGTGTACTGTTATAAAATGTTATTTGAAGTGTATAAAGTGATAAAAATATTATTTTACACTTTTTAGTTCGTGGTTTATGAAGGCGGTTTTTTTCGCAGGATTTTTTTATATAACAGTACACTCGAGAAAAGGTATTACCGAAATCGGCGCCTAATCCCTGTTGAAAAATTAAAATGAAATGAAGTATTACAAGATAGTACTCCGCGCCGACTTCGGTAACACATTTTCTCGACTGTACTGTTATTAAATGTTATTTGAAGTGTATGAGTCGTTAAAAATAATATTTTACACTTTTTAGTTCGTGTTTTTAGAATGCGGTTTTTTTTCGTAAAAATTTTTTATCATTTATTTGGCAAAATAAAAATACAAGCCTAACATGCAGAAGAAAAGGATCGGTTAAATACAATACAGTACAAGATATGAAACTTATAACTATTTACTGCCAAATAGGCGCCCGCTCAGCCCTGGTCTTCTTGATCTGGCCGGCCAGGGTGCTAATTTTCATCCGCTCAAAACTGTCAATATCAGAAGTGAGCAGACACCCAAATCAATTTGTAGCATATAATAGTACTCAGGAATGCATCTGTCAAGTATCTGAACGATGAAGTAAAAAGTTGACAAAAAAAAAAATAAAATTTAAATTTAAGTGCCTACAATATGGCACAGGCAACATCAAACATTTATTTAAGCTTAAATATATTATTATATATTTTATAAAAGTCAAATTAGGTTAATAAATAAATAAATAAATTGGATTCTACCCTTTTTAACAAGCACACGTCACGTCTTAAGGTCTATGGTGTCTACAGCGTTAGTGCTTTCAGGGTCCATAGTAGTTGCTATTTTATACATTCACCATCAGTTATATATAATTCATATAGTATATTCACTATGGAAGCAATAAAGAATTGAGTATTGAGCTGCCAATGTTCCCCCACCAGTATATTTTCCTTGTTGTTATCTTTAAGTCTCCAATGACTGGTAGAAAACAAGAAATTAATTAAAGTCGACCAAAAGTCCCAATTTGATTGGCATTAGGACGAAACGAATAACTTCAGAGGAACTTGCTTAAGCTTTCATTTATTGATCTGCTTGCTGGGAACTTTCTTACTTTTCGACATTAGTTCTTTGGCAAACCACCGTTTTAGATATTATCAGAAATATCGTGTTTAATTACTTTTTTTTTGTTATATGTGATAGGTGGCAGACGAGCAGACGGTTCACCTGATGGTAAGCGATTGCCGCCGCCCATGGACACTCGCGACACCAGTGGATTCACAAGTGCGTTGCCAATTTAAACCCCCCTTCCCCCGGATTGGGCCTCCGGCACCCTCACTCACGCAGCGAAACACAGCGCAATGCTGCTTCTCGTCGGTTTTCTGTGAGGCCGTGGTATCGCTCCGGTCGAGCCGGCCCATTCATGCTGAAGCGTGGCTCTCCCACGGTCAAAAGTTTTGTTACTTATTGAAATTTTATGTTTTTTATAAACTTTTATTTAAAACTAGTCATTCCGTTTTGGGGCATAATATTTGAAAACCCGGATTCATTTCTTCTTAGCAAGGAGTTCAAAAAAAGTTGCATAATATTCACCAATTAAAATACAATAAATACTAAATGCTTTTTATTAAAGTACAATATTTCCAAATACCAATTTTCACGACTTAGGTACTTTAAAATTACAAATCTTCCATACGACGTTTTAACCCACGATTATTGTTACTTGTCGCGTGTAAAAATCTATGCTATTTATTTATGTGTTCCTATTTGTATCAAAAAATTATATTCTATCCTTTACGTATTTAAAGAAGTACTTTTTTTTTAAAATCTCATATTCGCCACAGTCAATATAAATTTACTGGTTGCGTTAGTTTCGTCGATGTAGAGACATTATCCGGCTAATCACTTACATGGTCACCATAAGGATTAAATTTATTCCGAAAATAACATTATAATCTTGAAATTCATGTAAAAGTCGACGACGACGCGCTGCTACATAGCGCCTTGAGTGTGTTATTTACTATTTTATTTTATTCTATATTGGTCTCTTTACATGAGTCAGCAGTTTTCCTGTCACGTTATATCATAATTCGTAGGACCTTCGCTCTATAGATCGGTGCTGTTCGGTTTTTCTTTTTCGTGATCACGTCTTCAACATATTTGACCTCTTTGGTTGTCTTATATGTATGACTACAGCTGGCTGGGTGACGCGTTTGATCGCAACCCTGCCTTACGCTCCAATCCAAGGGTTTTTATTACCCTCTATAGATAAAGATTTCTTTATTGGCCACAGAACTTAAACACGAGTGACATAAATACACAAATAGGACAAATTCTGTAGCCAACAAGGCCCAACCTCAGCATTTGCTTCACTGCAAGTAAGATAATAATAGTCTACAAGTAACATAAAAACGAAGAAACACAGTAATGAAAATAAGAAGGATTGTGTAGGTATAACAAATAAAATAATAATAATAAAGACATAGTGAATATAATAAGTTAGCATTTAACTACGCAGTCCCGCGCACAACGTGTGGAAGCGCCGCTCTGCGAACTCGGTTGGACCCACAGATCACTATGGTTGGACCTATGGGTTGGTTGGACACTGTACCAAGTGGTATGCATCCGTTACGACATATTGCTACGTGCAACCTGCATGGAATTACTTATTTATTATAGCTTCAATTATCAAACGGGACTAAGCTTTGGTGTGATGAAAACTTCTTTTAATACAAACATATTTATTGAAGCCGATATTCAATGTTGTATCATATTGCGTAGTTATACTGTTTTACCATCGATCGTAAGTACATACACTAACCTATTCTAAACGTTATGTACGAATAGTATTAATATTTACAAATTTCTTACCTTTCACCTGTAGTAACTAAATTTGACAGTATTATGTCTGCCTGTACATAAGCTTTTTATATGCGGTACTAAATTACTATTCATGTATTGTGATTTTTTGTTCGTTATTCGAAATAGATATGTACACAGGATATATTATAGTGCTCAGGTAAGTGTGCAAACACAAGTGCACTCTCTTTTCCCTTACCGTCATATTCCGATGGGAGACCAGCGTGACAGACCGGAGAGGGATTGGCTGCAGGACCATCGGCTTTACGTGCTTTCCGAGGCACGGGGCTAATCACCCCCGATTACCAGACTCCGGGCTGACACTAAAAATTTCTTACCGAAAACGTAGATACACATTTTTGGGCCGACCCGGTAATCGAACCCGGAACCTCTTACGCAGCCGTCGCTTTAAAGAGCCGACCCACTAACCACTGCGCCGCCGAGGAAGTCAAAGGGCCTATACTCAATCAAAATTGATTTTTGTACTTATAATAGAACATAAAGAGGAGCTATTTATAGTAACCCCGACAAAATCGGTAGTCTTTACCTTACCTTCATTTATCTAAGTAGTTACTTGAAAGAATGAATCTCTTTCCTCCTTATCTTAACATATATGGCGTCTGACCTTCGCAACCCTTCAACAGAGGATCCAGACGAAATGAATAAAGTTAATCTCTCTGTGATACATCACAATAATACGTAATAGCATTATGTTTGTTTGCGTTAATTCTATTACTATACAGAGTTACTTAATTTTATATCTTACTAAAAAAAATGGCAATTGTGCTGTATATGTAGAACAAAATGTCATAGTTGGTATATGTGTTTGTACGTAAGTCTGTGTGTGAGTTGTAGAATGCACTTTTATCTTTTCAAAAATATTACCGGTTTGGTCTTTATCAAGAACATGGTTTGGAGCATCAGCTGTTCCTTCTTAAACCTCGCTTCTCTCACTGAAAGGTAACCTAATGCGGATAATACACACTATTCCAATTGTTGGCGACCGGCATCGATATGATACTTTTTGGCCAATATTTCCAAATTTTAGTGTATTGCTTTATATACATTTTTGTTTGTATATGTCTTTTTTTCTCCTGTCATTCTGCCAATAATATTCATCGATTCTACACGCGAGTACGTTTTAATGGTGTAATTATCCTTTCGGCAATCCTCAATAAGTTGGTGTCAGAAGCAACTTATTGAGGATTGCCGAAAGGATAATTTAGAGGTCGTTCATAGTTTATCGTCGGATTCCGCCCTGTTGGCTTTGCGACGTTTATTGTAAAAAACCTAGGAAATAAATGTGTGTGATGTAAAATATGTTTTCACAAAGAGAATATAATCACTTACGCTTATGTTCTCACTCGGACGAATCCGGCCGTCCGTTTAACCAATAATATTCCGACTCAGCAACGCCAGCTGGCAACTTAATACATTTTCTGTACATACTTTACCTAGATATCAGTTATTTTGAAATTGATGAAGTGGACCTGTAACACGCAACCTACCAAGAAAATGAATTCATATTTTATTTTTTGCTTGCGATGAACTCAATTTGAACATGGAAAATGAAACTACTAGTAGATACTGGTCATCATCAGCTCACTTTGCGTACAGTCGTCGCTTCGGAGCTCGGAAAAGCTTGGACATGATCCAGGACTTGGGCAATCTGGTAGTCACAATGAAGCGACTGCCGCCTACACGACGAGCCGCTTAAGAAGGCTCAAAGTCACACAGAGAGCAATGGAAAGGACTATGCTCGGAGTCTCCTTGTGTGATCGTATCAGGAATGATGAGATCCGCAGGAGAACCAAGGTCGAAGACAAAGGCCAAAGAATTGCATGTCTCAAGTGGAAATGGGAAGGGCACATTGCGAGAAGATGAGACGGCCGATGGGACAGAAAGGTCCTCGAGCGGAGACCGCTATTAGGAGGTCAAAGCCGTGGCAGGTCCCCCACAAGGTAAACCGACGATCTGGTGAAGGTCGCCGGCGGCACAGGACCGATCTGTGTGGAGATCATTAGGAGATCCTATGTCCAGCAGTGGACGTTTATTGGCTGAAATGATGATGATGATGACTGCCGCCTGACTTTTATAACTAGACCAACTGGATACTTGAGTAGCTACTACAAAGAAGTAACAATGTCTTTAAAATGAGTTGTTAGAAACTGAAAGACATATTACGTTTTACTTTTGCGGCGGTAGGTAGGTACCGTAAGAAAATCTTTGTAGCTGTTGTTTTAGTAGTGTTAGAAAGTTAATTAGGTAGTGACATTCCCTGTGGGAAAAGTTTCAACAGGGTGCATCGGTAAATAGTTACATTATTCTACACATGGATTCTGCTCCTTATTTAGATAAGTAATGTACGATATTTTTTTTAATTCGATGAAATGAGGTTGGTCTATTCGTACAAACCCAGCTGGACTCGGCTGTTCTTTTCGGTAATTATATTTATATGGGTAAGTAATTGTGTTGTGTTCCAGGATGAAGTAGATTACTTCACATAAACTACACCGGACCCCGCCAGCGGGGTACACATTAGTCCATCGAATCAACAAGACCTAAACAAAAAAGTGCATACAATCGTATATAGAAATCGCTACAAGCGATAAGACCGCCTTATTGTACTGTCCGTTGCTGTTGTTGTTTCATGCTTTTATTTTATTTTTGTGCAATAAAGAATATCTATCTATTTATAGAAGCTCTTCCTTTTTTTAAGTCGGTAAAAAGAGCTGTGTCGGTGCGCGGACATTTATTTTCATTTAGCTAAACGCGATCCAGAAGTTGTTTCCTTTTACAAGGTTAACAGAGCTACGTCGCTTATAGAAATATTCAAGACTCTCTCACAAAATAATAGTACTTCTTCTGTAATCTTTTTAATATCGTTTTCCTTTCTGCTGCCTTTTACCTGAGTTTGACGGGTTCTAGGTAACGTAAGTAAAGCTCTTAAGCTGTTGTTTGACTCTTGTTTATGTTAATAAGCTACACCAATGCACAGAGCAGCTCCATTAGCAAGGCCCCTCGTTTTGTGTAAATACCTACTTACACTCTTACTTAGAAGAATACTTATATTTTGTCGTGTCGTTTGTATAAGCCGTGTGGTCCCCGGCAGAGTAGAATAGGCCACCCTCACTCTTACCGAGGTGTCGTAAAAGGCGACTAAGGTAAAGCTGCTGGCATGATCATTAGCACCCAGAGAAGGAAAACTCTGCATTTCAAAACCCTCGCCAACCCGTCTGCCAAGCGTGGTGAGTATGGCAATTACCCCTCATGTGATTGAGGGAGGCCCGTGCCCCAGCAGTGGTTACTTAAATGGGCTGATGATGATGTTGATATTTTGTCAGAAATTCAGAAAATGGGTTTCTTATATTGTATTAGGGGTTACATACTTAAAAAAGTGTTACTGTTTTGAAAGTTAAGATGAAGGCATTTCGCGAATGTACATTGGCGACGTTGATTTCTTTCCATCGGGTAAACTGTTTGCTCAATTGTCGCCCCTAGTATTTTATTTTAATAGTGGGTGATTGATTGAATGATACCGTCCGTTGAAGGTAAAGGTTAGACCTTCGCCGTTTTAAAATAGGGGAACCATATCAACAACACGGTTTACGTTCAGAATCATTATCTAAACACATCTTTGGGTATCTGAAGATTTCCCTCGCTACTAAGCTAATGGTAGAAATAAGCATAGAAAAATCAACAGATGCTTGGATTTCAACGACTTTCGTTCCGGAAGCGAACGTTCATATCTTATTGCTCGCGATGGACTATGTGGTCATAGTTGTAGTGGCCCATTTTCAGTGATCCGAGTATGATTATATAATTTTATTTCTCGTAATATAAAAAAATTGCAGAACATAAATGGGGGTGTTTCAGATACCCCTGTTTGTAATAAATCAAAAAAAATTGGGACTACAGAAAATCTACCACCCTGTATAATGATAGACCTTATATAATATGACTAGCTATTGCCCGCGGCGTTGCTCGTGCAAGTATTAGTTTGCCATATAAACATCTGTTTGATAAAAAGTATCGTATACTTATATTGGAATTTCACAAAAATGTTAAAACAAATTGTTTTTGGTTTGATAATTATTAGGACAACTAATAGCGATTTTTAAGATCGTTACTTTTAAATGGCTAAACCCCCATACTGCATTACACACCCTATTTTACCCCCCATTAAGGGTGATTTTCAATAAACTTTTAATTGGGTTACTTTTTATTTCATGTTATTAGTCTCAACACTAAATGTCATATTCTTAATATCAAAGGTGGCGGACTTTCATACAAACTTTTAACCCCCAATTTTACCCCCTTTTTAAGGGTTAAATTTTAAAAAATCCCCTTCTAGCTCATTTTCTCTACTAAGCTGATCAGCTGCTCACTTTCACTATTGAAGGAACCTCCTTTCTAAACTTCTTGTTTCTAGGGTCTTACCCTAGTCACTTAATACCTTATTCACTAAGGTTCTCCTTTTTTATATATAGATGAATTTGGTATCATAATTAATTCATTAAGCTTACAAAGTGTCACTATAAGTCTTAAAAGAATTTTATTCGTAATGATAAACAGGCTTCCTGGCAACTCCTAACATTTTGACAATCTCCGACCGAAATCTGCCAACGAAATCTTATTAAATTACCTCCTGCCTTCAGACGTCTAATAGATTTATGAGTCTGAAAAGAAAACATTACCCAAATTGAATTCGCTACTAAGCTTTTATGTTGGGAATCAAATAAAAACTTCGTGTATAATTCTATTCGTGTATTTCTGATACTGTGCTATGAGTACCATGGGGAAGTCTTTTACAATTCATTATCATAATATCAGTCAGAGAATTTCCACTGAAACATAGTCACATGTGTCAGAAGCTTTCCTCACGTTTCCTCACTATGTTTTCCCTCACCGCCGAGCTAATCGGTAACTACTAAAATTCAATCGCGCTTGAAAGAAATTCATACTATTCATACGAGTAAATCTCTCGTAGCCAATCTGAAAAAAAAACTAACTGCTTGACCGTGGGAGAGCCACGCTTCGGCATGAATGGGCCGGCTCGACCGGAGTGATACCACGGCCTCACAGAAAACCAGCGTGAAGCAGTAAGGTGCTGTGTTTTACTGCGTGAGTGAGGGTACCGGAGGCCCATTCAGGGGGAAAGGGGGGTTAAAGGGTTGGCAGCCTACTTGTGACTCCACTGGTGTCGCTGCGGCGGCAATTGCTTACCATCAGGTGATCCGTCTGCTCGTCTGCCACGTATCACATAAAAAATAAAATTACTAACTACATATTAAGTTTAACTATCAAAACATGTTCGACTGACCGGATGGCGCAATTGGTAGTGACCCTGCCTCTTACGCCAAAGGTCGTGGGTACGATCCCCACCCTGGACAAATATTCGTGCGATGAACACTTGTGTTTGTTCGGTGTCTGGGTGTAATATATGTATTTAAGTATATATTTGTGTTCCTCCGTTGTCTGATATCTGTAACACAAGTGCATAAGCTACTTAGTACGGAATCAGGTCAACGTATGAGATGTTGTGAGAATTATAAAAAAAAAAAAGTTTTTCTTATTTATTTTCCTCGTTGCTCGTTGACAGTAACTCCACAACCATTTCCATACCAATTTCTACCTGCTCGCTTATTCGCGTGTTATCGTACAATAAAACCTAATGGCTTTATTTGCGAATTTTAATGAGGAGGCATCGAGAATGCGAGCCCGGTAACCCCTGCTGATGAAAACTTATCACGTGTTACGAGTTTTTGCGGTTTCTGAATAAAGGTTCATGCGTAAATGGGAGTTTTGCGGTATTTGGGCGAGGGCGAGTGGGAAAATCAGGTTGCGTCACAACTTATATACTTACCTACTTAAGCAAAGTCAAACTCCATAAAAGTTCCTCCATCCGTTAAAGAATCAAGTATCTTACTGTCCGTGGAACGCTTTGCTTTTATCGATGAAACCTACCTGGTATCTGGGTAAATAACACACTTAAAAATTTCATCTCGTGTTCAGGCGGGACTCGTACCCACACCTTCCACAATCCGGGTGAATGTTCTACCAATTAAACCACTGAACGCATTACTAAGCCGACGAAATTTGTAAGTGCTTGATTCGACATGAGGTGTCGATTCGGTTCGAGTCCCGCATGAACACGAGATGAATTTTTTAAAGTGTGTTATTTTACTTAAGGAAAGATTGCTATAAAAGTACTTGGGTATCTCAGATTTCCTTTGCTTAAATATACACCGTTACTTTTTATCGTTTAGGTAGGTAGGATCCCGAAAACCGCCGGGTGGAAATTCATTTTGTATGGAACAGCAGATTTTTTTTCGCTTATTTTGTTAATCTAACATGCTAAATGGTCTGTATTCGCGATATCCTATTATGTGGTTTTAGGGATTTCGTAAACGATGAAAAATAACGGTGTATTATTGCACCTGACTATCCTTCTGTCTCGATTAGCTAGTCTTAAACTAGGGAATTCCAGGGAATGAAAATGGAATGTTCAAGTACATATTCTATGGCCACCTACCTACTAGTACTTCGTGTCTGAGCCAAGTAATTTTTTATTTATATTCTGACTCTACACGAAGATATCTTGCCTATGTCAAGTAACTTATTGAGAAAAGTGGGTAGTCAACAGTCGACGTCAGTCAAAGTCACAGATACTCAATAAAACTCTGGTGTTTTACGATTTCGACCTCCGGAATTTGCTGACACCACTCAAAAAACAATTGCGGGTTTTAAGGCTCTATTAGATCTAAGCAAGTTGTCCGGGACAACTCACTCGACACACAATAGCAGTGTTAAAAACGTCATCATCATCATCATTTTAGCCAATAAACAGTCCACTACTGGATATAGGCCGCCCCCAATGTTCTCCACACAGATCGGTCCTGTGCCGCCCGCATTCAATAGGATTCCCGCGACCTTTACCAGATCGTTGGCCACCTTATCGTGGGCCTGTCACGGCTGCGACTAGCTGTACGTGGCCTCCACGCGAGGACCTTTCCGCCCCAACGGCCGTCTATTCTCCTCGCTATGTGCCCTGCCCATTGCCACTTGAGGCATGCAATCTTTTGGGCTATATATATATATATATGTCTGTGGCCCTAGTTCTCTTGCGGATCACATCATTTCTAATACGATCACGCAAGGAGACTCCGAGCATAGCCCTCTCCATTTCTCTCTGGGTTACTTTGAGCCTCCTTAATCGGCACATTGATACTAATTTAAAACATTTGAATTGCATCTGCCCGCGCAGAGTATTTGACTCCTTCCGCCATAATCGACGGTGAATCTGACCAGGAAACTTCACTCAACACCATTTACCATTGCGTCATCGAGTTCGTCAATAATCTGAATAACTATTACTACACAAAATACTTACTTTACAACAATAAGAAAAAGAAATGCACGAACAATGCAATGTTACTAGGTTATCATAATAATCTAATTTGAAAAAAAAAAGCTTATGTCCATTCTCTCAAATTAAGGAAATGTCAGAGCCCTCGTTTATAAAATAAAGACATTCTCGCCGCGTGAATGAAATTAGGCGAAAAATACGAAGTCGTAAGAAGCCAGTGAGGGAAATATCGGAATATTCGTAATAGGATTATTTCAAGTGAGCACACATCGAAAGCGGTACATATTCGTATGTACTTAGGTATGTAATACATTGGCTTTGTAGGACAATGAAAGCATTACATTGCTAAGTACCTAAAGTATAAAGGTACAGTCAGCCTCAAAATGATCTTTATTAGCGTTCAAACCTAACAAAAAGATCTTCCTGCGATTGAACCATGATCAACGATCAAGTGAGTCTAGTACTTAATTATAGTGAAGCGACTACTACTATCTGTCCTTCACAATTTTAGACCAAATGAACCAAAGGTTAATAATAGTTGGTTCCTCCTTACAAAGACTACGAAATGAACGAGTTTGTTCTTTTGTGTGCGCTAACAATACGCAGGACAATATTTTTATTAGTTTATTTTACAGATTAATAACAGCCATCAACTTAACTCCATTGTTTTCGTCGCAATGGCCTTTCCGATTTTCAAATACTCCATGCTAACAAGGCTCTGACGTCATCTTCATAGTTTATCTTCTAGATTGATTACCGCCAACACTTACATTGGTATTCCTATTGTTACAGGCAACCCACGCAACAAATGTGCGCTCCAGCCGGGCCACAGTCTCATGGACTGGATCCGGCTGGGGAACTCCGGCAAGGACCTGACGGGGGTGGGGGGCCGCGTACGCCCCGTCTCCCCTGCTGAACTGGCACTGCACAACTCACAAAGTTAGTAGAGATTTATTGGAAAATTCACCTCGGAGCGAATCCGACTAAAAATCCCGTTATAGCACACAATATAATATCTACAGGCAGAACTGAGGCTAACTCTTACCTACCCGCTAAAATCTTATTAAGGTGACGGGTAGGGCACACTAACGACGCCAACCGATTTTAATTTTTAGCTACTAAACCGGATCTATTTTAAACAATTTCGGGGTTACAACCTCTCAGCAAACATGTATACTATTTATTAAATAACCATACAAAAATGTTGGGTCCAAAGCGTACGCGAAAAATGGATTCACGCCAAAAGCGGCCACTTATGGCCTGAATCAATTTTTCGCGTACATAAACGGACCTAATATTTGTGCATGATTATTTAATAAATAGTATAGGTCTTCATAGTGTGTATAGCAGAAGACTAAGAGTATAATCTGCCATCATGCTTAGCATTTGTGGACTATGAGGAAAGCCCTTCGCCTCTGTTGAGACTGGGCCGTGCTACAGTCTCTCCAAAGGTGCGAAAGACTACAGATACATACAAGTGTCCGCAGGTCATTGTGCGAAAACGCCATAATGTTTTACCCACTCTTGTAAAGGTTGGAAGCTCTATACAGCAAGTTGTAGACGAGTACATCTACCTCGGACAAAAAGTCCAGCTTGTTAAGTCCAACTTCCAGAAAGATGTCGATTGACGAATCCAACTCCGCTGGGCAGCGTTCGGGAAGCTACGCAGTATATTTTCGGCCCATCTACCGCAGTGTCTCAAGACGAAAGTCTTCAATGCGTGTGTGTTGCCAGTGATGACATACGGAACCAAAACGTGGCCGCTTACAATGTGGAACATTTGGGGAGGCCTATGTCCAGCAGTGGACGTCTATTGGCTGAAATGATGATAAGTGTTTGCCGAGAGGTTGTAACCCCGAAATTGTTTAAAATAGATCCGGTTTAGTAGCTAAAAATTAAAATCGTTTGGCGTCACTAGTGTGCCCTATCTGTCACCTTAAGGCGACGGGTAAGGCACACTAGATTTGATTGACGACGATCGTCACCTAGTAGTTAGTGGCGATACGTATACCATTCACCTTAAAGTCCGATTTGACCAATCTTTTTCCGCGAAACGATTTGTAGCATTATACCATAGTTCATTCTGGGATACGAATGCCCTGTTGTTCTAGTGCTATGACTACCGGCATGTGATCTTGGTCGTCTTGGTTGGTTGGCTGGTTCTGATGTGGTCTTGGATTCGATTCCCGGGTCGATCAAAACCGAGCTCGAACCGAGTGATACCATGGCCTCACATAAAACAGGCGTGTAGCAGCACTGTGCTGTGTTTCGCTGCGTGAGTGAGGGTACCGGAGGCCCAGCCCGGGGGAAAGGGGAGTTTGAAGGTTGGCAGCGCACTTATGACTCCACTGGTGTCGCAAATGTCCATGGGCGGCGGCAATCGCTTACCATCATGCGATGCATGCATTTTTTATGTGATAAGTGGCAGACGAGCAGGTGGTGATCCGCTTGCTCGTCTGCCACCTACCTATCACATAAAAAAGTCGTTTTTACCCGGATAAAGCAATGCTAAAAAGGAATATTTTTTATTTAATCGGCGTGCAACCCAAAAATGTTCACTGTTACATAAGAAACATTATTCAATATCATTTCTACTACTTGCTCTCCTTATAGGCAGTTTGCTAGAAACTTAAGAAGACTCGGATGACGCATACACTCGCACTTTGTTCGTCCAAACAATAAGAGTGAAACAAAGTTGCTAGGTTGTAAACAAGTTCCTAACAACATCTGAGTGTGACACCACAAAACCAACAAAGAAAACATTTCTCATGCATATCTCACTCAAGTCTATTGTTTCAGGTGACGCATGGTTAGCTCTCCGCGGGCGAGTCTATAACATCACACATTATTTACCTTACCATCCCGGAGGTAAGAATTATTTCTAGACGTGTGTAACTCTTTACTGAAACGACTCAGTTATCCGACTCAGCCAAATGATACACTGTTCCGAATCTCTAATCTTCGCTCCGAATGTATCATTCGACTCAAATGGATCTCGAGTTCGGGTGAACCGAATGATCCGAATGAGCTGAATGATCCTATGAGCCGATGATCCGAATGATATGAATGAGCTGATTGATCCGAGTGAGCCGAATGATCCGAATGAGCAGAATGAATCATGACTCTATCTGAGATTCGATGTTTCAAATGAAACGTTGCACTGTTCCGCACCTCTGCACTGACCCAGATGCAAATGTTCCAATCTTTTGAAAGATACGTTTTTGCCAGGTCTAATTATTTCAAACCAACGCCGAACATCTGCTTACCGCGATGTTATTACTCCGGACTGATTAAATAATTGTTACGACGGAGTAATAATATCGAGAGTACGGTGAGGGAAAACATCACGAGGGAACTTGTATGTTTCGGATAGTTTCTCAAACTCGAGATACTCACAAATTGTTATGATAACCATTCTGAACTTGTCAAACCATGATCCAGTTAGTTTTATTCCTCTGTATAAAGATTTCAAAGTAACAGCTTCATTATAATTTACCATACTTTTAAATCCTGGATCCGAATTCTGTGATGTGTGAAATGATCTTGGTCGGTCTGTAGTTTAGTTTAAGTTTATTACATTATATTGATGCATTATTCATTCTTCTTTTTAATTTTTGTAATTGTCATTTTTTTGTATGGTTTCGTATAATCTGCCTACCCCCTTATTACGCATCTGCTCAATTACCTATTTCTTTTTGCTGTGTCAATCTCAATTTTAGATAGGTATACCATGCGACTGTTGAATGGATATGGAACAGATGTGCAATAATGTTATGGTAGTCGCTGAAAACCAGCGTCGGAGTTGGTCTCTGGGATCAGCACCGACTATTGCTGAGCGGCCGCCTGTTTGGTATAGGGATAATGTTGTCCAACTTTTCGTTTATTATTTATGTCTTGATTATGTTTCTAATTAAGTTTCCTTGTTTTATATTGAGCCAAATAAAGTTATCATTAATTCATTCATTCAATTCCGACTGAAGCGATGGCGCTGATACAACGGGCATAATAAGTTCGCTAAAGTGATGATGATGATTTAAATAATTATTTTGTTTTATACAGGACCTGAGGAACTGATGCGAGGCGCGGGCATAGACGCAACTCAACTCTTCGACAAAGTCCATCCGTGGGTGAACTATGACTCACTTTTAGCAAAGTGCCTTGTAGGACCCCTCCGATTTGACCTGCCCGACGCGGAAGAACTGTTCGACACAACAAACCCTTCACCCAAATCAGACCGTCTCAGAGAACCGTCTAAAGCACAAGAGCTAGTCAGAAAGTCCATGGAAAATTTAGCCAATTGTATAACGCCAGTCAGAAAGAAAATAACGTCCAAAAGTGAGGAAAATGTGAAAGGAAGTCCTCCGAGCAAAATTATGCAGAGTTTGATACAGTCGAGCGATCTGCCGGTGTCGATAAGTCGGAGAGCAGCGGCCAGCCCTGTCAAAACTGTTAATAAAGTTGAAGTTCCGCCTCTCCGCTACGACTGGATACAAACCTCAACGAAATTGACCATTTCTGTATATACGGGTCCTTTGGCGAACCCCGGCGGATGTGCGAGGCTCACCGAAGGCGTTCTGTTAGTTGAAGTGGCGACTAACGGCTGGCTTAGGACTCTCAAGTTGGTGCCCGAGGCGAAATTACAGGAGCCTTTGCTGCTTCGAGTGTACGCCGAGAGTGGGAAAATTGACGTGAGTGACGCTTTTAATTCAATGCTCACGTATTCACTCGTAGTTCAGTGACCTAAGTAAGCTATCGGATAACGATGTAGATACTCGTATCTATTTTATTCTAGTCTACCGAAAAAAGACTTGAAGCACCCTTTCTATGAGTAGGCATGTAAATTCGTAAAATACTCGTACTACGTTTACCGTCCTCATTTGAAAGGTGAAAGAAATATTTTTTTTTATGATAGAAGCGACAAACGAGCAAGCAGGTCACCTGATTGATGAAAAGTACCTAATAATCTCTAAGGCCCTCACAAGGTGGACCGAAGATCTGGTGAAGGTCGCGGGAATACCTTGGATGCAGGCGGCATAGGTCCGATCTATGTGGAGATCATTGTAGGAGGCCTATGTCCAGCAGTGGACGTTTACTGGCTAAAATGATGATAATCTGATAACCGCCGCCCAAGAACATCCGCGAGACGACATCATAAGATTCGCTGATGCCTCTAGTCGCCCTTTCAGGGATGACTCCCTACGCTCGTATCTTGCTTGATAGGTACTTAATTTTTGTTATATTCTAAATAAGAGATTGAAGGACAATCTCATGATGATACATATGTATTAAATTTATTAAAAACGCTATTTACATTTTCTTAGGTTGTTGCCCAAAAAGCCGAGCCACAAGTATGGAAGGTGTGTGGAGAGGTAACCCTCGGCGCGCCGACCCTGGTCTCGTCTCCGCGGAGCTTGGAATGCCGCGTGGTGGACGTAGGCTGCGTCACGCACGACACCACTTTGTTAGCGCTGGAACCTCGCTCCGGGCCTGTGGTGGTGCCGCTGGGACACCACGTCCGAGTGCACAGGCGGGTTAATGGTGAGTATGTTTGTGTATTGACTTCCCGTATGAAGCCATCTCGTCTCCACTGTGTTTAGTGTAGCCAGGTCGACGTAGGCTGCGTCACGCAAGATACCACTTTGCTGGCGCAGGAACCTCGCTCCGGGCCTGTGGTGGTACCGCTGGGACACCACGTCAGAGTTCCCGTACAAAGGCAGTCTCGTCTCAGCTATGTTGAGTGCAGCGTGGTCTACGTCATAGAAACACATGACACCACCTTGGCTGTCGCTGTAGCCTGATTCCAGCCTGGGGTACACAGGAGGGTTAAAAGTAAGTATGTTTATGTATTGAGATACTAGCCCTTTTTATCGCTAGTATTTCAATCATTCGTCTCGTCTCCGCGGAGCTTGGCGTAGGTAGTGGTACTGCAGTACGACAGCACCTTATAACATCTCATATATTGACCTGATTCCGTACAAAGTAGCTTAAGCAAAATGGGAAACGAAACCACGACCTTCGTCATATGAGGCAGGATCACGAATGATTCTTAATATCCTTCTTCGCGGAAACGTGGCTTCGTGGCACAGCCCCGTTGGTCTAGTGGTTTAAGTACTGGGCGGTGATCTCGAGGTCCTGGGTTCGATTACCGGGTCTAGTAAAGGTATGTTTCGAATTTTTCGAACGTAGCTCGGGTTTGTGATCACCAATCCGCATTAGGCAAGCGTGGTGATTAAGCCTAATCCCATCATAGTAGCGATGAATTTATTTCTATGATGGAGGTCTTTGCCCGGCAGTGGGACAGTATATAGGCTGAAACTATACTATATATCCTTCTTCGGTTACAGGATCGGAGTGCATACGATCCTACACTCCGGTGGGCGATGGCTGGGGTTCTCAAGAAGGGACCGCAGCCCTTCGTCTTGCAGTGAAACAGTACGCCACAGGAGTTCTCTCACCGCACCTCACCTCCCTCAAAGTGAACGATTCCGTCACACTTTCAGGTCCATACGGCAACTTCCAATTACAAAAAGTAAGTAACGATTTTCCATTTGCGACCGTTTCTACCGAAATTCTTACGTTTCCTATTTTAGTCGATCTTTTAACCAATATACCACGAGTGAAACCACGGCCTCACAGAAAACTGGCGTGAAGCAGCATGTGCTGTGTTTTGCTGCGCTAGTGAGGGTAACGGACGTCCAATCCGGGAGAAAGCGGGTTTAAAGGTTGGCAGCGCACTTGTGACTCTACTGGTGTCGCGGATGTCCATGGGCGGCGGCAATCGCTTACCATCAGCTGATCCATCTGCTCGTCTGCCACCTATCACTAATTGTTGTAAGTGATTGTGGATGACGTACCTACATCCACATTTTTATTTGAAGTTACTATGTACGAGTATGTAGAATAAAATCGATCAAGTGCAAGTTGGACTCCTCTGTCATCAACTAAGTACTCACCTTCACTCGTTCCCGAAATATAAGGGTCTTGACACAAAGAAACGGCCAACAAAGTGATCTATAAGGGTTCCGGTTTTTCCTTTCGAGGAGCGGAACCTATTAGAGAGGTACAAGTCTAGACTATGGAACTAATAAACGTCAACGGAATGTGCCATTTTCGGAAAAAAACGTCACAGAGTGTAAAAGAGATCCAATCGGCCCTGACGCAGATTCTATTTAAAGAACGTCGCCCAGCACGTCACCCCAGTACTAACGGCCTCGCGCAGTTTTTCAAGTATGGCTTTCTATGAAAAGGCACAGTCTGTTTATGCAGGGTGTAAAAAGACCCTTAACGAAGCCGAAACCTACGTATTCAGCACATCATCAGGACCATTTTTTCCTTCTAGACCATACCAGGGAACTCAATACTTTCCAAGTTATTGAAGGTCAAAGTCAAAATAAAAATCTCAAGATTTTGATGTAAATAAATTTTAAACATTATTACCTAATTTTTGTCCAAAGAAACTTGTTCAAAATTGTAAGT